>JAVANC010000025.1:32756094-33356094 GCA_033319125.1 Parnassius glacialis
ACAAATGCTCCGGTAGAAAGAGTATTTTTTTTATTTTGAATAAACGTCTGAAAGAAACACTTACGGTTCCAGTTCTAAAGGCGATGTTGTTAACAAAGATAACAATAAAAAAACTTGAGCAGAATTTTATTCTTATTTAAAATCATACATACATACATACATATAATCACGCCTCTTTCCCGTAGGGGTAGGCAGAGACCACTTCTTTCCACTTGCTACGATCCTTACATACTTGTTTCGCTTCGTCCACTCTCATTATTCCCTTCATACATGCTCTACGGTTTAGGGTACTCTTAACCTGGCCTTTTTTCAAGACGTCCCTAATTTGGTCTAGAAATGTCCGCCTAGGTCTACCCCTTCCAACACTTTCATTCACACTCGCCTTATACACTTTTTTCGTCAATCGTTCTTCATTCATTCTCTCGACGTGGCCAAACCATCTCAGCATACCTTTCTCAATTTTTGTCACTACATCTTCTTTCAGACCACAACGTTTCCTTATCTCACTATTTCTTATCCTGTCACTCAGTTTAACTCCTATCATACTTCTTAATGCTCTCATCTCAACTGCATTTATTCTGCTTTCATGTTTCTTCTGCCATACCCAACTTTCACTTCCGTACATGAGTGTCGGAACCAACACCCCCTCATGCACAGCCAAACGAGCCTTGTTAGACACCTTCCGACTGCTCATAAAGGAGTGCAAAGCTCCATTCACCATGTTTCCTGCATTCACTCTTCTTTCGATATCACTCTCACACTTTCCATCTCTTGTAAACTTTGACCTCAGATACACAAACTCTTTCACCTGTTCAATTTGTTCATCTTCAATCACGATATTGCAGTCTGTCACTGCCTCATCTTTTTCAAACACCATCACTTTCGTCTTCCTTACATTCATCTTCATTCCCTTTCTAACAAAAGCTCCACTCATAGCAGTTACCATCTCCTGCAACTCCTCGGCCGAAGACGCAAGTAATACTTGGTCATCAGCATAGAGAAAACATTTGACGAGTAACTCATTCATTCTTAACCCACTTTCATTCTCTTTTAAATCTGTCAAACAATTGTCCATGAACAGATTAAACAGCCACGGTGACGCTACACATCCCTGTCTAACACCTTTTTCGATATTAAACCATTCAGTGTATGCCCCGTTTATCCTTACACAAGCACTAGAATCCCTATAAAGAGATTGCAATGCTCGTATGAGGATACTGCTCACACCGTTCATGGACAGTGCTGACCACAATTCATTCCTCACCACTCTATCATAGGCCTTTTCTAGATCTACGAAGGCGCAGTAGACTTTCTTGTTTTTAGCCAAACACTTTTCGGCTATGCACCGCAAGGAAAAGACCTGATCCGTACATCCCATTCCCTTTCTAAATCCCGCTTATGCATCCCATACATTCTCGTCTGTTTCATTCACAACCCTTTCAATCAACACTTTCGCATACAATTTACCGACAACGCTAAGAAGGCTTATACCACGGTAATTTATGCAGTCCTGCCGTGACCCTTTTCCCTTATACAATGGCACGATTACGGCTTTGCACCAGTCTCCCGGTACTTGCCCATTTCGCCAGCACAGATTGAAAAGGCGGTACAGCTGACTAGCCACCAGGCCCTGTCCAGCCCTTAGCATCTCGACGGTAATCCTGTTATACCCTGCAGCCTTACCTAATTTCATACTTTTCAACGCTTTCACTATTTCATCCATGCTTATCTCATTTACATCAACATTTATATTAGTTTCCGTGGAAGGTGGCAGATGCTGTACCTGCACTTCCTCTCTTTCAAACAAACTTTCAAAATACTCTTTCCATCTCTTTAACACACATTCTTCTCCTTTTATAATGCTCCCATCTTGACTCCTGATTGTACTCAGGTCCGAGGTAGAAGTTTTTCCTCTGGCTGTTTTAATGGTTTTCCAGAAAAACTTAATGTTTGACTGGAAATCTTCAGTGAGCCTCCTATCGAAATCATCTTTTCGTTCTTCTTTCTTTCTAGACACAATTTCTTACGCTGCTGTTTTCAATCTTTTATACTTCGTTCTTGCTTCCTTTATCTCGTCATCCGTTGCCTTTTGAACTTTTTGGTTAGCTTTTGTTGCTAACCAATCCAACCACGCTTTCTTCTTTTCTTGCACAACCCTTTGTACATCTTTATCCATCCACACGTTATCATTCTTTCTCCCTTTCCTTCTTTTAGCTATCCCGCATACCTCAATCGCAACATTTACAACCCCTTTCTTAAATGTCTCCCACAAATCTTCAATCACTCCTATCTCTTCTATCCCTTTAAAACTTTCTTTCAGTTTCTCTACATACTCGTCTTTCTTTTCTTTTTCTTGTAGATTTTCCACTTTTACTCTGTCCAAAACACTCGTAGGCTCGGCCCCTCGGTGTCGCCACCGTTTAAAGAGGCCACGCATTCGGGCTATGACCAGGAAGTGGTCTGTGTCGAGGCCTACACCGCGGTATGCCCGAGTGTCTAGCACTTTCTTCCTCAGTCTTTCATCCACAATTACAAAATCAATCATACTTCTAGACTCACCCTCATCTCTTGTATACAAATGGATCTTTTTGTGGTCAAACATTGTGTTGGCCACGCACAGATTCCATTCCAAGCATACTTCAAGGAGGCTTCTCCCATTGTCATTCACTCTCTCGTCCCCAAACATACCCAGAACTCCTTCATACCCATCCCGCTTTACTCCAACCCATCCATTAAAGTCCCCTAACATCACGATCCGTTCATTTTCTCCGCATTTATTCAAGACCTCTCTCATGCTATCCCAAAATTCCTTTCTCTCTTGTTGTGATTTTAGTGACCCACCTTCACGCAGATCCGTCGGTGCATAGACCTCAAGGATAAATAAGCGAGTGAGTCCGACTTTTAACCTAATCCAGAGGAATCTTGGGCTTACACATTCATGCTCCATCACACATTCAACCATTCGAGATGAAAGAATCACACCAACTCCTTGACAGCCTCGGCTGGTTTGGGGGACTCCCGACCAGTATGCCGTGTAGGGGCCATGAACCGTGGTGTCACATCCTTTCCTCTTGGTTTCGTTCACGCACAGAATATCAAGGCAACGTTCATCCATCATCTGACATACTTCATCTACCTTACCATCCATTCCTCCTCTTACATTCAACGTAGCGAAGCGGCTCTCCGTGGGCCGCTTTTCGCCCCCGCGAGAAACGAGACGTGATGGGTGGCGAACCACATCGCCGCCATTTTGGTTAATTTTATGGTTATCCATTGCGTTCCCACGAATAGCGAAGGAAAGGTTTGTCCCCCCCAGCAGAGCCCCGCATGCCAGGGTAAGGCTAGCCTAATTCTGGGGTCGCCCGGTCCCAGGGCAGTGTGGCACGCTAACGACTAGGCTCGCCCCTAGGCATACATCCATCCGCGCGGCCGACGTTGGATTGGCGGAGGGTAGGAATAGGAAAACGGGAAGGATAGGTGGTGTGAAAAGGAAGAGTAAAGTAAGTTAGGGTAGGAAATAGGAAATGTAGGATATTACCGTCCATGAGGGCAAGGGATAGGACAGTAATAGCTAGGGAAGCCGGGGTCGCATACCCGTATACCATACCACAACTACCGGACAGGTAAATTGGGATGAGTATCCCTCGACTATAGAATCATCACCAACTTTAAATATATATTATAATATATATTATTAAATATATATATTAAAATCATCACCAACTTTATTAAAGCAAATTTAATCCACTGACAAATGTAATTAATAATTTAAAAAAAATATGTTGCATTTAATAATTACCGTCTATACCGAATATAATTTTGTAGTGAACACTAATTGTATAAAGTTATAGTTTTTAGAGTATAAATAAACCCATGTCCTGTTTTGAGTTAAAAAATAAATGGTCAGTTTAGTCTTTTTAGTTAAACTTAGTTTTAATTTTTTTTAGTTTATAGTAAAAAGTAGGTATATTAGTACCTACTTAGATACTTTTTACCGAATTATAAGTATAGAACACCTTATGTACTCAATTATTTTTTGAAAAAGAAGAAAAAACAAGCAATAAATAATATACTATATTTTAGCAAAAAACTATAACTTAGTAATACTAATTATAACTTAGAACATAAATGAAAACCTCATAACTGACTTTTTGGCCCGACCCAGGATTCGAAACCCGGGACCTCATGATCAGCAGTCGCACTACTACAACCACTAGACCAACGAGGCAGTACTATACCTAATAAAATATTGCGGTTGGGTATTAGAATTATTTTTAACTGTATACTATACTGATAATATTGAATTAGCCTTTTATAGTGTAAATTATAATATTTGTCGAAATGTTAATTATGGATTCGAACCTTACATGCTAATGGTGCTTCATTTTTTTATTGCATTTACTTCAAAGAAAATACACGCAAAAAGCTTCATCGCGCAGTAAAAACACAACAAATATATGTATAACTAATACGAAAAATTATACCCAAAACAAACAAATAATACTACCTATAAATAACCTAATAAGTAATAATATTATCGACTGACATGACGTGAGTGTGTGCGCTGGCCGACGACACGGGCTTCCCGTCTAAGAGCTCAGCGCTCACTGACTTGAGCCAGCCCGTGGGCAGTGAATACGCCCAGATTTTAAAATAATTTCTTAATAAAATCAAATTTTGGTCTTTTGAAAAAAATTTTACAATAGAAATGTTCATTAATAAATTGTCTATCCATTGGTGTAAATCGCAAAATAGAATAATACTTACTTTACGAGGAGATGCATGTTATCAATAATAATTTCACATTTATGAGGTCTCGTTGTAAGGAGATTATATTAATATATATTCCTTTAAAAAAAATTGGATATAGCTCTTATGAAATCAAGATTATGTAGAAATATAATGTGTTTTTTATTTGTTGATATATCTTTTAAATAAAAAGTAGATAGCTCCTAAAAACCGCACAAATAACGACTAGCGCGACATTTTGCTCAACCTGCGCCTTAAGGCTGACAATACTGAAAGGGGACGGTAATTTTTAGGATTTTCTTTGTGTCGAAGCTGAAATAATAGAAGTGTATTAAAACTTAGAAAAAAATTCCGTTAAATGGTAGGAATATTAAATGGGTTTGGGAAATGGGAACCCTACCATTTAGTCAATAATAACTGCTTACCTTATCCACCCTGTCGGTCTGCACGCCGAACTTCCCTCCGAAACCCTGTGCGTAGTCAGTCTGCGACACGTGCTTCTCAACCTTGGCCACGTAGTCGTGACCCACAGCCGACTTGTCCATCCTATCCGCTTGCACGCCAAATTTACCCCCAAAACCTTAAATAGGGAACAATAAATGTTACCGTTACAGCGTATTAAAATCCACTGCTGAACATACGACTCCATAGATTGGCTCATATTTACGATAGTTGCTACGTTTGGCAAGTGGGTTGGCAACCGCAGTTTTTTTTATTCGTTATTAGGAAGACACTCTATATACAAGCGTGTACACGTTTAAATATATCATTATCAATATTATTTCGAAAACAAAATATTCGCGAAAATTTTGCTCAAGCAATTCAAAAAATACAATAAATTTGTTGATGTATATGTATATCTGTCTATGTGGGATAAAGAAAGGACTTACTGTAGTCAAGCGTCTGGTTCACTGATACCACAATTCACCACCAAAATGTCCATAAATGGCGGGCACGTGTCACACACAATTATCAGTTCTTATCACTACAATCATTGCCTCCTTTTGAGTTTAATAATTTTAGCGCGGCGAATTATTGATGCGGGATTAGAATGAACTTTCTAATTTTGATGAAATCCTTTTAAGGATTTTTGCGGAACTCAGGCGGCACAGGCGTGTTATAAACGCGGTAATTGATCATAGACTGACGGGGTAGGGATTAATCGGAAGTAGGACGACGACCAATGTGTGAGTGAATGAGTGATTAGCGAATGTAATAGTTATATGAGTGTATGTATAAAATGACCAATCCAGTCATGACATTAAAATTATTAATTTGAACAGGGCATATAAAAAGAAGTGGCATACTCTTTACTACGAGTCCTGAAGTATGACATATTTAGTAAAATAAAAAAGAGTCATCAAAATTTTGTCATATTTGCTACGCTTGGTGTGCGAGTCTGCAACCACCGTATTTTATTATTTTCATTTGTTATCAGAAAGCTGCTGCTGCCCATGTCCTGTTTCATTTTCCTCTATCGCCTCTGACGACACCCATGGGATGACATAGGGTAGTAATTTTCTTACATCGCCACCGCACGGCGATATTACTTAACCTACTACAAACATACCTTGAGCATAATCCTTTTGTGACACGTGTTTCTCAGTTTTGCCTACATAGTCGTGGCCCACTGCTGACTTGTCCATGCGGTCTTGTTGTACGCCAAATTTTCCACCGTAACTTAAAAAAGACAAATCGTACAACCTCTCACTCTTCCCCTTTATCAGCACTTAAATAGTCCACAGTTAGAGATGAGCTTAGATAGATAGAGCCGTGGTAATTCAGGGGCTCAGTTCTCGCTGTAAATTTCACAGTACGCGAGCAACCCAGGTTTGATCTCCGCCGGCACCAATGAAATTGTTAATTGCAATTTTAAGTGCTGATTTACCACGTGCTCGGCGGTGAAGAAAAAATCGTCAGGAAACCGGCATGTCTAAGAAATATGAAAAAACATATTTCGAAGACATGTGAAATTCATACTGTGGCTTATAGACTTCTACATCTATCATTGATTAAGAGAATCAAAATGCAGATGCGTTGACTAAGGTGGAATGCTTCATTAAAAGTAATAATTTAAAATTTTCTACAACTGATTTCAATATAAATTATTAAGAATAACTCTAAAACTATCGGTCAGAGCTTGATCAAATTTATATGGGACTACACGAGAATCCCCAGCTTTCAAATAAAAAAAGAATCATCAAAATCGGTTCAACCAGAAAAAAGTTATGAGGTAACACACATAAAAAAAGACAGTCGAATTGAGTACCTCCTCTTTTTTGATCGACCCTTACGAATGTGTGCGTACGTAGTAAAATAGTAAAAAATACCAGAGAGAGTGTGGGCTTCTTCCGGTCCAGCCAACCCATTCATGCTGCAACCATAATATAGCTGCGTAAATGTTCTGTTCAAATTAATTTACATTATAAAGCAGTTCGCAGTTTGTGATCATATCCTTGACGGCCTACATTACGGTTACATTAGATTTGATAAACCACAAATTCTCGCGAAAGAACATTGATTCCTGCCAAGGATGATACGTGAGGCTATTGAAATTAAAAAACATACTAATTTCAATAGAGATGGAGGCTGGGTACTACTACCTGCTTGGGATACTGTAATTAATAAAATTAAAACTAAACCCAAGCATACCACTGCAAGACTTCAAAGACACAGTAAATTCATTCTGCGTAGATCGGAACAAAAATTAATAATTTTTAATCTGGAGGTAGCCGTGGTTAACTATGACATTGGGACGTCAAACACCTCAGTCCCTCGAGACCGTGGGTGCTGTAAAGCACCCGAAACGTCGGGAATTAATAAAAATAAGAACCCAAAACGTCGAGAATTAATAAAAATAAGTTAATTAAACGCGATAGAATCCGTAAGAGTAGTTTTATTCAATGTGTTGTGTTCGCGTAAATATAGGAAATCATTACGTCATAATTTAATTTGCCTGTTAAAAGTTCAGTCTACTAAAATAATAAATTATTACCCAAAAGAAGGTTTAGGTCCTTGTTCATATTCTTTTTTCTTCAGCAAATTGTCTTCTTCCAGAACCTCCTCCCTTAGCTTTGCCATACTGTAAAATATAACAATATAAGTTAATTTCAATCTATACTATAATAAAACTAAGAACGCGATTTCTGTACATTGAATATTTTTAGAAAATTTTAAATGGAATATACTATACTTTAGATATAGAGGCCAAAAAAACAAATTTATAAAAACGCACTGAACGCACATCACACAAAAATCTGTGAACGGATTTGAATGGGACTTTCACTATACTGTTACGTAGAAGCCAAACCGTCAAAATAAATATGCATCATCACGCTATCTATTATACGTATTTTATGTAGCTGGGCAGAAAGCCTAATCGTCTGGGTAAATAATGTATAAACCTTAGGAAAATTACTTACTCGGCTTTATGCGACCGAAGTCGCGGACACCGCTAGTTGCATATTATTACAATATTAGGAGTTGTTTTTACTAAATGGCAGGGTGTCCGCCTATATCTTTATCAAAATCGTTAAGTTCTTGTAATTTAAAGTGACTATTTACCACGTTCTCTGTGGTGTAGGAAACTATATCATAAGAATTTCGCAGCAAGCAAGCGCGTGATAAATTATAAATTTATCTTTCTTCAGACCTTTTGGTAGACGATTGTAGCAGCAGACGTTTCGCACGTTCGACGTTGCCTAACTGTGAAAGGACCGTGGTCGCTTTTTTAAGGAGATCGCGGAACCCCTCGTTGACGCTGTGGGAACACCGTGAGGTTTCGCCGGTAAGTGTGCGACATAACCTGCCTGCTGCCTTGCACACTTTAGGACATGTGCGTATCAATGACAATTCATCCACACAAAAAAGGCCTAGGTGAAATGTCAGTGATACGGGGACCACCTATCGGTCATGCTGAAGGACCACTGTGTGGTTTTAGTCGGTAAAAGCCCACATAGCCTGCCAGCGCTCCAGCGTACTCTAGGACAGTCGGGTATCAAAGAGGATTTCTGCACGTAAAAAAGGTGCAGTGTCAGTGATACGAGGGCAACCCCTCGTTGATACTGATGGACCAGTGTGGTTTTAGTCGATAAGAATCCGACATAACCTGCCAGCTATCTAGCGCACTCAGGGGCAGCCAAGTATTCATGAGGATTTCCACACGTAAAAAAGGCCTAGGGTACAGTGTCAGTGATACGAGGACAACCCTTCGTTGACGCTGTGGGACCATCTAGTAGTTTTAGTCGATAATAGTCCGATATAACCTGCCTGCTTCATAGAGCGCCCTACGATTAGAGTAGAGAGTAGAGTAGATTTCGCTACGTAGAATAGAATAGAATAATTTGTAAAATGCCTACAAACAACAACACCCAAAACTTTGTTGATGTGGTGTGTGATTGCTCCGGAGTCGAACGTAGGATATGCTATTTGGCTGTAGTAGTCAGCTACTCTAACCACACTAGCTAGATATTTTTAAGCCTACTGCGTAATGATTAAAACAATTTTTACGGATTTTATCCGATTATTAAACTTCTACATATTCCAAAACTTTCGAGTGCTTTATAGCACACATGACCATGTGGGGTTTGAGATGTTCAACGTCCTGATATCACAGTGTACCCAGGCTACCTATAGATTTTAATTATTATTTTATAGTGTATATTATTTTATGTATACACTAAGAAATCATTATTCTGCATTTCAAGTTACCATATATAAGGTATAAAATCCAATAACACCACACATTTATACATAATTCACAATAGACGGAGCATATGATTCATAATATATTGTTTTGAAATGAATCACTCCCACACGCTTCCTTTGTGGCCGCATGTAAACACGACAGACAGTTCAGACGAGTTCAAAGGGAAGGGCAATGATAAAGATTTCAAGCAAACTAAGCCATGAATTAGCATTCAGAATTTCCTTATTGCAAAAATTTATTGATCCATTTTGTTATAATATAATAAAGTTGTTATAATACTATGTGCCAGTCCGAATTTCAATATACATGGAAGTGTTTTGAGATGACCTTTTATTTTGTGTTGCATTTTATACTATTGTATACTAGTATATATTTTATATTTATTTACATATATTTTGATTATTTTTAACACCTGCCAACTTTAATTTTTCTATTTTTACGGGGTTGACTGGTAGAGAAAGTTATAACGCATAAGGTTCACCCTTTGTAATGGTAAGTTTAAGGTGACTCCAAGTCAGAAAAGGAGGAGAGAACTAGAAACTTTAAAAATATGTTAATGCAAAAGGCATTCATTTAAATACCTGCAGTTACAAACTGAGGCAATAGTTTAACCCTGTGACATGATGTTGCAAACATTTTATCATCGTGCCATTTGAGTTGAAGCTCAAGATTGTGTCTGAATATTCAGATTACACTTTTAGTAAATAAAATAAAAGTGAAATTTTTAAGAACCCTCTCGAACCCCCAAGAACACTCTCGATGAAGTCGCCTTTCAAACAGCACCCAAATCGGTTCAACCATTTAAGAGATATGGAGAAACACATAGTGGTTAAACTTATAACAACCTTTTTTTGCGTGGGGTTTAAAACATTGTAGATTAAGATTATAATTTATTTTTATTTATTATAGGATAGGGTGACAAACGAGCACATAGTCCACTTGATGGTAAGTGGTTACTGTGACCCATAGACATCTATATCTATCCTCGTTTGCGAATCAGAATGCAAATGCGTTGTCACCCATGAGGACTAACATGGAATGCCTCTTTTCCAGTAAAAAGGCTCTCCGGTTCTCTACTCTCACCATACGAAACACATCAGTTTGAAACTGCTATTTTACGCCGGTATTTTGTGAGAGCGTGGTCCTTCCCAGGTCGAGCCGATCCGTTCGTGCTACAACTATACTACTAATATAACTGCAGCATGGCTCTACCACGTAAGATTAAGAATAACTGCCAAATTTTAATTTTAAAGCTAAATTAAAAGATTGCCGCAGTAGCAAAGGGGCTTAGCAAACTGTGGCTCTACAGGTCACAGTTTCTATACCCGTCGGCCCTTCAAATTTGTGTTCCTAGTCTGGGAGTGTGTTCAATTAAAATAGAAACAAAAACTTTTTTATTCAATATAGATTATAAATAATACTTATTGAAAGTCACTCTTTTATTTAAATTACCACTGGTTCCTCAAAAAATCTGTCCTGGGAAGAACCAGCAAGAAACACAGCAGAACTGTTTACTTTGAAAACAATAAAAGTTCACAATCAGATATGTTACACAATTAACAACACAAAACAAATTAAAGATAGCTTGGTAGTGATTCCTTATCTATTATTATAATAACCCTTTTTATACAAACTTTGTTTAATAAAGTTTTTTAATCTTTGAGGAGGGAAATTTCATATATTTTCTGGAATTTTGTGGTAAACTTCGCTCGGTGGAGTTGAGTCAGTCATTCATTCATTGTCAACAACAAAATTACAGCCTTTCAGAAGTCCACTGCTAAACATTAGTCAAAGAATGCCACAAAATGTACAGAATATTCAGCAAAATATTTTTTCATTAAAATTAATCCCAATAGATTCCAAGCCACCAGCCTTCATCAATTTACTGCTTGCCTTATCAAGTCTTTACTCTACCTATCTCCACCCCCCATAGATAATTGTAATATATGTACATATTATAATCTTAACCCCATATCTTCCCGTGGGTTACCTTTACCTTTACCTTACTTACCCCATATCTTCCCGTGGGTGTCGTAAAAGGCGACAAAGGGACACAGGCAGGAGATGGGCAGCAGCATCTTCCTGGTAACGGCAAAATGCAATAAAAAACTGCGGTTGCCAACCCGCTCGCCAAGCGTGGCAACTATGGCAATATACCCCCCATAATGAAAGTTACGAAGAGACGGCCCCCAGTCCCCGGCGGCCCCGCTATTCCTGGCTACGGTGGCGACCATGGTAACGGCGGGGCAGGGGGTGCTAAGAATCTCCGGTGGAAGTTCGGTTGCCACCTACAACGACTTGACCTGGCAACATACAACGCACGGACCCTGAGGACTGACGAGAAGATTGTGGAGCTGGAAGAAGAGATAGACAAGTTACGCTGGCATATTATAGGATTATCCGAAGTCCGAAGAGAGGGGGAGGACACGGTAATCCTCGAATCCGGCAACTTGTTCTATCACCGGGAGGGCGACCATCTGTCCCAAGGAGGTGTCGGATTTATCGTCCACAAGTCTCTCGTTAACAACGTTGTAAAGATTGAGAGTGTGTCGAGGAGGGTTGCGTACCTTATACTCAGAATCACCAAACGGTATTCGCTGAAGGTCATACAGGTTTACGCACCAACCTCGGCACACCCCGATGAGGAGGTGGAGGAAATGTATGAGGATATCTCTAGAGCCATGCATTCCTCCAAAACCCAATATACGGTGTTAATGGGAGACTTCAATGCAAAACTAGGCACAAGAGAGAACGGTGAGCTGAAAGTGGGGAAATTTGGAATAGGGCAACGGAACCCAAGGGGCCAGCAGCTGGCCGACTTCATGGAGAAAGAGGGACTCTTTATGATGAACTCTTTCTTCCAGAAGCGGCCCCACAGGAAGTGGACCTGGTCGAGCCCCGACGATTCGACAAAAAATGAGATTGACTTCATTATGACGACCAAACGACAACTGTTCAGTGATGTCTCAGTGATCGCGAGGGTGAAAACCGGCAGCGATCACCGAATGGTTAGAGGCACACTGAACCTAAACGTTAAGTTAGAGAGGTCTCGTCTAATGAAGTCAACGCTCCGTCCCCCTCGTGCTCTAATCCAAAGTCCCGAAACCTTTCAGCTCGAGTTACAAAACCGTTTTCAGTGCCTAGAAGACTGCAATGAAGTGGACGATTTGAATGACAAGCTCGTGGAAACTGTCCATGCGGTCGGAGCTAAGTTCTGCAAGACCCGCCGCAGAAGAACACAAAAACTCTCCGATCACACTCTTAATCTCATGGCTGTTAGACGGGAGATGAAGCTACATTCTTCAACAGATTTGACAGCATACAGGCAACTGAACAGACAGATCTCCAAATGCATGCGGCGGGACTTACGCAACTTCAATACAGCTCGTATTGAAGAAGCGATCGAGCGGAACCAAGGCTCCAAAGTCTTTGCCAGAGATCTGTCTGCCAGAAAGAGCCAACTGTCAAAGCTGAAGACCGAATGTGGCAGCATCGTTTCCGGGGCACCTGAGATTTTGAGTGAGATTGAGAGGTTCTATGGGCAGCTGTACACGTCATCGTTGGAGCCACACGCAAGTGTGAGTAACGATCCAAGAGCGAGTCTTATCCGACATTATTCCGATGATATCCCGGACGTCAGTCTGAGCGAGATTAGAATGGCTCTCCAGCACCTTAAAAACGGCAAGGCCCCAGGCGAGGATGGAATTACAGCGGAGCTTCTGAAAGCGGGTGGAAAACCGGTACTTGAAGTCCTTCAGAAGCTCTTTAATTCCGTCCTCCATGGTGGCATTACACCGGAGGCGTGGAGCAGAAGTGCGGTGGTCTTGTTCTTCAAGAATCGCTGGAGGACCTAAGCACTATGCTCAATGACCTCAATAGTGTTTCCCAACGGATAGGTCTTAAGATGAACATGGACAAAACAAAGATCATGTTTAATGTCCATGTCACACCTATGCCGGTAGTTGTTGGGAACACTAAGCTCGAAGTTGTTGACGAGTATGTTTACCTGGGACAAATAGTCCGACTAGGTAAGTCCAACTTCGACCGAGAGGTCAATCGACGGATTCAACTCGGCTGGGCAGCGTTCGGGAATCTACGACACATCTTCTCGTCAGACATACCTCAAAACCTTAAAACGAAATTGTACAACCAGTGCGTGTTGCCAGTGATGACTTACGGAACTGAGACGTGGTCCTTCACTGCTGGCCGTATGAGGAAGCTCAAGGTCGCTCAGCGAGCTATGGAGAGGGCTATGCTCGGAGTTTCTCTGCGTGATAAACTCAGAAATGAGGATATCCGCAGTAGAACCAGAGTGACCGACATAGCCCAACGGATTAGTAAGCTGAAGTGGCAATGGGCCGGCCATATAGCTCGAAGAACCGACAACCGATGGGGAAGAAAGGTTCTCGAGTGGCAGCCTCGTACCGGCAAGCGAAGTGTAGGGCGTCCCCCCACTAGATGGAGTGACGACCTGGTAAGATATGCAGGAAGTCGATGGATGCAGGTGGCTCAGGACCGTGCTTTGTGGCATTCTTTGGGGGAGGCCTATGTTCAGCAGTGGACTTGTGAAGGGCTGTAATGATGATGATGATGATGATAATCTTAACACACTTCCACAATAAAGAAGAAATTCTTAAGGTGTTAGGTTTATTATAAAAATTAAAAGACATATTGAATAAAATTGTAAAGTTAAGTTACTTCACCTCTAACAGCTTTGTATACTTATTCATCATTACAGCCCTTCACAAGTCCACTGCTGAACATAGGCCTCCCCCAAAGAATGCCACAAAGCACGGTCCTGAGCCACCTGCATCCATCGACTTCCTGCATATCTTACCAGGTCGTCACTCCATCTAGTGGGGGGACGCCCTACACTTCGCCTGCCGGTACGAGGCTGCCACTCGAGAACCTTTCTTCCCCATCGGTTGTCGGTTCTTCGAGCTATATGGCCGGCCCATTGCCACTTCAGCTTACTAATCCGTTGGGCTATGTCGGTCACTCTGGTTCTACTGCGGATATCCTCATTTCTGAGTTTATCACGCAGAGAAACTCCGAGCATAGCCCTCTCCATAGCTCGCTGAGCGACCTTGAGCTTCGTCATCCGGCCAGCAGTGAAGGACCACGTCTCAGTTCCGTATGTCATCACTGGCAACACGCACTGGGTGTACAGTCTCGTTTTCAAGTTTTGAGGTATAACTGACGAGAAGATGTGCCGTAATTTCCCGAACGCTGCCCAACCGAGTTGAATCCGTCGATTGACCTCTCGGTCGAAGTTGGACTTACCTAATCGGACTATTTGTCCCAGGTAAACATACTCGTCAACAACTTCGAGCTTAGTGTTCCCAACAACTACCGGCATAGGTGTGACATGGACATTAAACATAATCTTTGTTTTGTCCATGTTCATCTTAAGACCTATCCGTTGGGAAACACTATTGAGGTCATTGAGCATAGTACTTAGGTCCTCCAGCGATTCTGCCATAAGGACTATATCGTCGGCAAATCGAAGGTGAGTGATGTACTCGCCATTGATGTTGATACCGTATTCTTTCCAGTCCAGAAGCTTGAAAACGTCTTCCAATGCAGCGGTGAAGAGTTTCGGGGATATGACGTCACCCTGTCTTACACCTCTCTGCAGTTGGATAGGTTTCGTACTCTGGTTCTGTACTCGGATAGCCATAGGAGCTCTACTGTACAAACACTTCAGCACTTCGATATACCGACAGTCAACTTGGCACCGCTGAAGGGACTGCAGCACCGCCCAAATTTCGACGGAATCAAAGGCTTTCTCATAGTCCACATACGCCAGACATAGTGGCAAATTGTACTCTTCGGACTTCTGTACAATTTGCCGAAGGGTATGTATGTGGTCTACGGTGCTAAAGCCCTTTCGGAAACCGGCTTGTTCGGGAGGCTGGAAGTCGTCAAGTCTGCGCGCGAGACGATTCGTAATGACTCTCGAAAACAGCACGTAGACGCGGCTCAGAAGGGAAATCGGTCTGTAGTTCTTCAAGAGAGCGTTGTCACCTTTCTTGAAGAACAAGATCACCGCACTTCTGCTCCACGCCTCCGGTGTAATGCCATCATGGAGGACGGAATTAAAGAGCTTCTGAAGGACTTCAAGTACCGGTCTTCCACCCGCTTTCAGAAGCTCCGCTGTAATTCCATCCTCGCCTGGGGCCTTACCGTTTTTAAGGTGCTGGAGAGCCATTCTAATCTCGCTCAGACTGACGTCCGGGATATCTTCGGAATAGTGTCGGATGAGACTCGCTCTTGGATCGTTACTCACACTTGCGTGTGGCTCCAACGATGACGTGTACAGCTGCCCATAGAACCTCTCAATCTCACTCAAAATCTCAGGTGTCCCGGAAATCATGCTGCCACACTCCGTCTTCAGCTTTGACAGTTGGCTCTTCCTGGCAGACAGATCTCTGGCAAAGACTTTGGAGCCTTGGTTCCGCTCGATCGCTTCTTCAATACGAGCTGTATTGAAGTTGCGTAAGTCCCGCCGCATGCATTTGGAGATCTGTCTGTTCAGTTGCCTGTATGCTGTCAAATCTGTTGAAGAATGTAGCTTCATCTCCCGTCTAACAGCCATGAGATTAAGAGTGTGATCGGAGAGTTTTTGTGTTCTTCTGCGGCGGGTCTTGCAGAACTTAGCTCCGACCGCATGGACAGTTTCCACGAGCTTGTCATTCATATCGTCCACTTCATTACAGTCTTATAGGCACTGAAAACGGTTTTGTAACTCGAGCTGAAAGGTTTCGGGACTTTGGAACAGAGCACGAGGGGGACGGAGCGTTGACTTCATTAGACGAGTCCTCTCCAACTTTACGTTTAGGTTCAGTGTGCCTCTAACCATTCGGTGATCGCTACCAGTTTTCACCCTCGCGATCACGGAGACATCACTGAACAGTTGTCGTCTGGTCGTCATAATGAAGTCAATCTCATTTTTTTGTCGAACCGTCGGGGCTCGACCAGGTCCACTTCCTGTGGGGCCGCTTCTGGAAGAAAGAGTTCATCATAAAGAGTCCCTCTTTCTCCATGAAGTCGGCCAGCTCCTGGCCCCTTGGGTTCCGTTGCCCTATTCCAAATTTCCCTACTTTCAGCTCACCGTTCTCTCTTGTGCCTAGTTTTGCATTGAAGTCTCCCATTAACACCGTATATTGGGTTTTGGAGGAATGCATGGCTCTAGAGATATCCTCATACATTTCCTCCACCTCCTCATCGGGGTGTGCCGAGGTTGGTGCGTAAACCTGTATGACCTTCAGCGAATACCGTTTGGTGATTCTGAGTATAAGGTACGCAACCCTCGTCGACACACTCCCGATCTTTACAACGTTGCTAACGAGACTTGTGGACGATAAATCCGACACCTCGTTGGGACAGATGATCGCCCTCCCGGTGATAGAGCAAGTTGCCGGATTCGAGGATTACCGTGTCCTCCCCCTCTCTTCGGACTTCGGATAATCCTATAATATGCCAGCGCAACTTGTCTATCTCTTTTTCCAGTTCCACGATCTTCTCGTCAGTTCTCAGGGTGCGTGCGTTATACGTTGCCAGGTCGAGTCGTCTAAGGTGGCAATCGAACCTCCACCGGAGATTCTTAGCACCCCCTGCCTCGCCGTTACCAGGTCGCCACCGTAACCAGGAATAGCGGGGCCGCCGGGGACTGGGGGCCGTTTCTTTGTTACTCTTATCATAGGGGGATATTTGCCATAGTTGCCACGCTTGGCGAGCGGGTTGGCAACTGCAGTTTTTTATTGAAATTTTGGCTATTATCAGGAAGATGCTGCTGCCCATCTCCTGCCTGTTTCCCTTTGTCGCCTTTTACGACACCCACGGGAGGATATGGGGTAGTGGATATTCTTGACCGCCACTACACCTTATTAGGAACAGTAATTTGTACTTACTCAATGGCTTCAACATTCCTGCCACCAGGTCCCCAACGTTGCTCATGCTCACTGACGTCATTGACAAAGTCAGGATCTGTCTCCCAGTCATCAGCTTCGTCTGGCGCTGGTGCTGTGACATCTGTTGCTGCTTTCCACATCTAGTAAAATATTTATGTTTCATATTAATTACTCATTTATATATTATTACTTTTATGGTGGCATAAGAAAAACCATAATATCTTCATCAGTAACTTATTATCGAGAATATATAATACGAAAAATACCTAGGGTCAATCAAAAGAATATGTTCATAATTACATTTTTTTCATAGGATAGGGTGACAAACAAGCACACAGTCCACCTGATGGTAAGTAGTTGCTGTGGCCTATAGACATCTACATCTATCCTCGTTTGCGAATCAAAATGCAGATGCGTTCTCACCCGTGTGGACTAAGATGGAATGCCTCTTTTCAGGTAAAACCAACCCAAATTTAGGTTTAAGTGATTCAATTTATAAAATATATAAGGCTGTGAAGTTGCAGCCTTATTTTCAATTAGCCAATTAGGCTAGCCATTTTGTTAGATTATAATTTTTTATTCAATATAGATCACAATGTGTAATTCTTATTGAAAGTCATTTTTTAATTTACCACTGGTTTGCAAAGACACCTCTGTACTGGGAAGAATCAGCAAGACACCCAGCGGGTCCTTTTTTTTAAAAGCATATTTTACATTAATATTTGTACAAACTATATAAGTACAAAATTTATTTTAGAAACAGCTTGGAAGTGACCACCTCATTCCCGGGGGTTATTATCAACCATGTATATATAAATGCCAGTATTCAATTTGGTTAATAGAACATTTACAAAAGAGTTTACACAATGTTTAGCCTGAGAAGAGCTAAACAATATTATCACAATTTGCCACTCAATTATTTAAAATTTATTTGTTTACTCATAAGCCTTATTTATTTTATCTTACCATATTTTATTTTACAATTTTGTTAAAATTATCACACACTTAATATTCTTAGATACTTTCAGCTGTTGATTCCATCTTGGGTCAAAAAATTCTGATTCTGCAATTTCAAAGCTGACTTTTGGTTAGACAATATGTTAAATATATCATCATCAGCCTGCAACAGTCCACTGCTGGACATAGACCTCTCCCAAGGTGCACTACTTAGCCTGATCCTGGCATCCAATTGATCTATCTAGCCAGTGGCTTCCCACACTGCATTTATCTAAATGTAGTCTCTGCAAGGTTGACTAAATTATTAGTTGAATGTCAGCATTCACTGTCAAACTAAGCAGTCCAAGCTGTCTGCCATCGAACAAGTGGAGAAGTATCTGATAGGCCTTAGATGTGATAATAACATCCATCCATGATTATAACAAAGATTCTCCATGCTACGATAGACATTATATGAGCTGCTTGAGAACATTATCTCTACATAATATAAAACAAACTCAGTTCCCGGCTTCTGTATGCTTAAATCTTTTAAACTACACAACAGACTGATGCGGTTTTCATGAATACACAAAATGATTCAAGGGAAGGTTTATATGTATAATACATGCATATTATATATTATATAATTCTTCTGTCCAGTGTATGTGACTGAACTGCTCCTAAATTGCCGGACCGATTTTCATGAAATTTTGTGTGTGATTAAGTTGATTAGGACATAGTTTAGATTCACAATTGGACCCGGTAGGTGGCCTTATTGTAGAGATCCAGAAACCGAAGTGAAGCCTGGGCAGATCACTAGTGATTTCTAATATTTATTACAAGCACTACCAATAACAAATATATGTACTAAATGTTATAATCAATCAGTTTATATGAGTGAAATAGAATAGATAAAATTAAAAATACGAAATGACGCGAAAAATTTATCTCTAATGGTAAATCACAGTAAATCCTTAAACTCAAATATTCATCTATAATAGTCGGTAGTCTACTGCCCCAACAGGAAAATAAACAAACAACTCACCATTTTAGCAACAAATTGCTACATCAATTACTCTACAATAAATGACAGCTTCAGTATATTATAATGACATATTATTATCTTACGTTATCTTGTCAAAAGGATTACATTTATATCGTAAGGCATGTATGATTAGTCAACACTAAACGTAAGGTGAAGCTATTTATTTACCGGCCATCAAATTAGAATATCAAACAAAAGTTGAATGCATGGTATAATATTTATAAGTTGAACAATAAACTAACTAAAACATACAATAAATACATAATGCACCTGGATAAAATACCTTGAACAGCCGGTTTTAATTACAAAACAACAGGTAGACCCCCCGTGAAGATTTTAAAATAATTAAAAACAAATCACTGTAAGTGAAAGAGCAACTTTTAATAACTTATACAACTACAGAATAATGTTTATCCATTCATCTATGTACACTGTACAGTAGGAGAAAGTTTTTACACACAGACTTAGGGGATTATACAGTAAAACGATTTTGATTTCACTTCGTAGATGGAAGAAATTGCTGAAATGACACTGACATAATATGTTGACGTTTTTTGTTGTTACAATTCGCCAATTAGTATAGGCAAAGATCATAGACCATGCAGCCAAATTTCAATTAGTATTTTGCTACAAATAATTTACAATATGCTGATGGATGAAATTGCAAGATTCCTGGGACAACTTAACCACCGGGCATTTGATGATGATAATATTTTATGGCCCCATAACAAAAAAAATTTAGAAAAGAAAAACATCAATGTAGCACTTGTAACCTTGTAACATCGTTTTCACTAATATTTCACTGTTATTTATTAAAATCCATTGTTTAAACCATAGGCTTAGGATATACTGGCGTATAGACCAACATAGTGTGCAAGGGAGAAGAAAATTCCTTATGCACAAAAATGCAAGATAGAGAAGGATACCAAATCTCATGACTCTGTAACCGATTTTGAATGACAGGTCGGCGCAAGTCGGCGCGCAAGAAATAAGCTTGTAGGTATTTTGTGTGTTTTTAGATTATAATAGTGTTATTTGTATAATTTATAGTTTTCCAAAATGGTGTCATGTTCCGTTAGTGACTGTGGTATCAACAATTGAAGTAATCCTGATGGTTGCACATTTCACAGGTAAATTCGCAAGACGTCAATAATAAGACACGTCTATTTTTGCTTAAAATTTATGTTATATACTGTTTAAAATATATAATATTTTCAATTATTTTATTAAATTTGATATTTTGCAAAGAAAAAAGTCGCAGTGTTGATAATTTGTATGATTTTGGTGAATTCGTTTTTAAACAAAATATTTTACATTTACGCTAGGTCAACTAAATCAAAATGAATGTTGATATTTATCTTTAATGTATATAAAGAATCGGTACACTTTTATACACAACAAAAAGAAAAATGAAATTAAATGCTAAATGAAATTAAATTAAACTCTTGTAAGCCTTCGTCAAAAGCATCCTTCGGTCAAACATCCTCAGGGTTTACCGCTGCCTCCCAGGACTTCTATGCAACCTTTACAAATTTCGGAACAAGGCACTTTAGAAGCAATATGTCATTTTCGAATGGCTCTGCTGGCGGCATTGACGGAATTACGCCTCAACATCTTAAAGATCTTGTAAGCGTTGAATAAAACTGTTTTTTACGGATTTTATCGCGTTTATTTTATTATTTTTATTATTCCCGACGTTTCGAGTGCTTTTCAGCAACCCATGGTCACGGGGGGGACTGAGATGTTTGACGTCCCAATGTCACAGTTAGCCCGGCTACCTTCAGTTTTTTAATATTAATTTTTGGTTCGATTTACGCAGAATGAACTTACAGTATCCGGAAGTCTTAGTGTTATGCTTGGGTTTGGATTTAATTTTGTTAATTATAGGATCCCAAGCAGATGGCAGCACCCATCCATCTTCTCTATTGAAATTAGGATGTTTTTTAATTTCAATAGCCTCGCGTATCATCCTTGGTAGGAATCGGTGTTCTTTTGCAAGGATTTGTGGTCTATCAAATCTGATGTAATGGCGGGGACGATCTTGAACATGTTCACAGACTGCAGACTTCCCAGAGCGTCAGTGCTTCACGTCAGCTATATGTTCAGTTATATGTTAAGGTAACAAAATTAAATCCAAACCCAAGCATAACACTGTAAGACTTCCGGATACTGTAAGTTCATTCTGCGTAAATCGAACCAAAAATTAATATTAAAAAACTGAAGGTAGCCGGGCTAACTGTGACATTGGGACGTCAAACATCTCAGTCCCCCCCGTGACCATGGGTTGCTGAAAAGCACTCGAAACGTCGGGAATAAAAATAATAAAATAAACGCGATAAAATCCGTAAAAAACAGTTTTATTCAATGTGTAGTGTTCGCGTAAATATAAGAAATCATCTTGTAAGCGCTTCTGCCGGTGACGCCGGTGGAGTACTTCTTAAAGACATTACAAAATTATGTAACTTTATGCTTTCTGGTAATGTTAATCCAAATTTCATTCCATTCTTATATGGGGCAAGATTATGTGCCTTCAAAAAAAGGGATAACGGTATCCATCCTATTGCCGTTGGTTCCACATTTCGACGTTTAACTTCAAAATTAGCTTGCAGGCACATAATCTCTAACCTTAAGACCAAATTTCAGCATACTCAACTAGGTTTTGGCACTAGAAGTGGCTGTGAGGCGGGGGTACATTCAGTGCGTACATTTTTAACAAACTCTGATGCAGGTGTTCTTGTGAAGGTTGACCTAAGGAATGCTTTTAACTCTATCGATAGGGTAACCTTGCTGAAAGAAGTGGCTAATAATACCCCCGAAATTTATCATTACGTTTGGCAATGTTATAGTCAAAATACTAACTTGTTTTACGAAAACCATGTTATCGATTCTGCTGTCGGTGTTCAGCAGGGTGACCCACTGGGTCCAGCACTTTTCAGTTTGGGAATTCAACCAATTATTTCAAATTTGAAATCCAAGCTGAATGTCTGGTACCTAGACGACGGTACACTGGGAGGTAGAGCAGATGACGTCCTCAGTGATCTTACTCATATATTTCAAAATTTTAAAAATATTGGTCTTGAACCAAATAGCAATAAATGTGAAATATTTTTTTCCAATAATTTATCTACTTCTCATAGAGACACTTTAATTCAAAATTTTAATCATATTTGTCCAGGAATAAAAACTGTCAGTACATAATCACTATACCTGCTAGGTGCCCCGTTGTTTTTCGATAGTATTAAACCTGTTATAAAAACAAAATTTGATCAGTTTTTAAACCACGTTGATAAATTGTATAAATTAAACCCCCACATAGCTCTTACTATTTTAAAATATTGTCTTCTTGTACCTAGATTTACATACCTACTCCGCTCGACTCCAGTCTGGAAATGTTCGGATATTTTACAAGATTTTGATAATAATCTTAAAATAGCTATAGAAAAAATTCTAAATTTAACTTTAAATACAACAGCCTGGACTCAAGCTACTTTACCTATAAAATTTGGTGGCATTGGTTGTGAGAAATCTTTCTAGCGTTGCATTGCCTGCTTTCCTTGCTTCCGTACATAGTGTCAGTGACTTATGTAATATAATTTTTAATAATAAAGTAGACCTATGCATTGCTACGGAGGCAGGGCAGACATGGCAAACGCTCTGTCCTGGTGAAAATGTTCCACTGGAAGTTAACCAACAAAAACAGTGGGATATTCCGTTGGTACAGGGCGTGCAGAAGAATTTGTTTCATAATCTCCATAGTAACCAAGATAAGGCACGCCTTCTAGCTGTTTCGACTGAGGAATCTAGTCACTGGTTACACGCTTTACCATCAATTAATCTCGGCACATTACTTAATACGGAAAGCTTACGCATTGCCGTAGGAATCCGACTAGGAGCGGCGATTTGTCAACCCCATCAATGTCCCTGTAGTAGCAGCGTCGACAAGTTTGGGCTCCACGGACTTTCATGTAAGAAAAGCGCTGGTAGATTTTCACAACACAGTTCTTTGAACGATGTCATCCGAAGAGCTCTTGTCTCTATAAATGTTCCCTTGGTTTTAGAGCCTTGTGGAATATTTAGAGACGATGGCAGGAGACCCGACGGTATGACATTGGTCCCTTGGGAGAGAGGTAAAACCCTAGTGTGGGATGCTACTTGCGTAGACACTCTGGCGGTCTCTCATCTCAGGGGTACCTCGTTTAGAGCCGGGGCGGCATCAGAGGCAGCTGAACTGGGTAAGTGGCGCAAATATGAGTCTCTGAGAGATGACTACATATTTGTGCCATTTGCTGTAGAGACTATCGGTCTGTGGGGTCCACGTGCGGTGAAGTTCCTAAAAGAACTCCAACCGCGGCTGGTCGTTGCTGCTGGTGAAAAGAGGGCTCGTTCTTTCCTCACTCAAAGGCTAAGTATAGCCATTCAGCGGAGAAATGCAGCCAGCGTTCTTGGCACGATACCGCGGGGAGTAGGGAGTAAGTTTCTAGTTTTAGTTTTTTTTAATTATTATTATAGTTTTTAGTATTGTAGATAAAAATAAGTATTATGTAAATAAATTTCTATCAAATTAAAAAAAAAATGAAATGCTTCATTTGCGTTCTAAAAACAAAATTTTATTTTGCCGTTTGTCAAACAGATTCCCTCTGGATCCTTTACTTAGAAAAAAATGGCTGGCATTAATTGGGCGGGTTGTTTGGAATCCTAAGAAGAGCTCTATAATTTGTAGTAAACATTTTATTGAGAAATATATAAAAAAGCAGAGTGAATACAACTTTATTAAAAGGAGCCATTCCTACATTATTTGTACCAGTAAGTATATTATTTTTACAATAAGACTTCTTCTTTTTATATGATGGAGTGACAAACTATGGAGTGTAGAGAGAAGGAGGACCATCTCTATATATGAAAAGTGTCCCTAAAACGTGTCCAATAAGGGTATCGCTGCAGTAGCATAGGATAAATTAAAAAAAGCGCCAAAAGTAATTAGAATAAGATGGAGAAATAAACAAGGATCGACCAATCCGCTTGGTTTTGTACAGCGTAAATAGTTGAGATTTTATATACTTGCATTTTACTAACTACTCTAGTCATGAATTTTTTTAAATATTTGAATTCAGCTGACTTCACTCCGTTCACAACAGTATCTTTATATCGTTGTTTTTCAGACGCCAGCGCTATTGTGGTAGGTTTTGGAACCTCTATTTTCAGTAAATGGTAGGACACTTTTTCAACCTCTATTTTCAGTAAATGGTAGGATACTTTTTCAACTTTCGTTTTAAATATTTGAATTCAGCTGACTTCACTCCGTTCAGAACAGTATCTTCATATCGTTGTTTTTCAGACGCCAGCGCTATTGTGGTAGGTTTTGGAACCTCTATTTTCAGTAAATAGTAGGACACTTTTTCAACTTTCGCCCCTTATAAGATGGTTCTCCTTGTACTCTACACTCCATATGACAAACGAGCACACAGTCCACCTGATGGTAAGTGGTTGCTGTGGCCCATAGACATCTACATCTATCCTCGTTTGCGAATCAAAATGCATGGGCGTTTTTCAAAAAAGATGTACATTGCGAATTTGAGGTGACTTCAGCTATTTTTTATAATTTTTGTATGCACCGTACTCAAATAAACTGAATATTTATTTAATAGTTACATATTTAAATTATAAAATTGACTATAATTTGCAACCCAACTATCATCATCATCATCATTATCATCATTACAGCCCTTCACAAGTCCACTGCTGAACATAGGCCTCCCCCAAAGAATGCCACAAAGCACGGTCCTGAGCCACCTGCATCCATCGACTTCCTGCATGTCTTACCAGGTCGTCACTCCATCTCGTGGGGGGATGCCCTACACTTCGCCTACCGGTACGAGGCTGCCACTCGAGAACCTTTCTTCCCCATCGGTTGTCGGTTCTTCGAGCTATATGGCCGGCCCACTGCCACTTCAGCTTACTAATCCGTTGGGCTACGTCGGTTACTCTGGTTCTACTGCGGATATCCTCATTCCTAAGTTTATCACGCAGAGAAACTCCGAGCATAGCCCTCTCCATAGCTCGCTGAGCGACCTTGAGCTTCCTCATACGGCCAGCAGTGAAGGACCACGTCTCAGTTCCGTAAGTCATCACTGGCAACACGCACTGGTTGTACAATTTCGTTTTAAGGTTTTGAGGTACGTCTGACGAGAAGATGTGTCGTAGCTTCCCGAACGCTGCCCAGCCGAGTTGAATCCGTCTATTGACCTTTCGGTCGAAGTTGGACTTACCTAGTCGGACTATTTGTCCCAGGTAAACATACTCGTCAACAACTTCGAGCTTAGTGCTCCCAACAACTACCGGCATAGGTGTGACATGGACATTAAACATAATCTTTGTTTTGTCCATGTTCATCTTAAGACCTATCCGTTGGGAGACACTATTGAGGTCATTGAGCATAGTGCTTAGGTCCTCCAGCGATTCTGCCATAAGAACTATATCGTCGGCAAATCGAAGGTGAGTGATGTACTCGCCATTGATGTTAATACCGTATCCTTTCCAGTCCAGAAGCTTGAAAACGTCTTCCAATGCAGCGGTGAAGAGTTTCGGGGATATAACATCACCCTGTCTTACACCTCTCTGCAATTGGATAGGTTTCGTACTCTGGTTCTGTACTCGGATAGCCATCGTAGCTCTACTGTACAAACACTTCAGCACTTCGATATACCGACAGTCAACTTGGCACCGCTGAAGGGACTGCAGCACCGCCCAAATTTCGACGGAATCAAAGGCTTTCCCATAGTCCACATATGCCAGACATAGTGGCAAATTGTACTCTTCGGACTTCTGTACAATTTGCCGAAGGGTATGTATGTGGTCTATGGTGCTAAAGCCCTTTCGGAAACCGGCTTGTTCGGGAGCCTGGAAGTCGTCAAGTCTGCGCGCGAGACGATTCGTAATGACTCTCGAAAACAGCACGTAGACGCGGCTCAAAAGGGAAATCAGTCTGTAGTACTTCAAGAGAGCGTTGTCGCCTTTCTTGAAGAACAAGACCACCGCACTTCTGCTCCACGCCTCCGGTGTAATGCCACCATGGAGGACGGAATTAAAGAGCTTCTGAAGGACTTCAATTACCGGTCTTCCACCCGCTTTCAGAAGCTCCGCTGTAATTCCATCCTCGCCTGGGGCCTTGCCGTTTTTAAGATGCTGGAGAGCCATTCTAATCTCGCTCAGACTGACGTCCGGGATATCTTCGGAATAGTGTCGGACAAGACTCGCTCTTGGATCGTTACTCACACTTGCGTGTGGCTCCAACGATGACGTGTACAGCTGCCAATAGAACCTCTCAATCTCACTCAAAATCTCAGGTGCCCCGGAAACGACGCTGCCACATTCGGTCTTCAGCCTTGACAGTTGGCTCTTTCTGGCAGACAGATCTCTGGCAAAGACTTTGGAGCCTTGGTTCTGCTCGATCGCTTCTTCAATACGAGCTGTATTGAAGTTGCGTAAGTCCCGCCACATGCATTTCGAGATCTGTCTGTTCAGTTGCCTGTATGCTGTCAAATCTGTTGAAGAATGTAGCTTCATCTCCCGTCTAACAGCCATGAGATTAAGAGTGTGATCGGAGAGTTTTTGTGTTCTTCTGCGGCGGGTATTGCAGAACTTAGCTCCAACCGCATGGACAGTTTCCACGAGCTTGTCATTCATATCGTCCACTTCATTGCAGTCTTCTAGGCACTGAAAACGGCTTTGTAACTCGAGCTGAAAGGTTTCGGGACTTTGGATTAGAGCACGAGGGGGACGGAGCGTTGACTTCATCAGACGAGACCTCTCCAACTTAACATTTAGGTTCAGTGTGCCTCTCACCATTCGGTGATCGCTGCCGGTTTTCACCCTGGCGATCACTGAGACATCACTGAACAGTTGTCGTCTGGTCGTCATAATGAAGTCAATCTCATTTTTTGTCGAACCGTCGGGGCCGCTTCTTGAAGAAAGAGTTCATCATAAAGAGTCCCTCTTTCTCCATGAAGTCGGCCAGCTGCTGGCCCCTTGGGTTCCGTTGCCGTATTCCAAATTTCCCTACTTTCAGCTCACCGTTCTCTCTTGTGCCTAGTTTTGCATTGAAGTCTCCCATTAACACCGTATATTGGGTTTTGGAGGAATGCATGGCTCTAGAGATATCCTCATACATTTCCTCCACCTCCTCATCGGGGTGTGCCGAGGTTGGTGCGTAAACCTGTATGACCTTCAGCGAATACCGTTTGGTGATTCTGAGTATAAGGTACGCAACCCTCGTCGACACACTCCCGATCTTTACAACGTTGTTAACGAGAGACTTGTGGACGATAAATCCGACACCTCCTTGGGACAGATGGTCGCCCTCCCGGTGATAGAGCAAGTTGCCGGATTCGAGGATTATCGTGTCCTCCCCCTCTCTTCGGACTTCGGATAATCCCATAATATGCCAGCGCAACTTGTCTATCTCTTCTTCCAGCTCCACGATCTTCTCGTCAGTCCTCAGGGTGCGTGCGTTGTACGTTGCCAGGTCGAGTCGTCCAAGGTGGCAACCGAACCTCCACCGGAGATTCTTAGCACCCCCTGCCCCGCCGTTACCATGGTCGCCACCGTAGCCAGGAATAGCGGGGCCGCTGGGGACTGGGGGCCGTCTCTTCGTAACTCTCATCATGGGGGGTATATTGCCATTGTTGTAGATTCAAGTAGGTTATTAGTCAGAGAAAAATACTTACTGGCAGCTATTGCCTATGGTTATACAAAATATGTATATTACTTTTTATTCTGACTTTGATCTATGATGTTTTAAAATGAAAAAGTAACGAAAAGATGTTTTAAAGATATGAAGAAAATATTATAATGCATAACTGTTTTAACTTGTTGTCTTGATTATATTGATTAAAGTAATAAATATAGAAAAGTCTTTAATTGCAACAACCACATATGGCGACCGTGAGGCAAAGAATTTAACTTATTAAAAGTCCGGAATATCTGCTGTAGTTCGTGCTCAAATAAGTAAGTCTGATTAAGATTATAATAAAATAAATAGTTTGGAGGATTTGAGTACATAATATATTAAATAAAAATGGAGACTGCAGCGGCGATTAAAGAGAACCGGGAGCGAGAGCAACTAAGAAGAATTTTCAACCGAACAGCGACGAAGCTGGAAGATGATATAAAAGTCAAAAATTTCTCGCAAGTGATGATCGACATTGAATTTCTTAAGAGTAAGGTTGAGCGATTAGAAGCTTTAGATAAAATAATACAAGACCGCATGTTAGAAAGCGACAGTTATGATGAAGAATCCTTCAGCATTGAAATTGATACAGCGGATACGTATAAATACAGATGGCACACAATTAACAATCAGATAAAGACAGGTATGTCGTCAAAAATTCCTCTTGATAAGATTGAAGATGTAAAGCCAGTCAGGAATTACAATTTACCTAAGTATGAGCTAAAGAAATTTGATGATAACCTGAAGAACTGGTTAGCTTATTGGGGCCAATTTAAGAAAATTGGCGAAGATCACTCATTGTCTGGAGAGGATAAGTATCAGTACCTCCTTCAATCATTGCAGGAAGATAGTAACGCTCGAATATTGGTGGAAAGTTTCCCTCCATCTGCTGAAAATTATACAAAGGCTATTGAACAACTCAAGGCAAGATTTGGACGGTAGGATCTTCTCATACAGGTTTATGTTAGGGAATTATTAAGTTTAGTTTTAAACAATAATAAAAAACAAGTATCTATTAGACTATTATATGACAAAATTTCAACATATTTGATGTCTTTAGAAACGTTAGGTATTGTTAAACAGAAATATGAAATAATTTTGTATCCCCTTGTAGAATCAGCAATTCCCGAAACAATTCTTATTGCTTGGAATAGATGTAACACTGATCCATCTCTTGGTAACCAATTGACAAGTTTATTAAATTTTCTTAAAAACGAAGTAGAAACAGAAGAGCGAATTAATTTAGCAAGGTCCGATTTTAATTGTATTGGTACTAATCACACTCTCCACAGGGAACAAAAAAGCAGCTTACCAACAGCAGCATCGTTAGTAACAAATATAAAACCAAAGAAGTCAGGTAAAGTAGTCAATGTTATTTGCTGTTTTTGTGACAAAAGCAATCATAGTTCTTTTGAATGTAGTAGAGCTAATAAGATGTCCCTAGAGGATAAAAAGGAGGCAATAAAAAAGAAAGGCTGTAGCAGCAGCCTTTCTTTTTTATTGCCTCCTTTTTATATATGTTGTTGTTATGTCTTAAAAAAGGTCACATGGCTAATAAATGTAAAAGTTTTGTTAGATGTTTATCATGTGAAAAAAGACACTATGTGATTTTATGTCCGGAAATTCATAAGAAAGAAAAGAGTGGAACATTGGAAAATGTTTCGTTATGTGCCAGAACTAATATGACAACTTTGTTACAAACACTCATTGTCAATATCACCTATCAAAGAAAAATCAAGAAGGTGAGAGTTTTGTTAGACAGTGGTTCGCAAAGGTCGTATGTAAAGGCCAAAGTTGTTGAAGAATTAGGATTGCATGAGACTGACACAGACATAATAGGTCACACATTATTTGGGGGTGTGGATCAGCCTGCCAAGTTATATAAATGCTTTGATGTTTTGGTAAGTAGCTTAGACAATAGGTTTTCTGTTAGAATCAATGCTCTACAGCAGTCTGATTTATGTGGGCACCTGCCAAAAATTAATAATGAAAAAATATTAGAGAAGTTACAGGACTTGAATATTGTGATCAGTGATTTTGATTATACAGATACTGAGATAAGTCTCTTGATTGGGTCGGATTACTTAGGATCCATTATACATAATGAAATGGTTAGTTTAGGTAACAACCTGATGGCTGTTAATACCAAGTTAGGATGGACATTACAGGGACCAATAAAAGTTCAAAGTACAATCAATACATCAAGCACTACATGCTTTTCAAAAACAAATCTTTCTGATTTGTCGAGTATTGAGTTATTGGGAATTCGAGATGCTTATGAAAATAAGTCTAAAAAAGACACTGAAGTCGAGGTTTTGAAAACTTTCAATGATATAATTTCAGTAAATACACAAGGTCGCTATGAAGTCTCATTGTTCTATAAAGAGGGGCCAAAATTAAACTTTATTAGCGCCAATGAAGAGATTGTAGAAGCAGAAGTAACCAAAAAGGCCAAGATTAATACAAATGTCACAATAAAACTATTCAGTAAAAAATTGACATATTTTTCAAAATATAACCGCATAGTTAGACTTGTGGCAAGGATACTTCGTATGAATTCTAAAGTAAAAATAAAGTTTGACATAAAGGGGCCAGACATAACAAATGATGAATATATCAATGCAGAAAAGACACTAATTAAATTATTACAGAAAGAGAATTTTACAGGAGGGTTTTCGTTGCAATATATAAATACAGAAATAGATGCCGATGGGGTCATAAGAGTAAAAACAGGTTTAGATTTGAGTAAAGAAGACAAGGATTTTGTAAGGCCAATACTTCTACCAGGAAAAAACGAAATCGTACAGCGGTTAGTGCGACAGAGACATGAAAAGTTAAATCATGGAGGAACTCAGCTCTTACTATCCAACCTCAGAAACAATTTATGGATTTTAAACCTAAGACGTCTTGTTAAAAGCGTTGTGTCTAAATGTGTTATATGTAAGAGATACAAGACAAAACATTACGAGGTTCCTGAAGCACCATTGCCATCAAACAGAGTTGAGGCAAATGCAGCATTCCAGATAACTGGTATAGATTTAGCGGGGCCTCTACATCTCCGTGACCAAAGCAAATGTTGGATAGTATTATTTACTTGTGCTACATATAGAGCAGTTCACCTAGAGCTTGTGGAGTCTTTATCCACAAATAGTTTCTTGATGGCCTTACGTCGTTTCATAGCTCGAAGGGGCCGCATAAACATTATATATACTGATTGTGGTACGAATTTTCAAGGTTCAGCCAATTTATTAAAAGAGGTTGATTGGGCAAAAGTCGAAGCAGCAACTAGCATAGTTCCACCAGCTATCAAGTGGCGTTTTGTACCTCCACGTGCGCCCTAGTGGGGAGGATGGTGGGAGCGCCTTATAAAGGTAGTAAAGGAAATGTTAAGAAGAATCTTGGGAAAACAATCTTTAACTTGGATTGAATTATCAACAATACTTTGTGACTGCGAAGCAATCATTAACAGCCGACCATTGACATACGTAGCAACAGATGATGACTCTCTTAAACCACTTACTCCAATGACGTTTTTACATCCCTTTGATAATAGTGAGATGCCTGATTTAGATCTGATTGATGCAAAAAATATAAATATTCGTTTACAATATTTAAACAAATTACGTGCAGATTTCCGACAACGTTTTAGAAACGAATATATTGCTTTAATTTGTAGTAAAGATAGATGTAAACAAAATTTGCCGAAATTAAACGATATTGTTCTTATTGAAACTGACACTAGTCGGTTACATTGGCCATTAGGTATTATAAAGGAGTTAATTATAGGTGCTGATGGTAATTGTAGGGTTGCAAAAGTACAAACAGCTACCGGTGAATTGGTAAGAGCTGTACAAAGTCTTTACCCACTGGAATTAACAACAGTTACAAACGAATGGCACATGGCCAGCCCATCTACTAATAGAAATAAGACAGAGACTAACCCTAACATTAAGGATTATAGTCCCCAAGCGACTTTGAATTCGGACATAATATCATCTGATTTACCTCAAACATCTTCTATTAGTACTAGACATGGTAGAGTAATTAATGTTCCAAGAATATTCTTAGATTAAGGTGACGAAATGCATTTAGTCAATTAGTTAGGAATGTTTATTAAAAATAATGCTCTCTAATTAACATTAAAAATTAATTAAAATAGGGTTGAATTCATCTATATTTGTAATGAATGTGTGGATACACTTAAAATTAACTTGATTCGATTACATGTTATGTTTAAGTATTTTGAATTATATTATATCGTCTCTACTATCATATTTTTCTGTGTGGGGAGGATGTTGTAGATTCAAGTAGGTTATTAGTCAGAGAAAAATACTTACTGGCAGCTATTGCCTATGGTTATACAAAATATGTATATTACTTTTTATTCTGACTTTGATCTATGATGTTTTAAAATGAAAAAGTAACGAAAAGATGTTTTAAAGATATGAAGAAAATATTATAATGCATAACTGTTTTAAGTTGTTGTCTTGATTATATTGATTAAAGTAATAAATATAGTAAAGTCTTTAATTGCAACAACCACAGCCATAGTTGCCACGCTTGGCGAGCGGGTTGGCAACCGCAGTTTTTTTATTGTATTTTTGCCGTTAACCAGGAAGATGCTGCTGCCCATCTCCTGCCTGTTTCCCTTTGTCGCCTTTTACGACACCCACGGGAGGATATGGGGTAGTGGATATTCTTGACCGCCACTACACGGCACTGATATTAAAATATCATAAAATGAACACAAAAAAAGTGTAAAATATTCATGTCCCACGTGCATATTTGGAACTTTCAAGACTCGGGTAAGATTAGATATATTAAATCGGCCTACTGTTTCAGGCTTTGTAGACATATTTTGAACTTATAAATATAATTCAAAGCTTTTTATTTCGATTTGGGGCATCAATAGCTCAAAATACTATATTTATTGTTGTCCCAGGAATATGACATAAACGGAATTCCGGCAATAGTCACGGTAAACTTTTCAATACTTCAACGCAATATTACCCTACAATATGGTTGTTTTTCATATCTAGCAACATTTGTCTTGTTTGTGGTGTAACCGCCATTTTGAAGCAAAACTCAGTATCAACAAAATCTGTGACTAAAGTGGGCGCGTTACGGCGGTACCGAGTTCCAGATAGTAACAGAATTTAATGAGGTATGTAACAATTTTCCAAGTTATTTGCCGTAACACAATCACATTTTTGTTTATAAATTATTGTAAAACAAGGCAAAAGAAGTAATTAAATGGACACAACAGCTTGAATTATTTTTAGAAGTTTTGTTGGTATGAAATCGTCACATCGGGTTCGTCACGTATTGTATAGCCGGAATCGTTTTGTGACGCACCTGAACTATTAAGCTGGGGTTACATTTGATAGATGAATAAGAGGAATAAAATAAATAAATCCTTAAAATTTTAATAAAAATCAAATATTGGATATTAGGATGTTTGTTACCGCTAATCTTCGAACCAATTTGGATACAAATTAAATTATACATAGATATATATTAAATTATACATAGATATCTAGAATAAAATTATGGTACTGGTTTGCGATATTTTATGTACTTAAGTACACGCTAGTGTAGAGTAAATATCATTAACAATGTAAAAAAGAGTCATCTTTATCAAAATACGACTCCTTTTTACACAGCAAGATTTTATGTTGAAGCAGTTGAAACAGTCCGATGATATTTGTTCCTAGGTTGTAGGACACAATATTTTGACACGCCGTGTATGTTGCAAAACTTTAAGGAGTGCTTTAAACCATCGAACTGAATAAATTTTACTATGGGACTAACTTTGAAACCGCGAAAAAATTACCGCTTTTCCATACTAAAGTTAATATCTACTGTTCTAAACTATATGGTACAGCTGTTTTCTTTTTCGCGATTTCAAAATACGTCCCATTGTCAGTTATCCAGTTAGATGGTCTAAAGCACTCCTTAACCTTTGTAAAGTTAATTTTGAGACACCTTATATAATAACTAGGTTATGAGTAGTATTATAATATTAAGTATATAATGTATGTTAAGTATGTGCTACATTTCAGTAAACATGGCCCTCACGGCAGCAGAAAGAGCTAAAAGATACCGGGAGAAACTGAAACAAAACCCCGAAAAATTTGAAGAGCAACGGAAGAAGCAGTTAGAACGACTTAAAAAGAATCGAAAAACAATTAGTGAGTTGACAGAAGAAGATAAATAATGTAGAAGAAAACAATCGAGGGAAGAAAAGAAAAAACAGAAAGTAAAAAAGAATAAAAAAGAAAACGATGACCAAAAAGCTATCCCAAGTTGTTCGAAGTCTCAAAACAGCACAGCTGTTTTAAAAATTCGTTACAAAAAATACGTAATAGTTATCGAGGAGCTTTAGAAAATATTCGCAAATTAAAAGTAAAAAATGAAGCAATTCGCAAAAAACTTTACCGTGAAAAGTTAGCTCATGAGGCAAAGTTGGTGAACTCCAAAAACTAATAGATAAACTTACAGTGCGGCAAGAAATTTTAGAAATGTCACTACGTGATACTTACTGCACTGCTCAATCTTTACCAGAAAAAAGGCTGCTTAAATCTGTCGCAGTAAACCAAGTGGTCAAAACCAATAGATCAGTCAAAACTATTGCTACGTGCTTGGGGCTAAAAGGTCGCATAAGACAAAGTAAGAAAAAAACTGTGTTAAACAAGAATATTCAAGAAGAAATAAAGCATTTTAATTTAAGAGATGACATAAGTCGAAACACTGCTGGAAAACGAGAAACAAAAACTAGAGGAAAGAAGAAGATGCAGATCAAATATTTAACTGACACATTACAAAATTTATATGAAATTTATAAAAAGGAAGGAGGAACGCACAGCTTTACGACTTTATTTCGCTATAAGCCGTATTACGTTTTGTCACCTACGGCCAAAACTAGAGATACCTGTATGTGCGTTAAGCATAGCAACATGGAGTATCTTTTTATTGCTCTGAAAAACAAAAATGTAATAGACTATAAAAACCTCGAAGAAACTATTAATAAGTCGGTTTGTGACAAAAACTTGCATGCTTGCATATACGAACAATGTGTAAATTGTAACAACCGAAGCCTATAATACAAAGAGGAAAAAAATGACGACGAAATTACATGGTTTAGATGGAATAGAGTTACGCATACATACCAAAAATCGGAAAAAAGTACTACTACTAAAAAAACTGTGAAGCAAGTGCAGAAAGGAAAGGTTCGAGATCTAGTGACAGAATTTAAAGCTGAGTTTTCAAAATTTAAGAGACACTACCACAACTGGAAAGAGCAGCAGCGGCAATACCAGATTTGCATTAAAAATCTGGCCATTAAAGAAATTGCCATTATAATCGACTTTTCCGAAAATTACGACTGCAAATTGGGGGCCGAGATCCAATCGATGCATTTTGGAGCATCAAAAAAATAGTATAACACTCCATTGTGGTATGGTTTATTGGATCGATAAATCGCAATCGTTTGTAACGATATCTGATAATACATGCCACGAACCCAATGCCATTTGGGCACATCTCTTGCTCATATTACAGTTTGTAAAGAAATCAGACCCAACAATTGAAATGATCCATTTTTTTTGTGACGGCCCCACATCCCAATACAGACAGAAAAAGAACTTTTACCGCATTAACTTATTTACAAGCAAATTGAAATTGAAATATATTACCTGGTCATTTTCGGAAAGTGGACATGGTAAGGGAGTCGAAGATGGCATTGGGGGTGCAGTTAAAAGACAGTTAGATAAACGTGTGGCTTATGGGCATGATGTGACAAATGCAGATGATGCGTATCAACATTTATCAACCAGCATGAAATCTGTTAAATGTTTTAAAGTGTCTGATAGTGGTATCGACAATATGAACAAAATCATTCCAAGAGATCTTAAAGCTGTCCGGCAGACCATGAAACTCCACCAGATCATATCTGTCGATGTCGGTCAAATTATGCATCGGCAATTAAGCTGCTTCTGTGGCAATAAACGCGGGCTTTTCACTTGTCTGAATCCCGAAATTCATTCATTTGATTCTGACCGGAGTCAATGTGACAGTCGAACTGTCTCTGTTGTTGGACTCGATATGGCACCTTGCAATAAAAACCGTGATGTTACAACCAACTTCGTAAACGACATTGTTCTTTACGATAGAACTGACCAGGGTGGTCATGATGCTCAAATATTTTTGGATATCGAAGAAAAAGCTGCTTTTATTGCTGAAAACGATCAGAATAACCCCGAGGTTCAAACAGTCTCGATCATTGATCGCGAAAATGTACCTCGTGGTGAAAGTGGTGGAGGAACCACGACTGTAACTGATACTGCACTCTGCAGTAAAACCGACCAGAGTGACCTTAATATTGTTGACATTACTGCTTCGCCCAGCCAGAATGATAATGAGACTGATTACATTATGGAACTTAACTTGAAAGTGGATGATGTTCTGGATTTAGAAGTTTTTGACGGTGTCATAGATTACCCTCAACTGGGGTTTGATTTAGATACCGTAGACTGCTTGACAAAATACGATACCGTTGGCTATTTGACAGAAGAACTTTTTCTTATAAAAAATAATAAGAATAAAAATAAGAACAAAAGGAAGAATTATACATTGACGTCAGATAAAGGTACGTCAAAGAAAAAGCTAAAAGTACTATTACCAACAAAAGAAGAAAAATACAGGAATACTTTACTAAAAACTACAATCAATAGAAACTTTACATGCCATATTATGTGTAAACTGCGTAAACTCTATGTGATCACAGACATGACAAAGTGTATTGCTTGTAAAAACTGGGTATGCAGATCATGCTGCAACCAACCAGTTATTGATTATATTTGCGACCGATGTTTCGAAGACTGATTAGAACCTTAAACGATACGTAACTACCTTCCAAATAGCAATGAACAAAACCTAATTTCAATAATGAATAATTTTTCTTTATTTTTTTATTATAATAATACTATAACTCAGGACTACATTTAACAACTGAATAATTTTCTTTGCATCAATTTTATTTTGATTGCTTGGTCGTGAGGGTAATTGCTATTTGGACCAGAAATAGGTATTACTTATTTAATATGAATAAAAATTAACCAAATTTACCTCCTGTGTACCTCAAGATTAAGTTCAAACAGGTTTTAGTAATAAGCTGTTTTTACTTTAGATTATTAATTTAAAGACTGTTAAAATAAAAACGTTCGACCAAATATTACTCTGTGTAAATTTAGCTTAATTTTTTCCAGTTAGTCACTTAGGAGTCCAGATAGTCACTGTCCCATATTTTACCGAGACAATAAATTAATCCTTTTAGTAAATATTTAGTAAATTGATAATATTTTTGTAGTAGTTGTTGACCGTGAATTTGTTGTTTATATTATTTTTAATCGCGTTCAATTTTATTTTAAGTAATAAGTATAAATGTAATGTTTTAATGGTCAAAAGTTCCGTCTGTGACGATCTCAAAAGTAAAATGATTGCTAAGCGATGATTATAGTGATTTATCTATGTTTAGATGTTTTGTTTCAAAGATTTCAAGGTTTATTTAATAAATAATAAAACAAATTATCATATTAACTCATATTTTTCATTTCATTTACATTTTTCCTCTGTGACGAACCGGAGCACGTTCCTGTGAACTATATAAAAATCTATAAACACTCACGCCTGTCACCCAGAGGGGTAGGCAGAGACTATGGACTTCCATTTGGCACGATCCTGACAGACCTCTCTCGCTTCCTCCACATCCATATACCTACGCATACACACTCGTCGGTTAAAGGTACACTTGATTTGGCCCATTTTCAACATATCGCCAATTTGGTCGATAAACTTTCGCCTATGGCGACCCTTTCCGACTCTGCCGTTCACCTCTGCAACATAAATTTGCTTTGTCACTCTTTCCTCATTCATTCTTTCCACATGACCAAACCACCGAAGCATTCCTTTCTTAATCCTGGTCACAACATCATCTTGCAAACCACACTCTTCTCTTATTAAACAATTTCTCACTCTGTCATTCAGATTCATCCCTAACATACTCCTTAAGGATCGCATTTCTACAGCATTTATTCTACTCTCGTGCTTCTTCTGCCACACCCAACTTTCACTACCATACATTAAAGTAGGCACTAACACAGCATTGTGAATTGCCATACGTGCCTTTTTGGACACATTCTGACTTTTCACAAAAGAGTGTAAAGCCCCATTCACTCTATTTCCTGCATTCACTCGTCGTTCTATATCCTTATCATATCTACCATCCCTGCTAAACACACATCCCAAATACACAAACTCATCTACTTGCTCTACCAACTCCCCTTCTATTCTTATTTCACATATCGTTTTACTTTCTTCTCTTTCAAAAACCATAACTTTCGTCTTACTTGCGTTCACTTTCATTCCCTTTTCTTTTAATGTCCTGTTCATTAATGTAACCATCATTTGCAATCCTGTGAACTCTTCCATAAAAATAAAGATTATCACGTTGTTTTTCATAATACTGATGTATTTTTTTTATTTTTACTTGTTTATAGTATATTTTATCGAATGAGATAAGAATTTACGGTAACATTTCTATAACAGAAAATACTGTTCCGGTTCGTCACGTGTACATCTTTTTTGAAAGACGCCCATGCGTTATCCCCCGTGAGGACTAAGATAGAATGCCTCTTTTTCAGTAAAATGGGTCTCCGTTTCTTTACACTTACCATATGAAACAGAGCAGTGTTAAGTTGCTATTTTACGCTGGTATAAAAATTTAACTTCAAAAACTTTAGGTAAAAATAGAGATAGATTTTTATACATTATAAAACTCTATCTCTATTATATATATATATATATATTCCCCCAAGGGGTTGTGCGGAGCTTTGGAATATATTCCTAAATCACAATGATAAAAGTTAAAAGCGCCACTAGATGCCATGAGGCGCGCGATTTAGTGTACCAGGATAGTATAAATTCCATAGTATTTGATACGCGCAACGCTTGATGTCTGATTTATGCTTGATGCTCGATGACTGTACCGAGGGCTTGATAGTGTGGTTCGTTACCTACTGAGTTAGTCGTAGAGAAGAGAAACTCTTAGTTAAATAAAAGTTGCGTAGATCAATAGATCTGCATGATAAAGGTGCACTTACTGCGGTCGGTCCATGTGTGGGTGACCGTTTTCTTAACATACTGCGATTGAGAGAATAGAAGAGTGCATCTGTATCCTCAGACATTTGGAGCACTTTAATGTCTCCAGCGTATTTGACTTGTCTATATTAAGATCATTATATTTTTTAAATTCATGCAGCTAAAATGATAATAAATTTATTATTACTTTATATTTTTCAGGGACAGATGAAAGAAAGAGTAGCCTCATCATAATATGTCACTCGTGACATAACCCCTCCACCTTTGAAATCACAAGAAAGAAGTGATCAATTTACACCATTAAAAAAAACTTTTATCAAAAATCTAGAAATTAAAACAAAATCTGAAAGAAAAAGAAAAGAAAATACGTAGCTTAGCAGCAAAAACTAAAAGACCGGCTAAAAAAATGTTACATTGCAAAACGTGCTTGAAGAAATTCATTCAAGACCAGGATTGAAAGATCACTTTAGCGATATCACCATGGCATGTAGCAATGAATTCATACAGAATTTAATTAACAGGGTTAATGATAAAAAATGTGGTAAAATAGTGTCTGCATCCAAATATAACGAAGAATTACGAAAATTTGCTGTCACAATACATTTCTGTAGTCCAAGAGCATATAATTATTTACGTGAAAACTTTGATTTGTGTTTTCCACACGTTAACACATTGCGTACCTGGTATGCCAGACTAGACTGTGAACTTGGTTTCACTCAAGAATCTTTAATCACCATTAGAGAAATGAGAACAAAGAAGCCTGATCTAAAACTGTCTCACTTTTGATGAAATGAGTATACGTGAATACACTGAATGGGTAGGCCAGAAGCATTATGGATTTGTAAATTTTGGCAACGATTTGGCTATAGATGGTGCTGAAATTGCGAACCAGGTTATATTTTTTATGGTGGTGGCATTAAATGCATTTTGGAAAATTCCAGTAGGATACTTTCCGTGTAGGGGATTTACGGCCTCACAAAAAGCAAATCTTTTAAAAATATGTTTGGATTTATTACACCTTACGGAATGTGAAGTCATTTCCATTACATTTGATGGCATTGCTTCAAATCTAAACATGGCCCAGCTTTTAGGTACCGATTTTTCTTTTGGGTCTAATTTTAAATCACATTTTGTTCATAAAGATCGAAAATATTTTGTAATTTTAGATGCATGTCATTTATTAAAAATGATTCGCAACTTTTTCGGCGATAAAAGAGTTCTCGTCGATGGATAGTTTAAAAAAATTGATTTTGGTTACATAGAAGCTTTTTACCAATTACAGAAAGAAATAGGCCTTCACTTAGCAAACAAGTTAAGCTTCCTTCATATCAATTACGTTAACCTCTCGTCTGTGAGGCGACCGGGTCCCGGTTACTGACTGAATATGCGCGTCTGTGAAGCGACCGGGAGCCGGATCCAATAACTGGTCCGTTGTCTTGCTTATATTAAGGGTTATCCCATATTTCTTTCTCTTTTTAACTTATTACGAAAGCATAATGCTTAAACATGGTTGCTATTGGACCGCGATTTTGTCGGATTACGTCATGTAAAAGTCAAATATTATGAGAAAAAGTTCGCCGGTCTCTTACGTCTAACCACCTTGTTTAATTGTGTTAAAAAAAAGGTAAACAGCTGTTAAATAGGTTGATAATGAGGAAAATATGATGGAAAGGTAAGTTATGTTTAATTCCTATGAATAATATTAAAGCTGTATAGTCTAAGTTATTTGTAATTTTAGACCTTTTTTTCAAACCTACTTTGTGTCAAACTATGAGCAAGATTTTGAGTTAGTTTTATTTTTATTACAAGTCTAACACATTAATTTAATATCATGCACTGGTCGCCAAATTAATGAATATAGCTTAGATTTAGTGTGAAACATGTATTAATACCTAAAAAGTGATAATTTCGTAAAATAGAAATACTGTACTTCCAAACCGGGTATCGGTCTCACCACATACAGTGTTTGACAGATCTTATTTAGGACTAAGCATAGTATGGATATCCCCTGGGTGTTAGAATTTTTCAAGCGACTTCACAAAGAAGTTGGAAGTTTTCAATTTGACTGATTTTTTCATGTTTATTACCCGATTTTACTTTTTTTATTGATATTTATCATTGAAAAAATATTCTTCGCCCAATGGGATGAAATTAAATTCGGTTCTTATTTTTTTTTTGTTGAAGTACTACTATAGTTTTTTATTTTTCATAATATTTTTGAAAAGTGATGTAGAACCGTTTTTAATGCCATGAAATTTTATCAACAACAAGAGGAGGACGAAGAAGAGGCGCCGGTGGACGCAGGGCACGCAGGGCCTCTGGTCAACGTACACGTGGTGGGCGGCCTGGTGGAGGTGGTAGCGGCTTACAAAGGCCATCTTTTCACCCGTAATAGCGGCTTTTTATTAACACAAAATCCTAAAACGCAGAAAAGTTATTTCAAAATATTACATACAACAAAAAAATAAAGAGTTGTATCTGACGGGACCAACACCATTGCACGTGCGGCGCGGTAGCCGTCGGTGCAGTTAGACAGAATTCTTGTAAATTACACGTGTTCCGCACACCTGCACCATTGCACCTGCAGTGGCGCTCGTTTTGCTTGTATAAAACGGACGGCGCGGCCGCCGTTAGGACAGTCTTGGCTCTGACGTGGAACGGTACGCTTGTCGTATTCCGTTACTAGTTTATCCTCGACTCGTAAACGAATTAATTATTATTCCTAACTACAAAATTAGTCTCTGTACTATACTCAATTACACCTTGTACCCACATTTAATCTTCGAATAGTATGAGGATTATTACATTTGTGGAAGACTGTAATGCATTCCGCATTGATGAATCTGTTTTTATGTTAAATACCGTAATGAAATTTGCTATGCTACTTACGATATTTTCGTATCATTAAAGTGTAGAGAAAAGATAAAGTGAAATTATTTAAGCCAAATTTTTTTAATTTGTTCGATTTGTATTAAAAGTACCTGCAAGTATTTTCATTATTTCTTGACGTACCTAAATATGTTAACAAATGTCGAAAGAAATGTTGAAGGCTTTCTAATAAGTTGTTAAGTTTCGTTGTAATTTGATAGTTCACGCGAAACATGATTATCATTTGCTATATTTTGAAGTTCAAAACGTTTAAGGGATGTACCAAAATAAAGGATTAACTTTAACACGCTATGAATTGAAAATAATAAGTGACATTTTTGTGTTCTAATGTGTTGACCAGTGTTGCAGTTTGCTCCGAATATTGTGTCGTCAACAAGATTAGGGTTTGATGTCGAGGGATTCGTAGAAGTCTCTACAACAATGATCAATGAGGTAGATGTTGTGACGGCTAATCAAACATCGTCAGGTACGGCCGAGCGCTGGTAAGATTGAGCCTACACCGCTACAGACGGTAACTTATCGGCTGATCTTACGGCAGGGCAATTTAAGCGGCCGCCGAACAATTGGCGCTGTAAATGGACGTCAGAGGTCGGCTTTCGTAGATTTTACGCAGTTACCTCCTTCCCTTTGAAATGTTGTGGTATTTGCTTCTACACATAGTTTCTGTTATTTTTTTGCAATGTTTTCAAATGTCATACTGTTGCCGTTTCTTAAGAGAATATGTGATGAATTTTGGAAGCTCGGAATTCCATGGTTCGCAATACATTTATCTCGATTTCTTTTAATTTTACAAAGCAGTGCAACGATTCGCTAGAGCTAGTACGGCTACGGCGCGACGGCTCGCTGGCGCGATTGTGGCACGAACGCAGCAGAACGAAAAGCTGGAGTGCGTTTGCCTGAAGGTAGCCATATCGGCGCGTTCATGACTTAAATGACGTCTGGGATGGTCGACCGTTGTAATATTTAACAAGAGTTAATATCTGTTAGCAGGTGGTGATAACTGATAGACCGTATGCTGTTCACTGTCAACCGCACGAGGACGTGCGACAGTCAGAGGTAGCCGTGTCTGTGCATCTAGAAAATACTAGAGACGTTGCAACACTCTAGCGAAGTAATTATTCTTGTGCAGGAAAGGGACATGGAGTTGCAGGAAGGCTGGTCTGTGCTGCACTGGGATGTGTCGTGTTGCTGTTGGTTTACATACTTAGGTGTTACCATGTCACTACGTCCCTCACGATACACTTGTGTGATTGTGACAGGTACATGTTTGCGGTATGGTTGGTCTGTACCTGTTCTATATTGAATTGAAAAAAAAAGTAAGAAAAAAAAGTGGTTCTTACTATCATTGCAGGGCGTTTGCCGGTCCAATGATATAGCTACAGGGAATAGTGATTCCGGACTAGCAAATAGTACTTGAAAAAAAAAAGAGAGTAAGAAAAAAAAATAGTTCTTACTATCATTGCAGGGTTTTGTGCCGGTCCAATGATATGGCTATAGGGAATAGTTATTCCGGACTAGCGAAAACAGTACTTGAAAAAAAAAAGAGAAAATAGAAAAGCTACAGACTAATCATTCCGATCTCGCATAAAGTTGATTAAAGTTTTGTGGGGCTTACTGCCGGAACAAAACTGATTGTCACCCAAGTCTGAAGGGTCAATATAGACCGGACCAGAAGCTGTTATGTCAGGATAGTCGAACCATGTTTTTTTGTCTACAGATAACTAAAATTGTAATGGAGTGCGTGCGGGGACGCACGCATGTTAGTATGGCCGTGACGGCACCAGCACCATTGCACGTGCGGCGCGGTAGCCGTCGGTGCAGTTAGACAGAATTCTTGTAAATTACACGTGTTCCGCACACCTGCACCATTGCACCTGCAGTGGCGCTCGTTTTGCTTGTATAAAACGGACGGCGCGGCCGCCGTTAGGACAGTCTTGGCTCTGACGTGGAACGGTACGCTTGTCGTATTCCGTTACTAGTTTATCCTCGACTCGTAAACGAATTAATTATTATTCCTAACTACAAAATTAGTCTCTGTACTATACTCAATTACACTTTTCTACATATCCATATTTTTCTAACCTCATTGTGACTAAAGTGTTTGTTTTTTCACAATTTTTATCAACATTGTTCTTAAAATATTTCTAAGAAGCAAACTTATTTTCTATTTGAATTTGATGCCTTGTTCTATGTAAATCTTGGTAAATATAACACTCTTTTGATAGTATGTACCTAAAACCAAAGAAAAAAGTTTTAAATGAGCACTGTGTTTTATGCCCATTTTAAGTACCATATTTGTGTAACTCTTACTAAAGTTATATTTATCTTAGAACTATGTTGCTATTGTAACCTGTAGCTGATATGATCAACTTACTGAAAATATAAAATGTTTGACCTTTATACAAAGTCTCTTGTAAAACATTGAGAAATATGAAGGCCACTTGAGATACCAAACAGAGAGATCTATGTTAGTGCTTTTTATAAAAACAAGTGGTGTGTAAAACAAAATGTGTGTAGATGTGATGTTTGTATTATTTTTTTGTTTTAAATATCTTCTTCTGTGAATAAAATAACATATAAAAGCTATTAATTGTTTTATTTTTACAATAAATAATAAAAACAATCAAATTTAGATAATCCCACATTATGGGCTATATTTAACTGTGCAATTTAATACTAATGATAAAGAAATTGATTAAAACTTGTAGAATTGTTATCTTAGACTCATACTTTACTATTAGATATCCATAATTTTAATAAGAAGATATTCCAGTTGGAATGAAATAATTGCCCTCCAAAAGCCCTGACTGTGTTGGAACCGGGAGCCGGTTGCACACACCTGACAAATGCGGCTTTTGACAGTACACAGTTGTAAGGAAGTTCAGATATTCATAAGAAAGAAAAGAGTGGAACATTAGAAAATGTTTTGTTATGTGCCAGAACTAAATCTTTCTGATTTGTGGAATATTGAGTTATTGGGAATGCGAGATCCTTATGAAAATAAGTTTAAAAAGGACACTGAAGTTCGAGGTTTTGAAAATTTTCAATGTTAAAATTTCAGTTAATACACAAGGTCGCTATGAAGCGTCATTGTTCTTATAAAGAGGGGCCAAAATTAAACATTATTAGCGCCAATGAAGAGATTGTAGAAGCGGAACTAACCAAAAAGGCCAAGATTAATACAAATGTCACAATAAAACCATTCAGTCAAAAATTGACATATTTTTCAAAATATAACCTCGCAGTTAGACTCACAGAGTAGTTTTTTGTATAGGAATTAATGAATTTTTTTTGGTTAGACTTGTGGCATGGATACTTCGTATGAATTCTAAAGTAAAAATAAAGTTTGACATAAAGGGGCCAGACATAACAAATGATGAATATATCTATGCAGAAAAAACACTAATTAAATTATTACAGAAAGAAAATTTTACAGAAGGGTTTTCATTGCATAATATAAATACAGAAATAGATGCCGATGGGGTCATAAGAGTAAAAACAGGTTTAGATTTGAGTAAAGAAGACAAGGATTTTGTAAGGCCAATACTTCTACCAGGAAAAAACGAAATCGCTACAGCGGTTAGTGCAACAGAGTCATGAAAAATTAAATTATGGCGGAACTCAGCTCTTGCTATCCAACCTCAGAAACAATTTATGGATTTTAAACTTAAGACGTCTTGTTAAAAGTGTTGTATCGAAATGTGTTATATGTAAGAGATACAAGACAAAACATTCCGAGGTTCCTGAAGCACCATTGCCATCAAACAGATTTGAGGCAAATGCAGCATTCCAGATAACTGATATAGATTTAGCGGGGCCTCCTTATCTCCGTGACCAAAGGAAATGTTGTATAGTATTATTTACTTGTGCTACATATAGAGCAGTTCATCTAGAGCTTGTGGAATCTTTATCCACAAATAGTTCCTTGATGGTCTTACGTTGTTTCATAGCTCGAAGGGGCCGCATAAACATTATATATACTGATTGTGGTACGAATTTGCAAGGTTCAACCAATTTATTAAAAGAGGTTGATTGGGCAAAAGTCGAAGCAGCAACTAGCATAGTTCCACCAGCTATCAAGTGGCGTTTTGTACCTCCACGTGCGCCCTGGTGGGGAGGATGGTGGGAGCGCCTTATAAAGGTAGTAAAGGAAATGTTAAGAAGAATCTTGGGAAAACAATCTTTAACTTGGATTGAATTATCAACAATACTGTGTGACTTCGAAGCAATCATTAACAGCCGACCATTGACATACGTAGCCACAGCTGATGACTCTCTTAAACCACTTACTCCAATGACGTTTTTACATCCAATTGAGTTGCAGCGCTAAGGACCGCGGGTTCGAATCCCGCACGGAATAATATTTGTATGGCCTACAAATAATTGTTCTGGGTCTGGATGTTTGTCCTTGTGAAATTTATGTTTGTACACTGCCCCCACAATACAAGAGAAAATCCTAGTGTGGAGGTTACGTTTTAAAAAAAGAAAAAGAAAGAAAATAATTTAGAAAGCAATTCAGTGTCATTTTTCACTATTCTAAAATCGTTCACTCATAGAATTAATTTGTCTCACTAAAATAAACTAATGATTTAATACGTATTAATATTTAATCTTAGAATAATAACACCTAGAAGCCGAGTCCGTTTTCGTAATGTGAGGCAACTCAAACTAGCCAGAATGGCTTAGTTCAATACTCGGCCCGTTAGTGCTCAAAGTCGTGTCGTGTTGACAACAGCTCCCGAAATTTTAATTAAAAACGACGTTTTATGCAGTGAACGGATGTCAGTACATCAGAGAAACGCAAGAAACATAGTAACATTACATTTCACGAGTAACTAATGCTTTTGAACTTATATTTTTACGTAAAATAATCATCAAAAATAAATATGAATTTTAAAAACTGACATATAACATTATATAGAAATGTTGCCAAAGTGAGAGAAAAATTCTCCTACCTTTTTTAATTAAAACTAAAACACGTCAATAGGAATGAGGGCATCCACGACTTTTTGTGCTATCACAGCGACGCCACTTTACAGTGAGGTAAAATATTTTACAGATTTCATAGCGGGGATAATAATTTCTTAAGAAAATGTAATGTTTAAGGTTTTTTTTCTGTATCTGAGTTATAAAGTGCAAATAATTGAAAAATCGAACCTCTGACGCATTGTGTTGTGTAATAATATAATATTCTAGATAATGATAAACTATTATTTAAAACTAATTTCTCATTTAAATAAAACTAATTTTACGGATTCTATCGCGTATATTAACTTAGTTAAAAACTAGTTTAAAAAAAAAAAACTGAAGGTAGCCGGGCTAACTATGACAGCAGGACGTCAAACACCTTAGTCCCCCGTGACCACGGGTGCTGGAAAGCACCCGAAACGTCGGGAAGATAAAAATAAGTTAATATACGCGATAGAATCCGTAAAATTAGTTTTATTTAAATGTGTAGTGTTCGCGTAAATATAAGAAATCATTAACTAATTTCTCAATTAACTGACACTATGTTACAAAAAACTTTACCTCAGTCACAACTAGCGACATCTGGTGAGTGGAAGATTATTAGCCCTCATTAAATAGAGTGCGTAACGCAACTTGACAACTTATTACTACGAGGGCTGCCAACATTGAAAAAAATGCAACGCATTGTTTTTATTTATCGACGGCTCCGTAGCGCAGTGGCTTAGCAATGAGTTGTTGCGCTGGGGCCCGCGGGTTCGAATCCCGCACGGAACAAATATTTGTATGCCTTACAAATCATTGCTCCGGTTCTGGATGTTTGTCCTCGTGCAAATAATGTTAGTAAGCTGCCTCCACGATACAGGAGAAAATCCTAGTGTGGAGGTAACGTTTTAAAAAATAAAATAAAAAAATATGGATGATGAATTTTAAGGAAACTTTTTATATGGTCTGATAATAAATGCATGGTTGGTTTTCGTTTGATGTTTCTTTCTGATGCGATCATTGCGGCTTGTGTGACAGAAAACATCAGACACATTCGAAATGAAAGAATAGAATAGAATAGAATAATTTTTTATTCAATATTGATTATTACTTAATTCTTATTGAAAGTCATTTTTTATTTACCACTGGTTCGGAAAATACCTCTGTCCTGGGAAGAACCAGCAAGAAACCCAGCGGGACTTTTTTTTTTCAAACATATTTCACTTAACAATAATTTCATTTATACAATTTTTAAATGATTTTTAATTGAACCAGCATGGTGGCGATCACCTTATTGCCGGGGTTATTTTCAGTCATGTATTCCTTGATATTATAATAACCCTTTTTGTATAGTTTTTCTTTAATAAAACTTTTAAACTTGTTTATTGATAAACTTTGAATATGTCCTGGGATTTTGTTGTAAAAGCGTATACATTGCCCCATAAATGAATTACTGATTCTGTGGAGTCTAGTAACTGGTATTACAAGCTTATATTTGTTCCTAGTGTTTAAAGTATGCACATACTTATTCTTATTAAAGCTATTTATGTTTTTATGTACATACATTACATTTTCATAAATATATTGCGATGCCAAAGTTAATATGGTTATTTCTTTAAATTTTTCTCTGAGGGACTCACAATTTAGGTTATAAATTGCCCGAACGGCTCTCTTTTGCAAAACAAATATAGCTTCAATATCAGTCGCATTACCCCATAGCAAAATTCTATAAGATATTACGCTATGAAAGTAACTAAAATACACTAATCTAGCTGTCTCAACATCTGTGAGACTTCTAATCTTTATTACAGCATATGCTGCAGAACTAAGTCTGCTTGCTAATTTAGATATATGGGGGCCCCATTGAAGTTTCGCGTCAATAGTTATACCGAGAAAAACAGTAGTATCCACAAGACTCAACTCCTCCCCATTTAACAGCACATTGGTATTCGAATGTTTTACATTAGGTATTGTAAACTTAATACACGTTGTCTTATTGCCGTTTAAGAGCATATTGTTGGCGTTAAACTAATGTACCAATTTCGATAGAGCATTATTTACATCGTCATAATTAATTAACTGCCGTTTGAGTTTGAAAATTAAAGAGGTATCGTCAGCAAATAATACTATATCGTGATTGTCCCCTACAAGATAAGGTAAGTCATTAATATAGATTAAAAACAGGAATGGGCCAAGAATCGAGCCCTGAGGAACGCCCATTGATACTACCAATCCGGAGGAACCTTTACAATTAATCACTACTTTTTGAATTCTGTTACTTAAATATGAAGTAATAAGTCTAAGCGTTAAATTTTTTACACCGTAATGTTGTAGTTTCCTGATTAATGTCTCATGATGAACACAATCGAAAGCCTTGGAAAGATCACAGAAAACACCTAAGGCATCCTGTGAATTCTCCCAGGCATTAAAAATATATTTCATAAGCTCAACACCGGCGTCAGACGTCGAGCGACCCCTTGTAAAACCAAATTGGTTTTTATGAAGTAATTTATTTGTATTAAAAAAAAATAACAAATGACAAAATTTTTTTTCAAAAATTTTACTGAGAGTTGGTAGTACAGTAGTAATAGGTCTAAAATTAGCGGGGTCCAATGTACTACCGGATTTAAATAAAGGTATTACTTTACTATACTTCATTAAATCAGGAAACACACCAGAATCGATACAAGTATTAAAAATATATTGGTAAATCCAATTGAGCATGCCTTCGCATTAAAAATAACGTATAGCATGTATAAACGGATTTTTTTTAAAGTAGTTTAAATACATTTCGACAGCACTATGGCCTTCAACACCCTCGAAACCCATGAAAATGACACCCATGATGAAAAAATTTTTATACCTATTGCAGCCGCCATCTTGGCTTTACATTTCTACAGCACTATCGGCTTCAACACCCTTGAAAACCATGAAAATGACACCCATGATGAAAAAATTGGTACCTACTTCAGCCGCCATCTTGGATTTACATTTCGACAGCACTATTGGCTTCAACACCTTCGAAACCCATGAAAATGACACCCATGATGAAAAAATTGATACCCCTTGCAGCCGCCACCTTAGATTTACATTTCAACAGCACTATCGGCTTTAATCAAGGTAATCAAAAAGCTATCTATATATCTATCAAAAAAAATCTAATATATCTATCAAAAAAAAAAGGTATTCAAGGTTAAGGTAGCTGCACTCTTTCTCGATTTGAGCTCTGCATTCGATACCATCAATCATGATCTTCTCTTGGCAAAATTGCAATATTACGGGGTTCGAGGACAAGCTCTGAAACTTTTTCAATCTTACTTGCAAAACAGAAAAATGTTCGTAGAAATAAAAACAGTGAACGATAGCATGTCTGAAATGGTGACGAAGTCCAAAATAATTAACGTAAAAGTAAGTGTACCTCAAGGCTCCATTTTAGGTCCCGTATTATTTATTACTTTTATTAATGATTTAAACAATTATGTACGTAAAATGACAGACTCAACAAAGCTAGTCCTCTTTGCAGATGACACTAATGCTGTTATCTCAGCCTCAGAAATAGTGACTCTAGAAATTAAAATAAACCAAATATTGGAAATCATTAGAATATGGTTTACTGTCAACGGCCTGTCGATCAACACTAACAAAACAAATGTTATGTTATTCCGCAATAACGTCAGAAAAAACACAACCCTGAATGTTACACTAGGTGATAAAACAGTACAGTCTGTAGAAGTGGCCAAATTTTTAGGAGTGAGGATTGACAGTGATCTGAAGTGGAAACATGAATTAGACGAGATTGAGGGTAAAATAAGCTCAGCTTGTTACGTACTAAGGACCTTACGGGATGAAGCTGATCTTGAACATTTAAAATTGGTTTATTACGCATTGGTGGAGTCAAGATTACGTTACAGTATTTTATTTTGGGGAGGGAGCTTTAAATATAATGTACACAAAGCCTTTGTTCTGCAAAAAAGAGCAATCAGAACCATGGTCCGGATAAAACAACAAGAATCGTGTCGCGAACACTTCAAAAGACTTGGGATCTTGACTGTTCCATGTCTGTATGTACTGGTCTTACTCACGCAATTTGCTAAAGTTATTGGCGAATATGAAACGATAGACCAAAAAACCATTAGAGAAAATACTAGACGAAAAGACTTTCATAATAAAATCGTCCCTCGTATGGTAATGACTAGACACTGTTCTCAATATCGATCAGTACTTCTATTTAATAGATTACCTACTGACTTAAAAAATATGTTATACAAGGATAGTTTCAAAAATACCTTAAAAAAGTTCCTACTGGAAAAATGTTATTATAGTGTTGACGAATTTCTACATGCTGATACTACAATATAATCTTCAATGTTTTAAAATTTTTGATGACATTTAAAAATAATCGTAATTTTTTTTTATGACATATTGTTATTATTATTTTGTGATATTTTATACTTTATCTTATTGACTGATGAGATTTGACTTCTAATTTTTATTGTAAGTTCTATATACTTAATTGTAATTTTTCATAATCTAATTTTTATATTAATTGTTAAATTTAATAATGATTGTAAATTATATTTTTATTATAATTTTATATAATTGTAAATTTGTTTGTTAAACATTTTAATTGTATTTTTGCATAAACGATTCAACACAATTTGTATTGTTCAGAATTAAATAAATAAAAAAAAATCACTGTATGTACTCAAGGAGAAATAGCATTAACACCTTCGATAACCATAAAAATTACACCCAGGATGAAAAAATTGATATCTATTGCAGCCGCCATCTTGGATTTACATTTCGACAGCACTATCGTTTTCGACACCCTCGAAAACCATGAAAATGACACCCATGATGAAAAAATTGGTACCTACTTCAGCTGCCATCTTGGATTTACATTTCGACAGCACTGTCGGCTTCAACATTCTCGAAAACCATGAAAAAGACACCCATGATGAAAAAAAAATACCTATTGCAGCCGCCATCTTGGATTTACATTTCGACAACCCTATCGGTTTCAACACCCTCGAAAACCATGAAAATTTCACCCATGACAAAAAAAATTGATACTACTTACTTTTAGTACGTAGTATTATTTATTCTGTGCTTTTAAAATAAAAAAAATCTGTTATTATTATTATAATCACGTATTTAAGAAATTTGGTTATTCGAATATTGTGTATTTGTACAGCGATCTTTTTGAGCCGCTGCAAACAACCGAAATAATGTCCACTCACGACGGCGACTGACGGCGAACCATAGATAAATATAAATGTAGCAAGCTAATGCGGCGAACTGATATATACAGTAATCTATGGCGATGGCCAACTGAGTTAGTGAGTAAACTACTCTGTTGCTGCAGCTCCCCATTTACAGAAATAATTCTATACGAGGCTACCAAATAAACGAAAATTTCGCCATTTTCGAGCCGAAAAAAATTAATTATAACTAAACAAAACAAAATTACACTGCCATTTACATTCAGTGGCTTCCCACATGATATATGAAGAGATTAATAAATAGATTGAGTTAAACAATTGATATTTACAAAAGTTATAGTGTTTACAAGCCTTGGGGACATGATAAATCCACACCATAAGCCACTAAAACCACTTTTTTTATTTAAAAATAGCAATTAATCGATTTAAAAAAAATATTAATAAGTTCAACAATCATTTATCTATCTAACAATGTGCTTTTTATATCATTTATATGTGTAATATGATTGCTGGATACGATTTCATGCGACAAAACGGTGGAATTTTGATTTTAGGCGTTATAGTAGAACATATCCACGCGCTTTGCGCTCGGCATGCAATAATAGCAAGATGAAGTGCAATTAAATCTATTATGGATGCAATAACTGTCACGGAAATCCCCCACAAATCTGCGGTTTTCTTTACATCAATGGTTTTGAAGTATTTTAAAATATCTTGCGGTAATACTTTTTTAAATCTAAATTCTTTTAAACAGATATTAACATTCTGTTTGAGTAATGACTCGGCAACAGTTGGAGAAGTATTCAAAGACTCTGTTGTCAAAATAGGAATATCAGTGAAATATTTCTCAAACACCGCTGCGACTTCTTGATTTAATTTAGTCAATTCATTGTTAATTTTTAATTGATAGTTTGAGTTACGAGGTTTTTATTTACCGGTTTCGCTGTTAATTATACTCCACGTCATTTTAATTTTATTCTTAGCCGTCTTAATTTTGTTGCTAATATGTAACGATTTGGCTGTGGAGCAAACTTTTTTAAACATTTTAGAATAATTTTTGACATATTATTTAAAAGCATCAGAAGGATTATATGATCGTTCATGGTAAAGGTCATATAACCTTCGTCTGCTTTTATGAATTCCCACTGTCGCCCACTCATTAAATGCCTTGCGAATGAAAGCAGTTGGAAGCCCACTAAAATACAAACATTTGTTCTTTACATTTTTTATAGGATACGGTGACATACGAACACACGGTCCACCTGATGGTAAGTGGATGCTGTGACCCATATACATCTATAACTATCCTCAATAAAGAGGTGCGTTGTCATCCGTGAGGACTGTGTAAAACCTACCAAAATTAAAATCTTCTTGTGTTTACATTATGCATGCAATGAGGTGCGGTACACCATTACTCGCCGATTATTAAAAAAATTTGTTAAAAACAAACTGAATAATAGATACTGAATACGATCAATCGTTCGTCGAACAGTCGTGTGTCAGGCATCGGGCGGGTGTATATCGAACTTGCATTAGTCATATAATTATAACGTCTCATAACATCTCGTCTTATAATAATAATAATGTCCTCCCGACCGAATTTCGGCCACGGCGGCCAATCTCAACGGAGACTAGCCATCGGCGCAAGACAGGATTATAGTGCCCAAGTGTATGCGCAAGCACAGGTGCACTCTCTATTCCCTCACTCTCATAGCCCGATGGGACGGTAAACCGACACGACCGGAGAGAGATCAGGCGCAGGACCAACGGCTTTACGTGCTTTCCGAGGCACGGGGCCGAAACACCGCCAACTTCCCGACTCCGGGAAGCTACTGAGAATTTCTTGAGGGAAAAACTCAATAACTGATTTTTTTGGCCCGACCCGGGATTCGAACCCGGGACCTCATGATCAGTAGTCGCACTACTACAACCACTAGACCAACGAGGCAGTCAACTTACTTAATTAAGTATCTACCTATTTATATTTGATAAAAATTAAAATTAGCATTAAGTATTTTTCTCCAAAGGTCAATAATATAACTTTCCGATCTGATTCTTGGAGAAAATTGTTTCATTTTATGGGTAGACTTACCTCGCCTCTTCAGATACTATTGCAATTTTGTACATTTTGAATTAAAGTCCAACAAAAGGCAAGTGGTGCCGGTGAAAGAATTTCCACTACTCAATATCGTCCCATGTGTTTCATAAAAGGCGACAAAGGGAAACTGAAAGAGGCGATGGGCAGCAGCATCTTTCTGATAACAACTCGAAATAAAAAAAAACTGTGGTGGACAACCCGTTGGCCAAGCGATGGCAAATATCTCCCCTATGAGGCAATCTATAGGGAGGCCCGTGTTGAGCAGTGGATTTTTATAGGCTGTAATGGATTATAGATGATTGAAAAGGCAGGTGGGTGCAGCTTATTCCCAGTAACATGTTATTTGAATATTTTTAGTTATTTTAAAACTATCATGGTAAAAATTTAGTTAATTTTTAATAAAATAGTTTAGTGCACAAAAGTTATTCAGTTCTGTGCACTAAACTATTTTTTTAGTGTTTATACCGGTGTTCCGTACTGGAACAGATTATTAATATATTGTGTTTTTGGTTTCTTTTTTTTTTCGTATATAATAACTTACTACCCACCATGTCAACTAAATGTGATAATTGTAACAAAACTATATCCAAAAGTTATCCAGAAGTAGAATGTGGTAAATGTGAGCGCCTAGTGCACTTAAGTGCCAAGTGTACAGGTCTAACAAACAAACAGCTTACCGCACTTAAAACTGCTGCACCCGGATGTTTGCAAGAGACCTCCAGACGAAATTCATCAATAGTGATTCTAGAGGATGATGATGAAGATGATATTGATAGACACGTGCAAATTGATGCAAAGACTCTATTAAAGGATATATCAAAAGAAGTAGAAAAAACAATAAAGAAGGAATTAAAAGATGTCAACGACTCACTTCAATTTCATATTCCTAAATTGGATGAGGTGATGATGTCTATTGAGGCATTCAAGCAAACTATAAAAAATCTAGAGAGAAAGAATATCGAACTTACCAACAAAAACAACAATCTGGAAACGAGAGTAGGTGCATTAGAACAAAAATTACAGGAAGTGGAGCAAAGTAAATTGTCTAAATGCATTGAAATAGCAAATATACCACTACACAAAGATGAGGATGTGAAGCAACTGGTTGATAATGTGGCTGAAAAGCTAAACATACCTAAGGAAAGTTTTACAAAAGCATACAGATTAAAAGGAAAAAAACTATCAGAATGGAAATATACAAGTGGAGCTAAAAGAGGAAAGTGTGTTGGGTACATGGATGGCGGCCGCAAAAAGTACCAGGATTATTGTAGCAGACATTCATCCAAGAGAAAATAAAAACAGCAATTTCGTGTATATAAGGGAAAAAATTACACAGCACAACAAGAAAGTCTTCTGGTATGCAAAACAAGAGCTAAAAATTAAGTAGAATTTCAAATACCTTTGGTTCAAAAAGGGTTTGATTAAGGCATGCAAAGAAGATAAAGGTAAAGTTTTCATTCTAAGAAGCTTGGACGACATAAATTCACTAGTGTTATCAGTGATTGTTACATAATTTCTGTAATAAATCGTTATACATAATATTTGTATAATTATGGTTTTGTTTTATAATATTATTTTTTAATTATCAAATATAAAATAGATTAAAAGTCACTGTATTGTCATAATAATTATCATTGATAATTTTCTGTTTATTTCTAATTTAGAATTCGAGATATTTACTAAGAATGTTATAAAAGTAATTTCATCTTCCAAACATTCATAATTAATTCACTCATTATTAATATTTATAACAGTGTTTAACTTATTTTCATATTATAAAAGTATTTGGATTGTATAATTCTTACACATTCAAACTGTTGCTAAGTTCAGTTTTGATAGGTAGTAGGGATAAGTTACCACCATTGTGCGATATTATTTAAACGATTGCAATAATGATAGAGGTGCTTTTTCGTGCTGTAAAATTAGTAAAGGAAACAACTAACAATCAGGCGTATTATTATTACTTTCTGCGACTCCTGTAATATTTCAGAAGTGGGATAAAGTTACAACGCACCACAACTACAGCACAATATGGAAACTTTTGAACCCTACATTTAACGGGTTAGGCAAGAATAAGCTCAGCGAAAATTGAGAATGAACCTATGAGGTTAACGAAAATATTCTAAAATTTTTTTTCTAACCTTGGTTCAAATATCGCGAAGAAAAGAAAAACTACCCACATGGATACAGAATTAATTTTAAAATTCAATCGTGGACCAAAATCTTCGAGTGCTAAGGCTTGCTTTAATAAAGTCGATCAATTAGGGAACATTTACAGTTGGAGTGGTACTGATAAATCTTACATAATGGACATGAGATTACGTGGTTCTACACGGGAATGGTGCGAATCAGCTGAAGAACTGTACTACGGATAATTTGTATTTACTTGAACATTACAAAAAAATTAACACCAATGCTTTCAAGAACAAAGAAGCTAGTCATCCAACCAGGTCTACGTGGCGTCGTGGGAGGTCATTATCGACGAAGCAGTGCTACATCTTTCGGAGACCAGGTCACGAGATTGAAGACTGTAGGAGCCAGCTCTTCTGTACCAATTACCAGCGTCGAGGCCGCCAGTCTACGACCTGCTGAGATACAGGTGCTAAGGTGATGTACACTTTTAAATCCATTGATATTCGGCAAGACTGTTTTAACAAAATCGTTACAATAAACGATTGTAGGATAAGTGCTTATATTGATACCAGCAGTGAAGTGAATATTTTGGCACTCCACATCGTCAACTTGCTAGATCTAGCTTTAATTCCATCCAATATTGTATTGAGAGGATTTGGGAATAGCTGTATATTTTCGTTTGGTACCATTACTTTACAGTAGATGCCGATAAATTAGGAATATTTAGTTTTGCGGAAGTGACTCCTAATTGTGCAGCCAATATTGGTATGATACTAGGTCAACCTATTATTAATCAAGATAACATCAGTTTGATTACTAGTTCAACTAGCGCCACCCTGGTCAGGAATAATCTGTGATAATATTTTAATTGAATTTAATCTTGATAGCACTGACTTCCACCATAGATATGAAATACGGTTATCACAAGACTTAGTTATTCCCTGTTGTTGTGAAATGCCTCTTAGTATTTATTTAAATAGAAATTGTATGGACTTAATGTATACTACCCTACCTCTTTACAATTCGAACGATAGGTATTTAATACCGGGTGCCTTATTAACGTCTGCGACTGATGCCATTACAATTATTAATATAGGAAATCACCTTATCGTGTGGAGAGCGGAGTGTTTATGAACTATGGCGAAGATTTATTATGAGAAACATTTAATGAATGTGTTATGTACTAATACAAATTAAATAATTCAAACCGCCGTCTTAAAAAAAATGAAATTAATTTCGAGGCACTAGATTTAGGTGAAATAAATAACAGTGAACGGGATACTTTGATTACTACGTAAATATAGCTTAGGTCGTACGAATTTAAATGAAATATCTATTGAAACTTGTTACTAATACTGATAAACAGTTTTTTGTAAGTCTTATGGATTATCATACAAGGAGAGGGAAATAGTATATGAAAAAGTTCCAGAGTTATTAGATTATCAAACAAGGGAGTCAAATTCACCCTATGCGAGTCCAGTGGTACTAGTAAAGAAAAAAAAGGATAGTATAGATTATGTATAGATTACAGTGCTTTGAATTCATGTAAAGTAAGGGACCGTTTTCCTTTGTCACACCTAGATGACCTTATTAGCTTGTTATAGGGGGAGTACTATTTTACTGCACGTGATCTGGCCCAAGAATATTACCAGGGTAGCTATCAGGTCCCTATTTCTCTAAAATCCATCCCAAAAACTGCATTCTTCGTTACACCTTCCGAATAATATGAATTTGTGCGAATGCCGTATGGCTTGACCATTGAACCGGCAATATTCTCTAGAGCCCTTAAACTAGCTTTACGAGAACTGGCTAAATATAGAAAATTAAATAACAAAGAAAGCTATGGTATCAGTACAAATAAAACTGAGTAGTTGCGGTATATTTAGATGATATTTTTCCAACTGTCACAGTTCAGGAAGGATTTTCGCCATTGGAACAAGTATTAGATCTTCTTAAACGAGCAAATTTACGATTAAATCAAAGTAAATGTTCATTTCTGTCGATTATTTGGGCCAGCAAATTACAGCGGGAACTATAAGACCAGGTCAACATAAAATTGAGTGTATACTTTGCTTTAAAACTCCAACCAATGTTCGCGAGGTTTGGTCAATTTATTGGTTTGGCGTCATATTTTCGAAAATTTGTTAGTGATTCTGCATATATAGTACGCCCCCTAACCGAATTGACAAAAAAAAAGACCATACTTGGTGTTGGGGTGACGAATAAAATAATGCCTTTAATACTTTAAGGGGTTATAAACAAGCCCCGTATTGGTTATCTACAATCGTACTGCGAAAACAGAGTTGTATACAGAGATGCAGGTAAACCCTGATTATGTGGTATTTTAACGCAGTTTGAATCTGATAAAACGTTAAATCCGGTAGCATATTTGAGTAGGGTCACCAGCAGGGAAGAGCGATTCTACCACAGCTATGAGTTAGAAACAATTGCTGTCGTAGAGTCACTCAAAATATTTCGCATTTACATTGTAGGTATACCTGTTAAAGTAATCACTGATTGTTCAGCCATTTGTAACACTTTAAAAAAAGATCTTGTGCTGCGCATTGCAAGATGGTGGATTAATATTATTATAGAACTGCTATTCAAAAATAATATAGACCGGGCGATAGGATGCGGCATGTGGATGCGTTAAGTCGCAATTCTCTATGCGTGAATTTATTATATGTTAATATGATAGATGAAACAGATTAGGCACTCTCTGTTAAACTTCAGGATGATGGCATTCAATAAATCATTAATCTACTGCAAAAGGGTACTACAAATAAATATATATAATAATTATTCTGTTTCTGATGGGCGGTTATATAGGAAAACTCTAGCAGGTGAACGTTTTGTAATACCAAATTGGCCAAATATAGTATTTTGAAAAAATTACAAAATTTCATTAGGAAATACGTAAATAGTTGCTTACAGTGCGCATACGGTAAATCAGGTTATGGTCGGCGTAAAGGGGAAATGTACCCCATAGAAAACTAAACATACCTATGCACACCTTACACATTGATCATTTGGGGCCATTTCCAAAAATGTCGACAGGGAAACCACTATATTCTAATAATAATAGATTAATGTACGAAGTATGTTTTTGCTCGTTCCGTGAAAAGTGTGCGTTTAATAGAAACTGTTAAAGATCTCACGGGTATAATTTTAGTGTTTGGCAAACCCAGTAGAATTATAACGGACCGATGTAAAGCTTTTATGAGTCGCTATTTTAAAACTTTTGTGATAGATTATCAAATCAAACATATTATGAATGCTATATCTGTACCTCGTGCAAATGACTAGGGAGAACGAGTTATTAGAACCATTCTGGATGGTCTTAGCTTATCACTAAAGAAGAGTGCAGTTGGGACACAAAGTTATCCGACATAGTCTGAAGTATTAATAATGTTATGTTTAATGTTTGCCCACGAAAACAATCTGTTGTTAGTACCATTATTTTCTTCTGAATTAAGTTATTACATTCAAAGACAAACCTTATCTGGTAGGCGAAACAGGCTAAAACGAATATTGACCAAAACATGACTCGAATGGAGAAACAATTTGACAGTTGGCATAAAAAATGTACCAAATATAATATAAGACAACTGGTGTTATGGAAAGGAGGCGTGGTTGTTAGCAAAAAGCTAGGCAGCAGGTACTCCGGACCGTATAAAATTATAAAAACTAATCACGCCATGGATCGTTACACGATATCTTCTGTGAAGGCTATCGAAAATTCAGTGCAGTGGTAGCCGAAGCTACATTAGCATTACGTTCATACAAGTCAGTAGTATCCGATGCTGATGATTCTACAGACAGTGGGGGCCATAATATTGATAGCGATGACTTGATGGATTTGTTTGAAAGTTAGGTTATTTTTTCCATAAAACTTGTAATTTCGTTGAAATGGTGCTTATTCGCGTGTTATTATGTGTAAATGCTCTATTTATTTATTTTATTTATTTATTCTTCTTTACATCTACCTTATAATAAGGGATATAAAGGGCGGACTTAATGCCTTGTGGCATTCTCTACCAGTCAACCCTGGATGATTTGAGAAGCTGTGGTAGGTGCAACCACTCCATAAATTAAAAATAAGTAAAAAAACATTATATCTAAACATAAACATTATATCAAAAAGCAAATAAATAAATATTTTTGAACTATACAACTTAATATTATCTACTTTGTAACAAAGAAAAAAAAATAGTAAATATAAACGGACACTTATATATACAAAATCTCTAAATAAATATAAAATAATACAACACAAAAATAAAATAACATGATGCATATTATATAAAATACATATTATATAAAATATCAATTACAAAGCGAAAGACGGAGAAAAACAAAAATCGGATATATCAGATGGTATTATTTCTGTTAAAGAATTCTCGTACTAGTCTTTTAAAATAATATTTGTTACTGGTTTTTTTTATATCAACAGGCAAGGCATTCCAGAGCAGTATGGACTGCACAGTAAAAGAGGAATTAAAGAAACCACTCTTATGTGGTGGAATACGAATTTTAAGACTATTTTGGGAACGGGGAACTCTATCATGAGTAGAATATTGGTACTGAAAGTTATCCTTAAGATAAGAAGGAGAATTTGGGTCATTTAAAATTGAATATAGTGCTTGTAAAATTCGGGAGCTACGCCTTTGACGAATAGAAAGCCATTTAAGCTTAGTACGGTACTGAGAAACATGGTCATACTTACGTAAGCCGAAAATGAACCTAATGCAATTGTTGAGAAGGCGCTCCAACTTATCGAGAAGATATTGAGATAGATCTGGGTAACACACATCCGCATAATCAATAATGGGTAATATCAAAGTCTGGACAAGTAGTAGTTTAGTTTTAAAAGGCAGAAAATTTTTGAAACGGCAAAGAGAACGTAAGGTGGCAGTAACTTTACGGCTTATTTCAGAAACTTGAACTCCCCAGCTTAAGGTATGATCTATATGTAAGCCAAGATTTTTTACAGATTTACAAAATGGCAGCAATGTTCCATTGTAAAATACAGGAGAAAGATCATCGTTATTAATCTTGGCTAACATTCTGCTACTACCTATAACCATTACCTTACATTTGGAAGGGTTAACCGAAATACCATGTCTGTACGACCAATCTCTTATGGCATCAAGGTTGTGGTTGATTTTGTTAATATTATGGTTAAGGTCATTAACACTAGATTGCACATAGAGCTGAAGATCATCTGCATAGAGATGGTACGAACAGTTGAGAACTGAAGTAATAGAATTTATAAATAGAGAAAACATTATAGGAGAAAGTATTCCGCCTTGCGGCACGCCTGTTTCAATGTCAGCCCATGTAGAAGACTGTTGTCCTATTCGAACTGATTGCTGGCGGCCGCGAAGATAGGATGAAAACCATTCCAAAGCTGGGATTGAGAATCTAAGATTAGCTAGGAAGGCTATAAGGATATCGTGGTCGACTGTGTTAAAAGCATTTGAAAAATCAACAAGCACTACCACTGTAAGCTTCTGCTCATCCATTCCCATTCGAATGTCATCTGTGACTTTTATCAAGGCAGTGGTAGTACTGTGACCTGCGCGAAAGCCTGACTGATATTTATTCAGCAGTTTATGTTTGGTTATGAACATAGAGATTTGCTTGTGAACATAGGCTTCCAGAACTTTAGATAGGTATGGCAAAATTGAGATTGGTCTAAAATGGGTAGGTAATAAGGGATTAGGTATTTTAGGAAGTGGTCGCACAAATGCTTTTTTCCACTGAGTAGGATATTGGCCTGAGTCAAGGGAAAAGTTTACGATGTGTGTGATTGCAGCCAAAAGGCACTCAAGGATCATGGATATCATAACCTTACTAACCTCATCGCAACCCACAGCCTTGGATTTAATAGCTAATACTGATTTCTGGATCTCATCCTCCGTCATAGGTAAAAAGTGAAAAAAAGGAATAGGAGGAGAAGGCATGGATTGAATGGAAGCTATTGTTGTAGAACGAACTGAGGGATCCATAGGAGAGATAGAGATAAAGTGATGATTTATTTCATCCAGAGTGATTGATGGACCATGATCAGATGTAACAGCCTTACTAATACCCAGTGTTTTAAGAAATTTCCACACATCGGCGGTCGAAGAATTTGTAATATTGCTATGGATATAACGGCGTTTAGCATTTCGTACCATCTTATTGCATCTGTTTCTTAGCATTTTGTAGCAATCCCAGCTCTCCTGAGTACGATGCTTCTTAAATTTCACAAATGCTCGATCTCGCCTGGTCATTGCCACCTTTACGGCCCTAGTCATCCACGGAGCTGGTGGACGCTTTACTCTTACTGGATGTTTAGGACAATGATTGTTGTACAGACTAAGAACTATATTATTAAGTACGGACACTTTATCGTCAATAGAAGTTGATTTAAAAACAGGGGTTAAGTCCATACGATATGCGTCACTTTTAAGTTTATCAGAATCCATTTTAGCGAAATTACGAATATATGGTACTGCGGGATTGTGCTTAGGAGAAACAAGCTTATATGATATATAAGTAAGGTCGTGTCGTGAAAAAGCAGGAGCCGATAGTTGTCCGTGCTTAATAACATAATCGGGAGAAGCTGTGATAATATGATCAATCCATGAGTCATCAGTGTCAAAGTTGTGGTGAGTTGCCTCTAAGGGGAGAATGTGGAGATCGACTGACTCTATGACTGATTGAAATTTTTGAGAACGAGAAGAATTTCTCAACAAATCAGTATTGAAATCACCCATTATTATGCAGTGCGTGTATTCAGATGAAATGGTAGAGAGAGCGCTTTCAAAAGCGTTGAAAAAGTTAATGTATCTTAATCAATTAAAAAATCTCTTATGTATCTTAAGATTGTCAAAAAAAGGGTGTAAGCTCGTTAAGAAGTGTTTTAAATTTTACAATTAATTTCTATTTAGCATATGAATTTCTAATAAAAAAAAGATGAGATGTGAATCTCTTTTACAAAAGTGAAAGACATTTTTAAGAGTATTTCTATTCAAATTTCTGTCAGTATTATCTATATTTCCCAAAGAGGGTAAAAACTATATCAATAAATATGGCAGCTACGCTTTGATGATCGCAAGGTAAAGCTATGTGCGCTTCTCCAATAAAATATAACTTTACTAACAAATACATACACACTCAAAATATTACCGTAGGCCGTTATTAATCTATTTTTTGTTTTACTTAATTTAGCTGTGTGTGTACAGGGATAATCTTTATATACCGTCATAATTTATTGTATCAGTGTGCATAAATTGAGGTAGATTTATAACAGAGCTATGTGCAATCAAAAGAGCTATGTGAAATAAACTAAGCTATGTGCAATGAACTAAGCTATGTGCAATAAAGTAAGCTATGGGCAATAAACTAAGCTATGTGCAATAAACTAAGCTATGTGCAATGAACTAAGCTATGTGCAATAAAGTAAGCTATGGGCAATAAACTAAGCTATGTGCAATAAACTAAGCTATGTGCAATAAACTAAGCTATGTGCAATAAACTAAGCTATGTGCAATAAACTAAGCTATGTGCAATAAATTAAGATATGTGCAATAAATTAAGATATGTGCAATAAACTAAGATATGTGCAATAAACTAAGATATGTGCAATAACCTAAGATATGTGCAATAACCTAAGATATGTGCAATAAACTAAGATATGTGCAATAAACTGAGATATGTGCAATAAACTAAGATATGTGCAATAAACTAAGATATGTGCAATAAACTAATATATGTGCAATAAACTAAGATATGTGCAATAAACTAAGATATGTGCAATAAATAAAACTATGTGTTAATAGAGCTTGGTGCAATAACATACTAAAGTTGTGTGGAAATTCTATATACGCCTTGTATGTCACAAATGTTATTTTAATAAATCTGCTGAATGTAATAATAATGTGCTCATTTTCGCTAAGTCAAGAGCTCTAAAGAGGCTCAATAAAAGTACCCCAGTAGTCAAGAAAAAAAATTATGTAAGAACTGAATTCAATATATATTACCTGGCTGTGTGCATTTGTCTGTAGAAAAGGATTAACGTAATACAATCTTACAGACAAAGATTGCTTATGGAACAATATATTTTTGTACACATTTTTTACCATTACAGATATACATATGGGGCCAATACATGACCAAGCAAAGGAACTAACTACTTCAAGTCTTGTTATGAGACCTTCAACATCAACAAATGCTGCTAAATAAGATTACCAAATGCTCTATGAAGATTGCCGTGGGACACGGCTAAAATCAGGATGGCCGAATGTTATCAGTGATTGTTACATCATTTCTGTAATAAATCGTTATACATAATATTTGTATAATTATGGTTTTGTTTTATAATATTATTTTTTAATTATCAAATATAAAATAGATTAAGTCACTGTATTGTCATAATAATTGTCATTGATAATTTTCTGTTTATTTCTAATTTAGAATTCGAGATATTTACTAAGAATGTTATAAAAGTAATTTCATCTTCCAAACATTCATAATTAATTCACTCATTAGTAATATTTATAACAGTGTTTAACTTATTTTCATATTATAAAAGTATTTGGATTGTATAATTCTTACACATTCAAACTGTTGCCAAGTTCAGTTTTGATAGGTATTAGGAATTAGTTACCACCATTGTGCGATATTATTTAAACGATTGCAATAATGATAGAGGTGCTTTTTCGTGCTGTAAAATTAGTAAAGGAAACAACTAACAATCAGGCGTATTATTATTCCTTTCTGCGACTCCTGTAATACTAGCTAAAAACAAGCTGTGAAATCTTTCATTTTATTTAGGATTTTTTTTGTATATTATTTTTTATATATACTTTGTTTTTATTTTATATTATTATTCGTATATTCTTTTTCTATTGATCTCTGATAACCTATTTGTTACAAAAAAAAAAGGTATGGAACCTATCGACTACGAAATTAAAGAATTCGCAAACTGTGTAAACGCAAATCAATTTTGTAATTATCTACCTAAAAATCAAAATATTAACCTATTATGTATGCACATTAATATCCGTTCTACCATAAAAAACTTCTCCTATCTAGAACAATGTATATCTAGTTGTTCAAAATGCTTAGACGTAATAATATTAACAGAGACAAATATCTCAGATAACATCAGTAGTTTGTATCATATTAATGGATATTAAATGATAACGGACCTGCGGGTAGCACGTCGAGGTGGTGGTATTATCATCTACATTAGCAATAAACATAAATATAAAATTAAAAAATATAAGGCAAAATTTTGTGAAAGTCTCATATGCACAGTCACCACTCCGACCTGTTATTTCGCGGATATTTGCGCAGTGTACCGCCCTCCTAGTACGAGTAAAAATCTTTTTATTGACGAGTTATTTAATACACTTAAGAGTCACTGCAGCAACAACGATTTATATTTACTGGGTGATATTAACATTGACTTAAAATCGGACACTCCAGTTAAGCATAGGTACAACAACTCGCTGCATAGCTTGGGTCTTGTATGTGGGATCACAGAATATACAAGAATAGAACTATCCGAAGGAATACTGACGAAATCATGTATAGATCATATATATGCTAGATCCCTCAGCCAGGACCTTTTCACTGCAGCTATTGGAACAACACTGGCGGATCATCGCGCAGTGATGCTTGCATGCGTCGGGCCGCATATACAGGCTGTGCCTAAATTTAAGACCTGCATCAATAATACTAATCTCATAACATCATTAAATGATATTAATTGGGAAAAAACTAATGACATGACATGTCCCTCAGCGATATATAAATTTATACAGAGTAATTTTACACAATGCTATGAAAAATCTAAATTTCAAATAAAAATACAACCTTCTATAAAACGAATAACTAATGATTGGATAAATAAAAAAAATATAAATGCATGTACACATAGGGATAAATTATTTACACGGTGGATAAAGGATACCGGAAATATGACTTTAAAGAAAGAATATAATAAATCAAGAAATTATGCTAATAAATTAATAAATAAGACCAAAAACAATAAATTAAGAGCTGAAATTATAAACAGTAAAAATAACCCTAGGCACTTAGGTCTGCTGATTTATCTATGAGATTTAAGGCGGCTGATTCCAACTCTGTAGGAAAAATTATTAATGCATTAAATAGTTACAAAGCTCCTGGTTTTGATGGCATTAGAGCCATAGACATAAAAAATATTTGCAAAAAAATTAGTATAGCCATTGCTAATCTCATTTATGCAAGTATTAAGATGAGTAACTATCCCAATGGATTAAAAATCGGTATTGTCAGACCGATATACAAAAAAGGTGGAACATCGGAATACGAAAACTGTAGGCCAATAACTATTCTTCCGACAATTGATAAAATTGTTGAAAAATATATTTGTAAACAAATATATGAGTTTTATGGCAACAACAAAATACTACAAGAAAAACAATATGGATTTCAGCCTCATAAGAACACATCACTGTTGTTAACATCATTTACTAATAGTATATACAAACATCTAAACGAAAAGAAACACATATTTGTAGTATTCATCGACTACAGTAAAGCTTTTGACACACTCAGGCATAATAAGCTTATAAATTGTTTGCATGATAGTGGGGTTAGAGGACCTTTATTAAATTGGTGCAAGGATTACCTTGCAAACAGGAAGTTTGTTGTAAAAGTAAAAGATGCAATAAGCAAAACTGTAAATGTAACTTTGGGTACGGCTCAAGGATCAGTGTTGGGCCCGTTACACTATCTCACATATGTTAATAACTTAATAAACACATTGAAACATTGTGAAATATATCAATACGCAGATGACACATGTTTATTTATAGCTGGGAAAAATCTCAAGCACACCATGAGTCAACTGCAAGATGACTTTAACGTGTTAACCAAATGGTCGCATGATATGGGCCTAGTAATTAATTTTAATAAAACTAAAGTTATGTACATCAGTAGTACCAAAAACAGAAGCGACGATATACCCAAACTAATAGCTCATAGCCACCAATGCTTACACACCACAAGCGTGTCCTGTTGCTGTGTCAATATTGATTTAGTGGAACAACATACCTACCTTGGGCTTATCATTGATAGTCACCTTAACTGGAAAGGGCATATTGACCATGTATGCGACAGACTTCGAGCAATTCTAGCCAAATTTTCTTTAATAAAATACAAAATACCATTAAATATAAGAATACAATTATATGTCTCATTAGCAGAATCCATAATATCGTATGGTCTTTCTAGCTATGGTAGGACCTACAAAACACACCTAGACCGTATTTACACCTTACAACTCCGTATTTTAAAAATCTTAGTACCAAAAACTGTAATGAACAAATTTAAAGACCAACAACATAATATCTTTAATTTTTGTAAAATATTACCTGTACATAATAAAGTAAAGTAAAAGAGAGTAAGTTGATTTTTATTCAAAAAATTACTTCTTCTTTAATAAAAATCTACAAATTCCAATACAATACAATTTTAACACACGAAAGTCAAAGACGCCAAACTTAGCTTTACCAAAATTCATAAATCTATATGGAAAAAGAACGTTAGAATACATGATTCCCGATATAATAAACAAACTTCCATCACAACTAAAAGAACAAATTAATCAACGCAACATCAAAAATATATTAAATAATTACTTCTTAAGTAACCTATAATAAAAAAGAATTGTAAAATAAAAATAAAAAATTTATATTTTAAGTTACACATTAATATTCTACAACTCTATCAATAATATAAAATAAGTTTATCTTTAATATCATTAATTAGTATCAAAGTATGTGAACAGCCTGTATATGCAAACTCGACGCGTCAAGCCAGGTAGGCAAAGGACGCACTAAGACCCGAGAGCAAACCGGTTTCTTGACTGTACGGCGAGCGCGGTACAATGCGTGCATCACAACATTATGATGTATGACATATGTTTGTTGATGGCATCGGTATACGGTAAAGCTGTATAGTTTATGTTTATGCCGTAAAATATCAATTTAAATATTGTCAAATTATTATCAAATAAATAAATAAAAAAAACAAGTACAAGGCAACACAATTTAGAAGATATTATTTTTTCTATATTTCTATTAAATTCATTGGGTTAGCGATCAACTGTTTTCATTGGGTTAGCGATCAACTGTTTTCATTGGGTTAGCAATCAACTGTTTTCATTGGGTTAGCGATCAACTGTTTTCATTCTGAATGCATCCATAATCTTGCGGGTTATGGTTCTCAGTGCGACACAAGCGCCACATCGATTGGCGGTAATTGTGAACAGTCTAATCAAAACCACCGACGCGCGCGCATACAAATAATTTCGTGTTACTCAAGCTCGTCTCTCAAGATCTCTATCACCTGGAAGTGTTGTACGTGCAACCTATGGACTCTTGTGCGATACACTCTGCTGAACTTTTATACTACTATCATTGCAACGACTGCCCCGATCTACTTTAGCCAGCCCCTGGATTCGTGGTTGCAGGGAGATTGTAGCGGTAAGTCGCTAAACCCAGTAGAATATCGTACAACCGGTTTCTGAACAATAATTTTTCGATAGCCCTTTTAAGTAAAATTTACAACACTAGCCAACTCACACAAAAACAAATCAAAATTGGTCACGCTTTTTCGGACTGTCAGGTCGTCACTGACTTAGAAGCATATGGACTGAGCATACCTACTGAATTAGCGTGACTACCTAAACAAATCTGGCGCATAAAATGGCCGCCTTTTATAGGGTTGTAACTCAGCAATATGGGCAGCTGATATTTTTACTAATATGAGTTTGTTCTTATTTCATATAATTATAGAAATTAAATCCATAGCCCAATTGCGTAACACACCTAAACGGCAAACCATATCAATTTGACAGTTTAACAACATCGATTGCCTGGTTTATTTTGTCGACCAAACGAATTTTTCAATCACATGAAGCAATGGATATTGTTGGGTTGTTAAATTAGTTTTGGATTGCTATCCCTTAAATTTCGCTTGAGCTGCTTCATGAGGCTTCACCGCACATGTACACTTACGCAATGCACACTCTGCTACAGATTTTTTGTGTTAGGTACACAGTCAAACAATGAGTTAAGTATGCAGGCAGCTAACTTGCAACTTGCTTTAAACAATGTTCTGAATGTGCTAAGTCTCTCTCAAGTTTTGAAGTTATACCTCTTTTGGTGCGTTTGAGAAAAATGATGAGAGTGATTTTTTTACAACTTCAATTGGTAATTGTCTGTCAATTCTTAAGTTTTCGTGAGAACTGATAACTATATTCGAGGTAGTTATTCAAGTTAGAAGTGGTTCACGACAGTAGTTGAATGGCGGATTCGAACCCACGACCTTTCGAGTTCGCGGTCCGCGCCCTGCCATTAGGCTACTGACGCTTCAAAATTCAAAAAATATATGAATGTATAAAACGTGTTTTATATTAGTTATTTTTGTTTTGGTACTTCTTTAAAGTATAACTTCTTACGTGCGTACATATGTACACACACACGTTTTGTTTTATATCAATGTGAACAAAGTTAAAAAGTTATAACGCACACAATAAAAATAAATATTGACAGAGTAGTGGGAAAATGAATATGTAGAAAGGGCAATTGAGTATAGTACAGAGACTAATTTTGTAATTAGGAATAACAATTAATTCGTTTACACGAATTAATTATCCAACGAGTCGAGGATAAACTAGTAACGGAATACGACAAGCGTACTGTTCTACGTCAGAGCCAAGCCTGCCTTAACGGTGGCCGCTCCGTCCGTTTTATACAAGCAGGACGGGCGGCACCGCAGGTGCAATGCCGCAGGAGTGCGGTACACGTGTCTTTTACAAGAATTCTGTCTAGCTAGACTGACGCCGCCGCACCTGCAACGGTGCAGGTGCCGTCAAATATTTTTGCTTGTATACCAAATACCTTTGTTTACAGTATAATAATATTGTACAGTAAACAAATGTATGGAGATGGGATGGAGATCCTTGACTCCATATTGTAGTCCCATATTATAGTGTTTTTAATATAAAATAATAATGATTAGTTGAGTAAATATTAAATAAACTGTTTTTAAAATCAATACTTATTTATTATTAATTGGTATATAGGAACGTTCTGCACATAATTGATCACAAATGGTAAGTTATATAAGCATGTTCGGTCCTGCCGGATATCATATTTTTTTTAATTCAGATTAAAATGAAAAATATTATTATTTTCGCAGGTACATTAATTTTGTTCATTTAAAATTCGAAAATCAGGCATAATCATGAAACGGTGGATGAAATATGATATGCAGGATTTATAAACTATTATTATTATTATTATAATTCATTTCTGAACAAAATTAATTTATAAAAATAATTTCTATAGACACCATAGATAAAAGTGTACGACACTATTTCACTGCTTTTTTGACAGTTTGACAGCAGATCTACCTCAAAACTTGGCGCTTAACATGGCGGCACAGTCACGCATGGATGAGCTAATAACGTCACACGAAAGTATTACCAAAATAAGCACTTTACAAACTGTAGATGTCTCTCTTTTCTATTTCAGCTACTGCTTTGTTAAAAAGAGACAAAACTGTTTTTGACAAGTGTGTGTCGATATCATAGACTTAGGATATACGTATAGACCCACATAGTGTGCAAGGGAGAAGAAAATTCCTTATGGCAAAAATGCAAGATAGAAAAGGATACCAAATCTCATGACTCTGTAACCAATTTTGAATGACAGGTCGGCGCAAGTCGGCGCGCAAGAAATAAGCTAGGGATTGACTCAACTATATCAAAATTAATGTCGATATTTTTCTTTAATGTGTATAAAGAATCGATAGCCTTTTATACACAACAAAAAGAAGAATGAAATTAAATGCTCGATTTGCGTTCTAAAAACAATATTTTATTTTGCCGTTTGTCAAACAGATTCCCTCTGGATCCTTTAGTTAGAAAAAATGGCTGGCATTAATTGGGCGGGTTGGATGGAATCCTAAGAAGAACTCTACAATTTTGTAGTAAACATTTTATTGAGAAATATATAAGAAAAAGCAGAGTAAATACAACTTTATTAAAAGGAGCCATTCCCACATTATTTGTACCAGTAATTATATTATTGTTAAAATAAGAATTCTTTTTTTTTGTAGGATGGGGTGACAAACGAGCACACAGTCCACCTGATGGTAAATGGTTGCTGTGGCCCATGGACATCTACATCTATCCTCGTTTGCGAATAAAAATGCAGATGCGTTATCACCCGTGAGGACTAAGATGGAATGCCTCTTTTCCAGTAAAATGGGTCTCCGGTTCTCTACACTTACCATACGAAACATAGCAGTGTTAAACTGCTATTTTACGCTGGTATAAAAATTTAACATCAAAAACTTTAGGTAAAAATAGAGATAGATTTTTATACATTATAAAACTCTATCTCTATTATTATATATTTTCCCCAAGGGGTGGTGCGGAGCTTTGGAATATATTCCTAAGTCACAGTGATGAAACTTTTAGCGTAGTTAGGTATGGTTATTGAGTATTGCTCCTGAAGCGCCACTAGATGCCATGAGGCGCGCATTTAATGTACCAGGATAGTATAAATTCCATAGTATTTGATACGCGCAAAGCTTGATGTCCGATTCATGCTTGAAGCTCGATGACAGTGTGCCGAGAGCGTTATTCGTAGAGAAGAGGAACTCGTAGTTAAGTAACAATTGCGTAAATCAATAGATCTGCAAGACAAAGGTGCACTTGCTGCGTCGGTCCATGTGTGGGTGACCGTTTTCTTAACATACTGCGATTGAGAGAATAGAAGAGTGCATCTGTATTCTCGGACACTTGGTGCACTTTAATGTCTCCAGCGTATTTGACTTGTCTATGTTAAGATCATTATATTTTTTTAAATTCATGCAGCTAAAATGATAATAAATTTATTATTACTTTATATTTTTCAGGGACAGATGAAAGAAAGAGTAGCCTTATCATATATCACTCGTGACATAACCCCTCCACCTTTAAAATCACAAGAAAGAAGTGATCAATTTACACCAAAAAAAAACACTTTTTTCAAAAATTGAGAAATTAAAACAAAAGCTGAAAGAAAATAAAAAAAAATACGTAGCTTAGCAGCAAAAACTAAAAGACAGGTAAAAAAAATTGTTACATTGCAAAACGTGCTTGAAGAAATTCATTCAAGACCAGGATTGAAAGATCACTATAGCGATATCACCATGGCATGTAGCAATGAATTGATACAAAATTTAATTAACAGGGTTAATGATAAAAAAGTGGTAAAGTAGTGTCTGCATCCAAATATAACGAAGAATTACGAAAATTTGCTGTCACAATACATTTCTATAGTCCAAGAGCTTATAATTATTTACGTGAAAAATTTGATTTGTGTCTTCCACACGTTAACACATTGCGTACCTGGTATGCCAGACTAGACTGTGAACCTAGTTTCACTCAAGAATCTTTAAACACCATTAGAGAAATGAGAAAAAAGGAGCTGTGTGCCAAGTGGGAGATTTTGTTTATTTACGCGTTCGATATCGAGAACGTTAAAGCTGGCTTTTCACTATGGGATATAATATATATTATATCCCGAAATATAAATTATATCCCGTGATTGGCTTTCACACTGTGAGATATATCTTTTAACCAGTGTGCATTCGTCATTGGTCATTGGATTACCCCCCTTTACCCCGTACACCGTCTGCGGGGGCACGGAACAGTGTGCGGGGTATAGGGGGAGAAATATAAAATGAAAATATCGCTCGGTCGATCGAAAAAATATTTATAGCTTGAGATGTAATATATATTATAGCACAGTGTAAACGGTTCCATATAAAATGTATGGTGAGCGATATTAATTTATATCTCGAGATGTAATATATATTATACTAGCTGTGCCCCGCGGTTTCACCCGCGTCATCACGTGTCGGTGGTGCGCGACATGCCCTAAAGCATTTTATAATTGAAATTAAATATTTTATTTGATAGCAATGGATGGAAAAATTGGCATAATTAATGGAGTACTTTTATCTGTCGGCATATTATGTATGATGTAGAGCGAAGTTAAGTTTTATCCACTTTCGCTCCCCCTCCCGGTTGAGCGTCCCCCCCCCCCCACGACACAGAAAGTGTCACGAAGCGTGGTTTTTGCCAGTTTTAAAGAAATCCGTACACGATTACATGGGAAGTGTGTAGGCATGAAATGGTTCTTGAGCTATAAAACTCTTATACTTATTAATCAATTAAATTTTCAAAAAACGATAGCAACGTGAAATGAAAGAGTTCAGAAATAAAGATGTAACTAATCATTGTCATAAAAGTACTCAATTAATTTTAAATTTATTTTTGCTATAATGATTGAACTAACCACGCTCTTAGAAGCTTTCTTTACTGGCTTCTCGCAGTTCTTACCGGGCGGCTAGGGTTTATGCGTAGTTCGCGCGCCCAGCCAAGTATTGAATTATTTTAATTTTACATTATCTCTTAAACTATACGTCCAAACAACATGGTATAAAGAACAAAGTTTATCTACATAAAATTGTCTTGATGATGAAGTAACTTTCGTTCGTAAGAATAAATAGGCCATGCCTAATAAAAACGCTCATAAATCACTTTTAAATTTTCAATATTTTTTGTCACAAAATACCTAATTATGGCTTATGTATAAGAAATAGACATATGGTATCGCGGACTTTTTTTAGACGGAGTAAAGATCTATATTTTTCTAGAACATTATATTTACATATCCCTAACGATAACACCAGCGTACGCGGATAAATCATTTCGGGAGTGCTTTTTCTTCTGACTTGCTTAACAAATATCCATATTTAAGGCTAGCTGAGTGATATATAGATATAGCTTAATGCTAGATAGCCTATACTATTTCACATGAATCTGGCTATAATATACATAAAGAATTTTTGAAATCGGACTGGTAGTTCCAGAGATTAGCGCGTTTAAACAAATAAAAAAACAAAAAAAACTGTTCCGCTTTATTATATTAGTATAGATTATATCCCGTAGTGAAAAGCGGGCTTAACTACGATTTGTATAGAATAAAATCAGCGCCAGCTAGTGGCAATAATCGGAATCACAATTCATTATTAGCTATTTGTTTATGTTTCGTAATTTGATCAAGGTTTCGTAAGTTTGTGTTATTATTATGAGATTGAGAATTAGCCATTTTATTTTAATGTTAATTATTGAAAGTATTAAATTGAAAGCAAAAAACATGAAGGTGTTTTCATTCTAATATGATTTTATGTTGACATTTATGGAGCAGTAAATGTAATTTAGTTACTTAGTGTTAAGTGAACTTATGATACTTACTACTGACTTAATTATTAAATATTGATGTTAGGAACTTGGATTTATCAAACGCTATTTACACAAAAACTTGAATACTTTCTTGGAAAAGGCGATATCTATCCTTAAATTACCTACCTGTCATTGGGGTGTAACAACGGACTAAAATATGCACAAGCTCTTGGCTTCAGCACTGGCTTTATAATAGTAGTCATCTATTATTATTAGTTATTCATTAATAACGAATAATAATAGATGAGAAAGACATTTCTTTGTGGCTGCAAACATCCTCCTAACGAAAAAAAAACGGTCTGCCTAAATTATATATCGTTCTCACAAAATGAAATAAAATTAACTCTTCAACAATTATTCTCACTCTCCTATCTCACTGTAAAAATTTAGGTGAAAACTTTTGCGATATCGACCGCGTAAAATTTTACGTCTCGATTGCCGCTCCAACCAATCACGTGCGTTAACGTTCTCACTGACGAATGAGAGTCAATGCTCGATGGTGATTCCGATTATTGCCACTAGTTGGCGCTGATTTTATTCCATACAAATTGTAGTTAACTTTCTCGATATCGAGCGCGTAAAACAACATCTCGCACTTGGCACCCTGATCTAAAACTATGTCTCACTTTAGATGAAATGAGTATACGTGAATACACTGAATGGGTAGGCCAGAAGCATTATGGACAAAGTTTCATGATGCATCAAACACTTCTTAAAAAATGCGTCATGAGCTCTCGGACCAATATAGGCGTTCACTGATTTGGTTAGTTTCTCTCGAATCTCATCGGGCTTGGGTTTATGCGGTCATTCGCGCTCCGAGCAGAGTATTCATTATATTAATTTTTCATTATCTCTTAACCTGTGTGTCCAAATAATATGCTATAAAGAGCAAAGTTTATCTTCATATAATTTAAAATTAAAAATGTTGTACAGTCGACTTCAATATAGGTTATTTAAGAATAACTCAATAACCATTGGTCTGACCTTGATCAAATTCATATGGGACCACACGAAAACTATCAGCTTTCATATAAAGAATAATCATCGAAATCGGTTCGCCCAGTACAAAGTTATGAGGTAACAAACATAAAAAAAAACATACACTCGAATTGAGTACCGTCTCCTTTTTGGAAGTCGGCAGAAAATTGTCTTGACGATGAAGTAACTTTCGTTCGTAAAGGTTAATATGCCATGACTAATAATAACGCTCATAAATCACTTTTTCATTTTCAATAATTTTTTTCACAAAATAACTTATTGTGGCTTATGTATAAGAAATATATGCAATATATTTGCAATAGCACATATGCATGTGGCTGGTAGAAGGAAAGGGGGAGATCTCCCGCCGGGCAATGTGTTCTGCCCGGGGAGCGGCCAACGCTCCGATTGGTAGTTCGGAGCTATTCTATATATGCTTCGGAACTTTGTTAGTGCGATTTAGGCTGCGATATGTTTCGCTTGTGGCATGACGACAGTGCCGCCACAGGCATATGGTATCACAGACTTTTTAGATGGAGCAAAGACCAATATTTTTGTAGAACATTGTATTTATGTAATACTAAATGTTACGCTAGCGCACGTGGATAAAGCAGTTACAGAGCGCCTTTTCTTCCGAATTGCTTAACAAAAATCAATATATATATATTATCAATATATGTACTATTCCTCATCAATCTGGCTATTATATACAAAAATTTTAAATTTGAACTGGTAGTTCCAGAGATTATCGTGTTTAAACAAACAAAATAACTCTTCCATTTTATTATATTAGTATAGATTAAATGATGTTGTTTTTTTGTTTCTGTTTCCGATTCTGTTTTATAAACATTAAAGGTAATAATTATATAAAAATAAACCAGCCATTATATACTCCGTGTCCTCGTTTTTTATTTTACCAGCAAAAAATTTTATAAAATATAAATAGGTAGATACTTAATTAAGTATCTACCTATTTATATTTGATTAAAATTATATTGAAAAAGAAATAAATTCCGGGGAAATTGTAAATGACATTAAATATTTTTCTCCAAAGGTCAAAATTATAACTTTCCGATCTGATTGTTGTAGAAAATTGTTTCATTTTATCGGTAGACTTACCTCGCCTCTTCAGATATTATTGCAATTTTGTACATTTTGAATTAAAGTCCAACAAAAGGCAAGTGGTGCCGGTGAAAGAATTTCCACTACCCAATATCGTCCCATGTGTGTCATAAAAGGCGATAAAGGGAAACTGAAAGAGGCCATGGGCAGCAGCATCTTCCTGATAACAACTCGAAATAATAAAAAAAACTGTGGTTGATAAAACGCTGGCCAAGCGATGGCAAATATACCCCCTATGAGGCAATCTATAGGGAGGCCCATGTTGAGCAGTGCATTTTTATAGACTGTAATGGATTATGGATGATGGAAAAGGCAGGTGGGTGCAGCTTATTCTCGGTAACATGTTATTTGAATATTTTTAGTTATTATAAAACTGTCGTGGTAAAAATTTAGTTAATTTCTAATTAAATAGTTTAATGCACAAAATTTATTCAGTTCTGTGCACTAAATTATTTTTTTAGTCGTTATACCGGTTTCTGAACAAAAATTTTTCGATAGCCCTTTTAAATAAAATGTACATCACTAGCCAACTCACACAATAACAAATCAAAATTGGTCACGCGTTTTTGGGCTGTCAGGTCGTCTATACGCCAGTATATCCTAAGTCTATGGTCGATATTATAGATATTTGTATAACTATTATTTCTTTATTGGAATATGCCCTCTCCATAGGTATATATCTCTATGCAGGTCGTCTATACGCCAGTATATCCTAAGTCTATGGTAACCATATAACAAAATCAGAAATACGCCGGCAGTCAAGTATCCGCTTAAATATCTTTGCCCTTTTGTCAATGCTACACCCAGAGTACAGTTACATATATATGAACGCTACTTCAGAAAATTTTACTATTTTCACTGAGACAAATGGGTTATGTGCACAAACTAATAAGTGCTAGCGCAGTTAGATGCAAAGTACAGTAAACACTTAAATCATATAGTTGGGTATCTACACGCTCTAAGCGTAAGCTACATCTAAAGTATGATTACAGTTATATAGTACATATTTTATACTCACTATCATACAATATAAAATATATTAGTGGAGGTGTAACTCAGTCTGCCCACACTATTAAATTTATATTTGGTGTTTAGCGGCACTGTGGTCGCGTCAAAAGCAATATGAACTGAAGCCTAAATCGCACAATTACTTACCATAACGATCACAAACCTAACTTAAGTACTATGATGATCAGGTTGAGCGCATCTTTCATACACACAATAGACAAGCTTAGGCAACAGTGAACTGATACATCATAGAAAGAAATAAAAATCGGTTGTCTGTAAAGTCGGCTTACTGACGATAGTTGAACGTGACAACGTCATAAGAAATATTTAATATCGAAAGAATCATTACCTTTATCGCCGCAATTATATAAACAATATACGCTATATATATATATATATATATATATATATATATATATATATATATACGCTATAAACAATTGACACCACATTCGCTCGCACAGTCGCTCGTTCCGCGCTCTCGCTTGCACTTTAAATGGAACGCCTAGGTAACGCCGCATGAGTCGTGTTTTTTCGTGCATGCAGCGAGCTTCATCGATTTATAAGACGTTGTCACGTCAAAAATTCAAAGGCTCTCTCAAAAAAAATCTCACTTTTTGGCACTTTTGATCGAATGATGCAGAAAACTTTAAAAAGTTGAAATTAACGACTTTATTAAACACATCAGAATCAAATGTGGTTATATCCTTAGTAAATTCAGTACAAAATATTAGCTTAGTTACAAAGGTGGCAATATTCTGACAGTTTAGAATCAAAAACGGCGCTACTGTGCATTAGACCAATCACAACAGTGCATTCCGGCACTTGACAAGATGGTGATAAACGAGTTTTTCTTACTGTGCCCAATGTGTTTTTTATTACTTTATTAAAGTTTTAGTGATTAAAGATTCTTAAAACTACTAAAACTTTAATCATGGATGGATCAGCCCACCATTACAAATAACAGTTTCTCAAGGAAACTGCAAAAAGATCAAGAAAATTGGAAGAAGAATATCGCAAAGAGAAACAGGTAAGCTACCTACCTAGGGTTGACACATACTCTAACTTAGTAGGTAACTCAAATGATTTACTGATATTATAAACCTTTAAGTTTGTATTTTGGATTATGATAGATTTTTTTCCAATTTTGAGTACAAATATTATCATTACCTTGAAAAAGTCACAGGTAGTATAATTTTACTGTGTGGGGCCGAGTGAGAATAGCATAGAAAAGTGTTAGTCACGTGACTCTATTTTGTATGAGAAGTCAATTTTTTCCCCGATTTCGATGTATATTCCTTGGGGAAATTTAATCAAAATCATGGGCAGAACAAACGCTGAAACGATTAAAAAATCACGATGTACAAAACAATTTTTAATAATTTCCAAAATTTTTTTTTTTTAGATACTCATCCAAATGTCTACCCACTCGCGTGTGTGAACATGACCAACATGCATTTCAATGCTCTAAAATAACGATGTCTGATATGCACAATCTACATAGCAAATTTTATGCTCACAAAGACAAAAAAGTCAAGATGCTATAATTTTAAAACTCTGTTCGATTAAGGCCATTTCAAAGAGGACCCGCCCAACAGTTTCCAAGCAAACTTCAATAAAATACGCCGTATTTGTTAACAAACAGAGGATACCTATTTGTCAAAAAAAAATTCTGAACATTTTCGGAATCAGAAAGCACACGGTAAATTATGTCATCAAATGGTTTTATTACGCGGGTGAAATAACACATGAGACACGTGGTGGGTTTCGAAAAACAGAAAAATATTCACAGCAGAAAGAATCTGTTCACAAGTTTATACAAAGTTTGAATTGCGTAGAGTCACATTATTGAAGCAAGGCTAAATTTGCCATAAGGAAATATTTGCCTGCTGAGCTAAATATAAAGAACTATTTGGCATGTACAAAAAATCTGAGTAGGCAAATTGTGAAGTGGAGCTGTCTTACTTTAGATTCATTTTTAACAACTTTTATAACCTCGGATTTGGATCACCTCGTACGTAGCCGTAGCCATCAACTTTACTTTTATAACTTGACCATGGTAGAAGGTGCATCCGATCAGCCAATTACCAAAGAAAATGTCTTTGCATACTGCTGCACGGAGGACGAGTTCCACAAAGACTCCAATTCGGTTGCATCGGCTATATTCCACAGACTTAATGAAACTGATAAAACTGGAATCGACAAAATACGCTTAGTAGCGGATGGGTGTGGGGGCAAAACAAAAACTGCATAGTTATTGCAGCATGTTGTAAGTAGTTGCTGTCATGTCCAACCATCAAAAACTTAGAAGTCGTGTTCCCAGTTACGGGCATATATGCCCCCAGATCGCGCATTTGGTATGATAGAAAAAAAACTGAAAGAGCAAGAAGTTTTTTGCACCCTAATGAGATTAAAATATCGTGTGTGAGACTTCAACTGTTATTCAATTTGGGGAAATGTTCTTGTGAGAGGCGAATGTTTTTATAAAAGTGACGGAAAAGCCGCTAACATTTGTAAAAAGCAAAAAATTATCTCCACGATAAATGCAAGACCACTGCAGAAAACTGTTGCACTGAATAATAAGAAAGTTAATGACATTAACACCCTGCTAACAAAATATTTTGGAAAAGACTGGCGAGATATACCGTCTCTCCAATTATACAAAAACCTAATAAAGACACAAGAGCGTTTGCAATATACTCCTCCACCTGAAGGAGAACATTACTGTCAAGAACCACTTCAGCAAGTAAATGATTTACGCATTTAAACAAGGACTAGATACTAAGCAATATGTAATAGATTAAGTTTTCATTTTAATTTAGTTTGATAAATAATATATCTTTGAACGATGGCTATATCTCTTTTTTTTATTATTCACACCCCTAACATTAGGCAAATTTTATTGGATACAAAAATGGCAATATTTCCGTGACTTTGTGTCAAATGCGGCCATCTTTTCATACTTTGGAATCAAAGGCGGCCATTTTCAATTGTTAGGCCTCTGCCTCGAATCTTGCAGGCAGAGGGGCGGCGGCGGCGGAGGCCTGGGAGCGGCAGGATCTTATGCGTAAAATCAAATGGACCGACCCTCGAAAACAGCGGCGCGGCAGCGGCGCGGCAGCGGCGCGGGGGCAGGCAACGAGCGGTGCACTCCAGTCAAGCGGTGACCGCCCGCGCGTCTGCATTGTAGTATTGTGCAATTTATTTTTGTGATGTGTCGAAATGTCCTTGGACGTAAAAGAGCAAATTTATTTTAGACTACTACTTTTTAATGAGTTTACCTCCACAAGTGGAAAAATTCACGCCAATACAAACGTTTAGAGTGAGACAAATAAATAATCAAGCTCTTCTATACGAGTTAAGTGTAAATGAAGGCATGTACCCTTCTAATGAATCATATATGTACGGGTATAATACTCAACACTAGGTATATCAACCTTATTATAAAAAATGTTGTCAAATAATAACAAATCTGTAATTGTAGAAATAACTATATAATCATCGTACTTCGATATCGTAATTTCGATAAAACTCGCCTTTTTTTCCTTGCCCTATAGTGGGGATTCACTTATTTTGCCCACAATAAATCGAGCATTAGGAATAAATTTGAATCGAAAAGATGTTGTCGCTGTTGTTCAGACATTTCGTTCGCGAATAAAAACAAATATCTCGACAACACAACCATGAACACATCACTACGCCGCTATAGTGTCGCGCGATCTGCCCCATAGATAATACACTATATTGATCTGCCCGCTGGTTTCGAGAACGGGTCTACGTTGCCCGCCCCGAACCCGCGCCGCCGCGCTGCCGCCCCGCTGCCCGCAAAATTCGAGGCAGAGGCCTTAGAGCACTCTCGTTAGAGAGTAGTATGTTCCTTGCCTTAGAGTCAAAGATGGCGTTATTGATATTTCATATTTGATTTTGTCCATTATTTTCATTCGTGGGTTAAAAACCATATTATTAAAGTAATACCTTAACATATTAATTAATAAAAATATTACAGTAATCCCAGGTAGGTCTTTGTGCTTTGTAATCAGTTTTTTTAATCTGTCAACAATGACTGATAATGAGATAGCCGCTTTTGATTCTATACGACTCAATTTATAGCGCATTACGAGATTTCATTCATTTTCCAACTATTAGAAGTCGTCAGTGTGATGCAACTTTGTATGAAAGCTGAAAAGTCTGCACACAATCATGATTTTGTCAATATTCGTGTTAGGCTTGTAAAAATAAAGCGAGAAAAAATATCGCTGTTTCTTTCCTTCATGTTGTTTTAGATTATGAAAATTAGATATACAAATTGATATTATATCGGACGAACCTAAAAATGTTAATTCTGTTGAACGTTTTTTGGTTTGCTCTTTAAAATATGATTACATACATATTAGTCTGCTATTTGCACAATTAATTTACCTATTAATTGATTTAAATTATTTTTTTATAGTAGAGGGGGCAAACGAACATGCGGCTCATCTGATGGTAAGTGACTACCGCCGCCCATGAACAACTGCAACACCAGGGGAACCAGGGGAATTGCAGATGCGTTGCCGGCCTTTTAAAAAGAAGTAGGCTCTTTTCTTGAAGGTCCCTAAGTCGTATCGGTCCGGAAAAATCGCTGATGGTAATCGATTCCACAAGGAAGTTGTGCGAGGAAGAAAACATCTTCTAAATCGCACAGTGGTAGACCGCCAATCATCCAGATGGTGTGGATGGTATCGGGAGTTCTGCCGCGATGTGCGTTCGTGAAATTTGGCGGCTGGGATTATTCCGAACAATTCCTCAGAGCACTCACCGTGGTAAATGCGAAACAAAATGTAAAGGGATGCAACATCTTTCGCAGTGCCAAGGAATCGAGCTGATCGGAAAGGACTCGGTCGTCGACGATTCGAGCCGCTCTGCGCTGGATGCGGTCAAGTGGAAGGAGCTGGCACTGGGGAGCCCCTGCCCAGAGATGGGAACAGTATTCCATGTGAGGTCGATCCTGCGCCTTGTATAGTTGCAGGCGGTGTGCCGGCATGAAATACTCTCCCGCTTTGCTGAGCACGTCAAGCTTTTTAGAGGCCAATTTGGCCTTCTCTTCCAAGACCACGAAACTGCACGTCACTCGATATGTCGACTCCGAGGATTTCGATACTGGCTGAGGCAAGAAGGGGAGTGCCTTAAAAGTGAGGACATACGACAAAGGGGTTCTTTTTAGCGGTAAACGCGCAAACTTGTGTCTTCTGAGGATTAAACTGGACTAGATTTAGTCGCCCCCAATCCGAAACTTTGTTCAGCAAAGACTCGACTTCAGACACAAGTTTGTTCCGGTACTCGGCGACGTTTTCCCGAGAAATATTGGCACGGCCGGTGTATTGAGCATCACCGTCATCTATCATCCGAATAGCAATGAATGTTACCAGTTAGCAACATATCATTGATATGCAGAATAAACAGCGTTGGTGCTTGCACACAGCCTTTCGTAACACCAGCGTTAATAGGCTTGTAGTCGAAGCATGCACCATCTACAATGACCTTGATGCTCCGATCTGCAAGGAAGCTGGTGATCCAATTGCATAATTTCTCGGGAAGAATAGAATAGAATATTTTTTATTCAATATACATTACATGTGTAATTCTTATTGAAAGTAATTTTTTACTTTACCACTGGTTCGAAAAAAAAACCCTCTGTCCTGGAAAGAACCAGCAAGAAACCCAGCGGGACTTGTTTTTTAAATAAATTTTACAATACAAAATGATTACAAACTATTTACAAAATTTATATTAGAAACTGCTTGGAAGCGACCACCTCATTCCCAGGGGTTATTATCAACCATGTATTCATTTATACTATAATAACCCTTTTTATATAGTTTCAGCTTAACATAACATTTAAACTTGGTAATAGAGAGAGCCTGTACACTTTCCGGGACCTTTTTGTAATAGCGTATACATTGCCCCAAGAATGAATTACTGACTCTGTGGAGTCGAGAAACTAGCATCACTAGCTTGTGTTTATTCCTAGTGTTTACAGAATATATATCACTTTTTTTACTAAAACTACTTTTGTTTTTGTGAACATACATTAAATTTTCGTAAATATACTGAGAGGCCAAAATTAATATATTTATTTCTTTAAATTTATCTCTAAGAGACTCTCGGTTTTAGATAGTAAATGACTCTAATTGCCCTCTTCTGTAAAACAAAAATAGTTTCTGAATCAGCCGCATTTCCCCATAGCAAAATCCCATAAGACATTATTCTATGGAAATAACTGAAATAAACTAATCTAGCTGTCTCGACACTAGTGAGACCTCTAATCTTTTTTATAGCATAGGCTGCAGAACTTAGTCTGTTTGCTAATTTGGATATATGGGGGCCCCACTGAAGCTTTGCGTTGAGAGTGATGCCAAGAAAAACAGTGGATACAACAGGGCTTAGTTCCTCCCCATTTAAAACACTTTGGTATTTAGGTTTTTAACATTCGTTGTTGTAAATTTAACACAATTAGTTTTATCTTCGTTCAAATGTAGATTATTAACGTTAAACCAATGCACTAATTTTGATATAGCATTATTCACTTCGTCACATTTAAATTATTGACGTTTAAGTTTAAAAATCAAGGAAGTATCATCAGCAAATAATCCCTACAAAGTAAGGTAAGTCATTAATATACACTAGAAACAGGAATGAGGCGAGAATCGAGCCCTGAGGGACACCCATTAGTACAGGTGACCCGGAAGAACTTTTACCATTGATAATAACCTTCTGCTTTATATTACTTAAATATGAAATAAAAAGTTTAGGCGCTGTGTTCTTGACACCATAGTACTGTAGTTTCCTGATTAATGTCTCATGGTGAACACAGTCAAAGGCCTTGGAAAGGTCAGAAAATATACCCAAAGCATCCTCTGAATTCTCCCATGCACAAAAAATATGTTTAATAAGCTCAACTCCAGCGTCAGTTGTGGAGCGACCCCTTGTAAAACTGAATTGATTTTTATGCAGCAATTTATTAATATTAAAGAAACTTAACATCTGATCTAAAATATTTTTTAGTAGTTAGGTAGGTAGTACAGAAATTGGTCTAAAATTGGCGGGGTCTAATGTACTACCAGATTTAAATTTAGGTATGACTTTACTAAGTTTAATTAAATCAGGAAACACACCAGATTCGACGCTTGTATTAAATATAGTGGCTAGATAAGGTGCTATTATATCTGTTATAGATAAAATAACTTTAACGGAAATCCCCCATAAGTCTGCCGTTTTCTTAACATCAATAGTTTTAAAATATTTAACGATATCTTTTGGCAGTACTCTATGGAATTTAAAAGTATTTGAACAAGCCTTTACATTTTGTTTGAGCAATGATTCGGCGACAGTAGGAGAAGAATGTAATGATTTTGTTGTCAAAAAAGGAACATCAGTAAAATGTTTAAAAGTTTGAAGCCCATAGGACGGGAGCTTCGATAGAAGCGCTTTGTGCCAAACCCGATCGAAGGCCTTCGCAATGTCCAAACAAACGGCCAACGCCTCCCCCTTGGACTCTACTGCCCGCCCATCTATGAGTCAGGTATACCAGAAGATCACCAGCTGATCAACCTCGACGAAAACCGTATTGGCGGTTACTAAACAGCTGGTGGTCCTCAAGGTAACGCATGAGCTGGCGGTTAATAATGGATTCCATTATTTTGGAGAACAAGAAGGTGATGGCGATATGGACGAGTCTGAGCGGTCGCCTTTTTTAGAGATCGGGTGGACAAAAGCTGTCTTCCATGATTTCGGGACTACGCCTAGGGAGTAGGAGTACCGGAAAAGACGCGTTAGAACCGGTGCCAACTCCGGAGCAAACGTCCTCAGCACAATTGAGGGGATTCCGTCAGGCCCACTCGACTTGTGGATATCCAGGGAGAGGAGTACTTTGCGAACTGAGCGCTGTGAGAACCGCACATCCGGCATGGTGCACTCACACCGTGGGATGGTCAACGGTGTGTTCCCCTCATCATCAAGAGTCGAGTTGGATGCAAAAAGTGAGCCTAAAAGGTCGGCTTTCTCTTTTGCAGCGTGGGCCAGTGAGTCGTCCTCCCTGTGCAGAGATGGTAGTGATGGATTACAGAAATTCCCTTGGTTAGCCTTGGCGAGAGACCAGAATGCACGGGTTCCCGAATGAAGGCGAACTAGTTTCTCGCCAATTCTGCCTATGTGCTCTGACTTGGCAATAACTCTTTTGAAGGACTGGAGGCGAAGTTATACTTCTTTTTAAGCGTACTGGTGTTTACATCCCGAGTCGCTGAAGCTGCAGCCCAGGCTTGCTAACACTCCTGCTTAACAGGAGCGACCAAACCAAGGCTGAGATCTGCCTCCGATGGGTACCACAGATGATGGAATAAATAATTCCATTCCCTGTAGCACCACATCAGTGACAGAGTCAGCAACGGCACTGGGATCATCCGGCGAGAAGCAAACCCGCCCCCATGGGTAGGATGCAAAGAAAGACCGCATTCCGTCCCAATCCGACGACCTGTAATGCCAAACACGGCGGCAACCTTTTTTTTTGCAGGTGGCCGGAGGCCCAATTCCCCCCCCCCCCACCCCCCAACAACATGGTAGTGGAATTAAATAAAAGACTACCCCAGGAGGGTACCAGCACCCCTGGAGAATCCCTCGCTGAGCATCCACGACCAAACTACTCCACTCCTGGGCGTGGGTGCTCAGGCTGCCCCGCGTATTCTGGGGGGGGCGAAATTCCGCTCAAGACGAAACCTGCTCGGGGCAAGCCGTGGATTTCTGCAATATCAGGGGACTTCATTCAAACCTTAACGCCGTCCACTACCATCTGGAGATAGCTAAGCCGGCCTTGCTCTTTCTTACCGAGACACAGGTGTCCTCTCCGGCTGATACTTCGTATCTCTCCTACCCGGGGTACAAATTAGAACACTCGTTTGTGCCCCGGAGTGGAGTTTGCGTGTATGCCAGAGAGGACATCTGTTTTCGACGCCTCGGCAGCCTTGAAGGTACGGACCTGTCCATCCTATGGCTGCGCGTAGACAGCGACGACCATCCCCGCGTCTACGGGTGCCTCTATAGGTCCCATAGCGGTAATGCCGACACAGACCGACTCATAGACCACGTCCAAATGGCTGCAGACTCCGTGCTACAACAGGTCCCATCCGCAGAGATCGTGATACTCGGTGATTTTAACGCACCCACGCTGAATGGCTTGGTTCTCGTTTAACCGATCATGCGGGTAGATCTGTCTATGACTTTGCTTTGGCATATGGTCTAACAATACTGGTTACTTCGCCTACGCGGATCCCAGATGTGGAAGACCATGTACCTTCCCTGTTGGACCTTCTGCTGACCTCTCATCCAGACGGATATCAGGTCTCCGTCGATGCCCCTCTGGGCTCTTCGGACCATTGTCTGATCCGGAGTACGGTGCCACTCACGCTCCAATCGCAGTTGCGATCTACAGCTTGCCGCCGTGTTTGGCACTATAGGTCAGCTGATTGGGACGGGATGCGGTCTTTTTTTGCATCCTACCCTTGGGGGCGGGTTTGCTTCTCGCCGGAAGATCCCAGCGTTGTTGCCGATTCTGTTGCTGATGTGGTACTTCAGGGTATGGAACTTTTTATTCCATCCTCTGTGGTGCCCATCGGAGGCAGATCACAGCCATGGTTTGGTCGCTCCTGTAAAATAGCATCACGCTATAAGCAGGAGTGCTACCAGGCCTGGGCTGACGCATCAACGTCTCGGGATGTAAACATCAGCGCATTAAAAAAGAAGTATAATTCCGCCTCCAGGTCCTTCAAAAGCGTCATTGCCAAGGCAAGGTCTGAGCACATCGGCAGAATTGGCGAGAAGCTAGTTCGCCTTCCTTCGGGAACCCGTGCATTCTGGTCTCTCGCCAAGGCTGTCCAAGGGAACTTCTGTCAGCCATCTCTTCCATCTCTGCACAGAGAGGACGACTCACTGGCCCATGCCGCAAAGGAGAAAGCCTATCTTTGAATAAAACTGTTTTTTACGGATTTTATCGCGTTTATTTTATTATTTTTATTCCCGACGTTTCGAGTGCTTTTCAGCAACCCATGGTCACGGGGGGGACTGAGATGTTTGACGTCCCAATGTCACAGTTAGCCCGGCTACCTTCAGTTTTTTAATATTAATTTTTGGTTCGATTTACGCAGAATGAACTTACAGTATCCGGAAGTCTTGCAGTGTTATGCTTGGGTTTGGATTTAATTTTGTTAATTATAGGATCCCAAGCAGATGGCAGCACCCATTCATCTTCTCTATTGAAATTAGGATGTTTTTTAATTTCAATAGCCTCGCGTATCATCCTTGGTAGGAATCGGTGTTCTTTTGCAAGGATTTGTGGTCTATCAAATCTGATGTAATGGCGGGGACGATCTTGAACATGTTCACAGACTGCAGACTTCCCAGAGCGTTGGTGCTTCACGTCAGCTATATGTTCTTTCACGCGGGTTTTAATGGATCTTTTTGTTTGTCCTATGTAAGAGAGCCCACATTCGCAATCAAGCTTGTACACTCCTGCATCTTGTAGAGGGATATTACACTTGACGGATGGTAAAAATTGACTAATCTTCTTCGGCGGCTTGAAGTATGTTTTAATAGAAGCTCGCTTCAAGATGTAGCCAACCTTGTCTGTGACTCCTCTGACATAGGGTAGTACAGCAGGCACACGCTCGACTGTGGTCGGCTTCACTCGGCCACTGTGACGTAGGCGCGGGACCCGAAGCTTGTTGTCTTGCAATACTTGCTCGACGTACTGCAGCTCGGCGGCCAGATGTTTTCTGTCACAGATCCCTCGTGCTCTCTGAAACAAAGATTTTCCCACGGTAGCTAACTGTGATGGATGATGGTGCGATTCACCATTTAAATATCGGTTAGTATGGGTCTTTTTTCTATACACAGTATGACCAATAGTGTTATCAGGATTTCGGATGACTAAAACATCTAGGAAAGCTAAAGAATTGTTGGTCTCTAACTCCATTGTGAATTGTATTTTAGAGTTTATGGAATTAAGGTGGTCTAAAAATGCAGTTACTTTGTCAGATGGTAAAATTGTGAAAGTGTCGTCTACATACCGCTTGTAGAATCTTGGATTTACAGGAGCAGTAAGAAGGGCTTTCTCCTCAAAGTCCTCCATGAATATGTCGGCGACTATGGGAGATACAGGTGAGCCCATCGCCACTCCATCTACTTGCTTGTAAAACTCCTCCTTCCACAATAGATAGCCAGATGTAAGGCAGTGTTTGAGTAATACTGCATATTCTGTAGGCATGTTGTATTCTTCTAGCTTCCTGGTTGCAATTGAGATGCAGTCTTCAATAGGTAAGCATGTAAATAGTGACTGAACATCAAAACTGACCATAGTTTCATTGTCAGCAAGATGTAGGTCTTTTATCTCACTAACAAAATGGTACGAATCCTTTGTGTGTGCTTTAGTTTGTCCTCTCAGTGGTAACAGAATTTAATAATAAAATAAACGCGATAAAATCCGTAAAAAACAGTTTTATTCAATGTGTAGTGTTCGCGTAAATATAAGAAATCATTAAGAAAGCCTATCTGTTGAGCTCTCTTTTTGCGTCCAACTCGACTCTAGATGACGGGGGGAACACACCGCCGACCATCCCGCGATGTGAGTGCTCCATGCCGGATGTGCGATTTACACAGCGCTCGGTCCGCAAAGCACTCTTCTCCCTGGACGTCAACAAGTCGAGTGGGCCCGATGGAGTCCCTCCCATTGTGCTGAAGACGTGTGCTCCGGAGTTGGCACCGGTTTTAACGCGTCTTTTCCGGTACTCCTACTCCCAAGGCGTAGTCCCGAACTCATAGAAGACAGCTTTGGTGCACCCGATCCCTAAAAAAGGCGACCGCTCAGACCCGTCCAACTACAGGCCTATCGCCATCACCTCCTTGTTCTCCAAAATAATGGAAGCCATTATAAACTGCCAGCTCATGAGGTACCTTGAGGATCACCAGCTGATTAGTGACCGCCATTACGGTTTTCGTCGGGGTCGATCAGCTGGTGATCTTCTAGTCTACTTAACTCATAGATGGGCGGAGGCAGTAGAGTCCTAGGGGGAAGCATTAGCCGTTAGTTTGGACGTAGCGAAGGCCTTTGATCGGGTCTGGCACAAAGCGCTTCTTTCGAAGCTTCCTTCCTATGGGCTTCCCGAGAAATTGTGCAAATGGATCACCAGTTTCCTTGCTGATCGGAGCATCAAGGTCGTAGTAGACGGTGAATGCTCTGATTTCAAGCCTATCAACGCTGGTGTTCCACAAGGCTGCGTGCTATCACCAACGCTGTTTCTCCTGCATATCAATGATATGTTGCTAACTAGCAGCATTCATTGCTATGCGGACGACAGCACTGGTGATGCCTTATATACCGGCCGTTGTCTGAAGTCGAGTCTTTGCTTAACAAAGTCTCGGATTGGGGGCGACTAAATCTAGTCCAGTTCAATCCCCAGAAGACACAAGTTTGCGCGTTTACCGCTAAAAAGAACCCCTTTGTCGTATCTCCTCAGTTTCAAGGCACTCCCCTTACTGCCTCAGCCAGTATCGGAATCCTTGGCGTCGACATATCGAATAGTGTGCAGTTTCGTGGTCACTTGGAAGGGAAGGCCAAATTGGCCTCTAAAAAGCTTGGCGTGCTCAGCAGATCGAGACAGTATTTCATGCCGGCACATCGCTTGCAAATTTACAAAGCGCAAGTTCGGCCCCACATGGAATACTGTTCTCATCTCTGGGCCGGGGCACCCCAGTGCCAGCTCCTTCCACTTGACCGCATCCAGCGCAGAGCGGTTCGAATCGTCGACGACCGAGTTATTTCTGATCGGCTCGATACACTGGCACTGCGTAGAGATGTTGCATCTCTTTGCGTATTTTATCGCATTTATCACGGGGAGTGCTCTGAGGAATTGTTCGGACTAATTTCAGCCGCTCAATTTCACCATCGCACATTGCGACAAAACTCGCATTACCATCCATACCATCTGGATGATTGGCGGTCCACGACTGTGCGATTTAGAAGAAGTTTTCTCCCTCGCACGACTTCCTTGTGGAATCAATTACCACCAGCGAATTTTCCGGACCAATACGACTTAGGAACCTTCAAGAAAAGAGCTTACACCTTTCTAAAAGGTCGGCAACGCATCTGCAATTCCCCTGGTGTTGCGGTTGTTCATGGGCGGCGGTAGCCACTTACCATCAGGTGAGCCGCATGCTCGTTTGCCCCCTATTCTATAAAAAAAAAAACCTGAATAACGCAACCGCGAGGGGAGCGTGAGTGGCACCACACTCCGGATCAGACAATGGTCCGAAGAGTCGAGAGGGTACATCGACGGAAACCTGATATCCGTCCGGATGAGAGGTCAGCAGAAGGTCCAACAGGGAAGGAGTATGATCCTCCACATCTGGAATCCGCGTAGGCGAAATAACTAGTTGTGTCAGACCATATGTGAAGGAAAAGTCATAAACAGATCTCCCCGCATGATCGGTTAAACGTGAACCGAGCCATTCGGCGTGTTGGGCGTTAAAATCGCCAAGGATCACGATCTCTGCGGATGGGACCTGTTGTAGCATGGAATCTGTAGCCATTTGGACGTGGTCGATGAGTCGGTCTGATTCGGCATTACCGCTATAGGACCTATAGAGGCACCCGTAGACGCCCGTGGTCGTCGCTGTCTACGCGTAGCCAAAGGATGGACAGGTCTGAACCTTCAAGTCTCCCGAGACGTCGAGAACAGATGTCCTCTCTGACGTATACGCAAACTCCAGCCTAAGGCACAAAGGAGTACTCCAATTTGTACCCCGGGTTGGAGAGATACGAAGTATCAGCCGGAGAGGACACCTGCGTCTCGGTCAAAAAGAGCAAGGCCGGCTTCGCTGTCTCGAGAAGGTAGTGGACGGCGTTTAGGTTCGAGTGAAGTCCCCTGATGTTGCAGAAATTCACGGATAGCGTGGCAGAGGTCGCCTTGTTTATATGTATGGGGAGAAACTTAGTCTTGTAGATACCACCATTTTTCTTGGAATCACACTAGACGCGAAGCTTCAATGGAGCCCCCATATATCAAAACTAGCAAGCAGACTTAGTTCTGCAGCATAATATGCCGTAAAAAAGGTTAGAAGTCTAACTAGTGTTGAAACAGCTAGAATAGTTTACTTTAGCTATTTCCATAGCATAATGTCGTTTGGTATTTTGCTATGGGGACACGCAGCTGACACTGAAATTATATTTGTTTTACAGAAGAGGGCGATAAGAGCAATTTATGATTTAAAGCCTAAAGAGTCGCTACGACAAAAATTTAAGGAAATTAATATATTAACTTTGGCCTCTCAATACATTTATGAAAATGATAATGTACGTACACAAAAATAAAATTAAACATAAACACTCACGCCTGTCACCCAGAGGGGTAGGCAGAGACTATGGACTTCCATTTGGCACGATCCTGACAGACTTCTCTCGCTTCCTCCACATCCATATACCTACGCATACACGCTCGTCGGTTAAAGGTACTATTGATTTGGCCCATTTTCAATATATCGCCAATTTGGTCGATAAACTTTCGCCTAGGGCGACCCGTCCCGACTCTGCCATTCACCTCTGCAACATAAATTTGCTTTGTCACTCTTTCCTCATTCATTCTTTCTACATGACCAAACCACCGAAGCATTCCTTCCTTAATCTTGGTCACAACATCATCTTGCAAACCACACTCTTCTCTTATTAAACAATTTCTCACTCTGTCATTCAGATTCATCCCTAACATACTCCTTAGTGATCGCATTTCTACAGTATTTATTCTACTCTCGTGCTTCTTCTGCCACACCCAACTTTCACTACCATACATTAAAGTAGGCACTAACACAGCATTGTGAATTGCCATACGTGCCTTTTTGGACACATTCTGACTTTTCACAATAGAGTGTAGAGCCCCATTCACTCTATTTCCTGCATTCACTCGTCGTTCTATATCCTTATCATACCTACCATCCTTGCTAAACACACTTCCTAAATACACAAACTCATCTACTTGCTCTACCAACTCCCCTTCTATTCTTATTTCACATATCGTTTTACTTTCTTCTCTTTCAAAAACCATAACTTTCGTCTTACTTGCCAAACCAGTCCGAGTAGGCCCCGTTGATCCTGACACAGGCACTAGAGTCCCTATATAGAGACTTCAATGCCTGTATCAAGCCAGCGCTCAACCCAAATGAGTTCAGTGTTTGCCATAACACATCCCTATCCACTCTGTCATAAGCCTTCTCCAAGTCTATGAACGCACAAAAAACTTTTTGGTTTTTGGCCAAAAACTTCTCCGCGATCATGCGCATGGAAAAGACCTGATCCGTACATCCCATTCCCTTTCTAAATCCCGCTTGCACATCCCAAATTTTTCCATCAGTTTCTTTCATAACTCTTTCAATTAGTACCTTAGCATACAGTTTCCCCACAATGCTAAGAAGGCTGATACCACGGTAGTTTTCACAGCCCTGCTGTGATCCTTTTCCTTTATATATTGGGACTATCACGGCTTTGCACCAGTCTCCCGGTACCCGCTTAAGTTCCCAACATAAATTAAACAAGGTGTACAGCAGGTCTGCTACCACTCCTTCTCCAGCCCTTAGCATTTCGAGAGATACTCTATCATAACCGGCTGCCTTACCTGCTTTCATACTTTTCATTGCTTTCATTATTTCATCTATACTTACATCTCTATCTATTTCGTCTTCTTTCGGAATTTCTATTTCATTTAATTTAAACGTCTCATCACTCATAAACACGCTTTCAAAGTATTCCTTCCATCTCCTTAAACTCAAAACTTCGTCATTCAGAATACAGCCATTCTGGTCTCGTATAGCATTCATTCTAGGCTGTTTTGAATGTCCCCTGGTAGTTCTTACGAGTTTCCAGAACATTTTAATGTTTGCCTGGAAGTTATCCGATATTCTTCTATCATTCTTATCCGTTCTTTCTTGCTTTTTCCTTTCAACTACTTCTTTTACTCTCTTATTTATGTGTCTAAAGACTGCCTTTTTCCTTTCAATATCACCATTCATACTGCTAGAATTACTAGCCTTGGTTGCTAGTAAATCTAGCCATGCTTTCTTCTTTGCTTCAACTTCCATCCGTACCTCATCATCCCACCATAACGTGTTATTTTTCCTTTCATTCTTTCTCTTACTTACACCACATACTTCGGTAGCTGCATCCACTAAACCTTTCTTGATATTATACCACACAGTCTCCAAGTCTAAATCATTCATACACAATTCAGCCACACCACTTATATTTTCTCTCAATCTACATTTGAACTTCTCTTTCACACCTTCATCTTGTAACCTCTCTGTTCTTATACACTGTAACGCAGTGGTAGACACAGATGTCCGATGCCTCCAACGTCTGAAAAGACCATTAATTCGGCATAAGACTAAGTAATGATCCGTCCCTACGTTAGAGCCCCGGTAAACCCTTGTATCTACCACCGCGCTCCTCATTCTTTCGTCAACAATTATGAAATCTATCATACTTCTATCCTCACCTCTTTCCCATGTAGACGTGTGAATCTTCTTATGACGAAAGAAAGTGTTCGTCACAAAAATACTCTTTTCCACGCATACGGCGAGAAGGCTTTCACCATTCTCATTTATACTTTCATCACCAAACGTTCCCAATATCCTTTCATAACCAAGCCTCCTCACCCCAACCCTTCCACTAAAATCGCCTAATATCACAATATTTTCATTAACCTTGCATTTCATTAGCACCATCCTTACCAACTCCCAAAACTGCTCTCGGATATAAGTGGGCTTAGACATGTCTGGGGCGTAGACCCCTAAAACAAACAACTTCTTTAAGCCCACTTTCATTCGTATCCATAGCAGTCTCGGGCTTACACATTCATACTCTTTCACACAATGACCCATTATTTCTGAAAGGATGATACCGACTCCCTGGCATGCCCGCTCGGTCTCGTCTACACCAGACCAGTACGCGGTATACATGTCATGTGTAGTGACATCCTTTCCCTTCCGTTTCGTCTCATTTACACATAACACGTCTATTCCTCTATCATGCATCATATCGCATACTTCATCCATCTTATCATTCATTCCTCCACATACATTCAATGTAGCCAGACGGGCTTCTGCAATCCACTTTTCGCCCCTCCGGGGGACAGAACGTGACGGGTGGCGAACCTCGTCGCCGGGTTTCCTCCCGGAGATTCTTCGCACCCCTGCCCCATTAAAGGGGCGCCGGGAACTCGGGGCCATTTCCTTAATATTAATTTAAAATTACTAATTTAAAAATAAAATTAGTTTTACAAAAATAAGTGATATTCATTCTGTAAATACTAGGAACAAACACACGCTAGTATAGTATGTGCCAAATCGATTGAGAAAAACGGACAATGACCTTTCGGTCGTTTAACCAGGGGTTACAAACCTTCAATATATAGGCACATTTTATATGTAGTACTTTCTTTATTTATAATGATTTTTTTTATAATGATTGATATAATATATATTTATTAACTATTATTAAAAAGTTATGTGAAAGATCGCTGTAGAAGAAAAATCATCTATTGTTATAAAGTACTTTATTCATTTAACAACAAAAAACATTAATTTATAACACATATAAAGATTCGAGTGATAACGACACCGAATAAGTACGTACTTATGCAAAAGATAAAACTTTATTTTTAATATTATATAAGAACTTTATTTTTATTCGGTGCAATCATCACTCGTATCTTCACTTGATGAACTATCTGTAACATTAATTATAAAGCGATCTGCAGTTTGGTCAATTCTATCATCCATGCCACGCATTTTTTGTTCAACCTTAAGGACATGCTGAACACAGTTTTTCCATTTATCTGGCGTGATTTGAGTTAAACCATCTTTAAGTAAATTTTTAACATCTTTTAACTTGAAAGTTGTATTTTTTCGTGCAACGTACCCTTTCACATCTGCCCACACAAGTTCAATGGGGTTAAGCTCACAGTGATAAGGAGGTAACCTTACCACTGTGATGCTTTTTTCTTTTGCCATCTCGTCGGTGACGTAACTTCGATAGTTATCTTTAACTGCCTTTATTTTTTCCATTAAGTGGGTCTTTGTGTCCGAGGGCACGTATGCGATCTGTTTAGATTCTAGCCATTCCTGCATATTTTGTTTCCGCCAAGACATTGTTGGGGTTTTTTCTAAACGTCTGGAGTGGTAACTAGCGTTATCCATAACTATGACATCGCCGCTTTGCAGTTTTTCTATTACTTTTCTAAACCAGTCCTCGAAATGGAGAGCGTCCATACTCTCATGGTAGTCACCAGTAGATGATGATTCAAATACCCAATCACATCCCTCCAAAAAGCCATTTTCATTGCCAACGTGTACAACTATTAATCGCTTTCCTTTACCCGAAGGGGCTTTCGCGCCAGTAGAGTAGCCTTCTAACCGTGATTGACGAGAAGATTCAATTGTGGTGTCTTCCCATACCTTTCCCATAGTATGACCTGCGTTAATCCATGTTTCGTCAAGGTAAAAAATGTTACGTCCCTCGTTTCTTAATATTTGTATTTCTCTCAAATATCTGGTACGCCACAGAACTATCTCTGGGCGATCTATTAGACCACTTTTTCTGTTTCTCTTTATATATTTGAATTTTAAATGGCGCAACACACGTCGCAGGGAAGTTTTGCTCAAGTTTGGCAACTGGTCATCTTGATTTATACTGAGCAAAATTTTGTCTAAAGTCGGTAATTCTCCTGCAAGAAAGAACTGATGCACTTTCGCTCTTATAGCCGATTTATCAAAATCGTCCAACTTGTCAATTACAGACTTTTTTCTTTTATTAATTATTCCCTTTTCTGGTATTTTATGGGAATCTCTATACACGCTTAATACGCGATATATAGTGCTCTTGCTGACTCCTGAGATCTCCGAAACCTTTTCTACCATATTAACGTTTGAAGGATACACGTCTTCGGGCCAGGTGTTTTTGACATATTTGTATACATTAATGATAATCTCTTGTTCCCCGACCGACAAAGTGGTAGGTTTTCTCTTTTTTACTGGTGACGTTAAAGGTGCTCCAGAAGATGGGCCTGTAAATAAATGACAAAAATATACTACCATAGTACTACATCACATAAATACATATTGTTTTAGAAAATAAATACCACATGGTCACATAAAAAGAGCGCTTTAAGAAATAGAAAGGCTACGTCGTCGCATTTGTACCTATTTGTACGTACCTGCTACGTTTATTATGGGTCGGCGACGTCTCTTTCCACTTGATGTTGAAGGACCGGGTCCTTCACCAAATTCTCCTGAACTCATGTCGATTTAGTAACGACCGTCACAGTAAAACTAATATAACAGATTCAAAAAACAAAAACTTAACGATATAACAAATTTAACAGTAAAAACTCAACTAAAACAATGCAATGAATGCTATGAATTACCCGAGACGTACACACGCAAGCGCTATCCGAACACGAATGAAAACAAAATGGCGGACCGGCCCAAAAAAGGTGACGCATCTCTGGCTGCCATTGTCACGTTTCTTTTAGAACGAACTGACGTAACGCGCGTTTTGTTTATTTTAAAGGGATGAATTTGCAAAAGCTCAATATGGTGATTATATTGCTTCAAATATTTTTTTAATATGAAACTGTTATTAAATGAATTGCTGCGTTACTTACCATAAATTGAAATATAAAATATAACACATTTTTCGCGATGTACCGTAAGATTTTACTATGTTTATAGGAACCACAGACAATATTATTTAAGAAACAAAAAAACAAAACATATGTGCTGACCTAGAAGTGGGAATAATATCAATATTTAAATATTGTTATCACATCTAAATTGAGATTTTGTAAGTTACGCCTTTTGACACTCGGCTCATATCTGAGGTCATTGTCCGTTTTTCTCAATCGATATGGCACATACTATAGTACCAGTTACTCGACTCCATCGAGTCAGTAATTCATTCTTGGGGCGATGAATACCCTTTTACAACAAAATTCCAGAAAATATACAAAATTTGACCTGCTCAAAGTTCAAAAACTTTATTAAACTAAGTTTGTATAAAAAGGGTTATTATAATATTAAAGAATTTATAGATGATAATAACCCCTGGAAGTGAGGTGATCGCTCCCAAGCTATTTCTAATCGGTTGTGTTGTTAATTTGTGTAACATACATGATTGTAAGCTGTTATTTAAAAAAAAGTCCCGCTGGGTTTCTTGCTGGTTCCTCCCAGGACAGAGGTTTTTTTCGAACCAGTGGTAATTATACAAAAGAGTGACTTTCAATAAGTATTATTTATAATCTATATTTTTTTTATAGGATATGGGTGACAAACGAGCACACTCGTTTGTCACCCATATCCTATAAAATAAAATAAATAATAAATAAATTTATATCCTATAAAAAGTCCACCTGATGGTAAGTGGTTGCTGCGGCCCTTAGACATCTACATCTATCCTCTATAACAAATCAAAATGTAGATGCGTGGTCACCCGTGAGGACTAAGATGGAATGCCTCATTTCCAGTAAAAAGGGCCTCCGGCCACCTGCACTCACCAAGCGAAATGCAGAGGTAAACCTCTACTTCACGCTGGTTTTCTGTGAGGTCGTGGTACCACCCCGGTTCGAGCCGGCCCATCCGTGCGACAGCAAAAGCTGCCGCGTGGCTCTACCACTGTTAAAAATATTGAATAAAAAAGTTTCTGTTTCTGTTTCTATATTATTAAATTGTTAAATATTAGCAGAATTCTATCAAAAGAAGCCATGAATTAATAGAAGAAGAAAAAAATTATATTTGTTTGTCAACGTCTCTCATATTGAAAATATTTTCTGAAATTTATTAAAATTTATTTCATATGTTTAGTTTTTAATATTTATTATTCATTTTTGTTTAAATTCAGTTATTATGGACTTCATTTTCATATGTAGGCGAATACAACGTTAGGCAATGCATCTGCAATTCCCTCCCTGGTGTTGCAGTTGTTCATGGGCGGCGGTAGTCACTTGCCATCAGGTGAACCGCATGCTCGTTTGCCCCTCTCCTATAAAAAAAATTACACAGTCATAATATCGTTGTGAATATACAGTAAAGATTTTTTGTGAGATGTTACCTCTGTATAAGATATTGACTATAAATGAATTCATTATTTCAAAATTTTATGCACGATTTGTGATCATCATCGAAAGTAAGTTAAGTGTTGTGCAAATAAAAAGCATAAAAAAATCTGCTCCCTTTCTGCAGGTTTCCTATGATAGAAAAAGAAAAATCCAAAGAGATTTAAATATAAAGGTATACTATAGAGCGGACATTGGGAACATTTATATAAAAAACTTTGAGCTAGTGCGCGTGTGGCACCCTCTAGCTAAAAATAGCAAAACAACGCTAAGCATTTATTAAGACTACATTTTAGCTATTCCCCAGTAGGTGACGCTAATAAATATAACGTCGTTTTAGGAATGTTACCGTTTTGATATCAAAGTATCGATAATGTTGTTAAAGATTACTAAGTTTGTAATGCCTTTCGATATAATAACAGGGAATTTACACGATTGTTTTATTGTATAAATCTATTTATGATGGCTTCCATCACATGAAAAAAATCATATTAACTTTTTACGCCTCTTTAGTGTCATGAAATAAAATATTTAATTTCCAATAACAGTGACAAAGTCACTTTAGTTGCCACCTTGGTGGCATGACGTCACTCGGTCCATTAGCTGCTATAATCTATACATATAATAAATCTGTAGAAAAGTCGTGTCTGTAATTCTAAGATATTTTTGAAAAAACAAGTCCAGGGGACTAAATAAAGGGTTCTGAAGCCAAATTAGTGGTTTTTAGAATTTTTGTCTGTCTGTCTGTCTGTCTGTGTATTGCGGATTCACGTAAAAACTACTGGTCCCATTTACATGAAATTTTGTATTTAGGTAGTTAGTAACCCGGGGCAACTTATAGGGTACTTTTTATCCGATTACGGAACTTTAAAAAAAAAAAAGAAGGTTAAGTATTTTCCTTCCTTTAGATATTAATTTTCTGGGGTGCGAAGTCAGAAGTCCTCCACGTGTGCTTGGTAGTTGCGGGTCCCTCTCGATACGTCTGGAGGGAAGAGCAGCTACTGGGCCGGTGCACCCTGGGCGCGGCAGTAATCTTCCTCGAGAAATGAGAAGAAATTCTTACTCCTTGGGGAAGGTTACTGCCGCGGCTAATTATTCTGACATGGGTGGGGTCCGTCCCGGACCAACGGCGCGTTCCACTGCGTGACCCTCTGATCAGCAGAGGGCATAGCAGAGGAGTGAGGGCGGGCTCGGTGTGCACTTACCCTGCCTCCGGGCAGACAGTGAAGGATTCATCCTTTGCTGTCACCGCCGGTCTCGTAATCCCAGTATCGAAGTGTCGTGGATCATGTCTCGCGGCTTTGATTGGGACCGAGGGTCTTGGCTTAACCGCCGGGACCGCGAGGGAGAAAACCTCTATAAAAAGTTACCCCGAATCTCAAGCGGCGACGCACCGCGAGGGGATGGATGGCTGACGGGGTTCTATGAACAAATCAGTCGATAGTGCGCTCCTCGCCAGGGTACCTGCAGACCCCCTGGCGAGTAATAAATCCTCTAAATCTGCTTACCTTGGTAAGGGGTCACTGCCAAGGTGGACTTTTAATTACTCCCATACTCGTGGGTACAAATATGGAAAATAAAGAAAAAGAAAAACAAAAAACCAAAACCGCCGGCAACGGCAACGTAGAGGAGAGGAGGAACGATGCGGGGACAGAGTCAGACGCCGCATCGAGCAGCGTGGGAGGCTCAGAGAGCTCCCGACGCGTGGAGCCTGGGACCGCGGAGACCAGTAAGTTCTTCCGCAAGCGGTCCAGGCGGGGTGGCGACCAGGGGTCGTCAGCCGGTGAAGAGGAGGCTTCGGCCCGGAAAATCCCCACCAACAGGCGGGGCGGGCTGAGAGGCAAGGGGAGGGGGCCCTCTGACAATCAGAGGGCCGAACAAGCGGCAAAGCATGCCGAGGAGGGGCGCCACCCGGGCGATACGGCTCGGGTATCAGGCGAAGAGACGGATGCGACTGGCGGCTCCGAGGTGGAGCGTAAGGCCAGATTCGTAAAGGAGGTGGAGGCCGCGATCAAGGTCGTGGCCCACAAGCAAAAAGCCTCCTCAAAGTTAAAGGCCATTCCCGCGGCCTCCGCCTCCATCATGGCGGCTGCGGAGGCCAACTTTGTTGGGGCCGAGCCTAATGCAAACGAGGTAGCGGAGCTGCGGGCGGACGTGGCCCGCCTGACGTCCGCCATGGAGACTCTCCAGAAGGAGAACGAGAAGCTCCGCGCAGACCTGGCCAGTCTACGTGAGCCTGCCTCTCGCGCGGCGCCCCAGACGCAGCGCCCAAGCCAGCCCGTGCCGGTGGAGAACCAGGTTCTGAACCTGGTCCGGCAGGAGCTGGCTGCCTTCCAGCACCGGTTCTCCGTGCTGGAGGGCATCGTCCTGCGCCCCCCCCTAGGGGCAAACAAGACGGCGGCGAGGCCGGCAACGGTCTCGTACGCGGCGGCCACAGCTGCCGCATCCAGGCCGGGGCCGTCCAGCCAGCCTTCGGGCGGGGCTGCAGTTGCCCCTCCTCCCCCTTAAAAGCCGGCTCCGGCAAAACCGGTACCGGCTGAACCGGCTCCGGCTAAGCCGGCAACGGGAAAGAGAGGCAAGGCGAAGGCAAAAAAGGGCAAAGCGGCAGCACAGGTGGTGGCTGCGCCAGCCCCAGTGCCTGCAGCGAATGTGCCAGCGCCAGCGGCAAGCCAGCTGCCGCCGCCGCCACCGCCCCCTCAGCTCCCTACACCTCCCGCGGCTGAAGCCGGTTGGCAGGTGGTCTCGGACAAAAATAAGGGGAAGAAGGCAGCCAAAAAGGCCAAAGAGCAGGAGCGGCAGCGCCAGTTCAGGGCGCGCAAGATCGCGGCTAGGCTCCGCGCCCCGAAGACCGCAGCTGTAGTGATTACACTACAGCCGGACGCGGAAAAGAAGGGCGTTACCTACCGCGATCTGCTCGCGAAGGCGAAAGAGGCGGTCGATCTCGGGGAGCTCGGGATCACCGGGGGCCTCCGGCTCAAAGTCACCCAGACGGGGGCCCGTATGCTGGAGATCCCCGGGGAATCCAGTGGCGCGACCGCGGACGCTCTGGCTGCGAAGCTCAGAGCGTCCCTGGACGCGGACGAGGCCCGAGTGTCCAGGCCCGTCAGATGCGCAGACCTGCGCATCATGGGTCTGGACGACTCGGTATCGGAGGAGGAGTTGGTGGCCGCCGTCGCCAGGTCCGGGGGGTGCACTACTGACCAGGTCAGGTCAGGCGCCATACGCCCGGACCAACAGGGTATGCATGCCGCCACGGTGTGCTGCCCTGTTACGGCGGCCAAAACCATAGTGGAGGGCCGAAGGCTTCTGGTGGGCTGGGTCTCAGCGCAGGTTAAGCTGCTGGAGCCCAGACCTCTGAGGTGCTACCGCTGTCTCGTGGGGCACCACGTATCTGTGAAATGCGCCTCGGAAGTTGACCGCAGTGGCCTTTGCTTCCGGTGCTGTCAGCCCGGACACATATCGGCGACCTGTTGCGCCACGCCGCACTGTGATGCATGTGCGGCGGCCGGCAAGCCAGCCGATCACCGGGCCGGAAGCAAGGCCTGCGTGCCACCCGTCAAGGCCAAGGCCGCGGGTAGGGGAGGGCCCTCCGCCGCCACCGCCTCTGTGGCCACCGCCGCAGTCGTGACTGCCGCCGCCGCCGCTGTCACTGTCGCTGCCGCCGCCGCCGCGACACCGACGCCCGCAGAGAGGCGCCCCGTGGAGGAAGCTGAAATGGAATGCCTATAACGGCCCCATTAAGCTTCCTCCAGGCGAATATCAACCACTGCGCCTGCGCTCAGGATCTGTTGCTCCAGAGCATGGCGCAGTGGTCGATTAACATCGCTGTGGTCGCTGAGCCGTATTTTGTCTGGCCTAGAGAGGACTGGGTGGCGGACCTTAACGGCTCAGTGGCCATCATTTCTTCAGCCGCCGCCGGTACCCCGACCCTTGAAGGTGTCAGGAGGGGTCAGGGGTGCATAGCAGCACGGTTCGGGGAGTTCGTCGTTGTGGGGGTGTACTTCTCCCCGAACCGATCTCTCGCCGAGTTTCACAACTCTCTTGCAGAGCTGAGAGCAGTCGTCGTCGGAAGTTATCCCCTCCCCGTACTTGTCCTCGGGGACTTCAATGCCAAGAACTTGGCTTGGGGTTCTCGTCGTACAGATGTGCGGGGTAGGATGGTGGAAGACTGGGCTCTGGAGACAGGCCTGGTCGTCCTAAATCGGGGTTCTGTCCCCACGTGTGTGCGGATGCGGGGCGAGTCGGTGGTGGACATTTCGTTCGCTAGCCCCGCTCTGTCGCCGCGTGCCATTGACTGGCGTGTCATGGAGGGGGTGGAGACCTACTCCGACCACCGGTACATCCGGTTTGACGTCTCCACCCAGCCCTCGAGCGCGCCAGTCCTACAGGCCCCGAGTGGTCCGCGTTGGGCGCTGAAGCAGCTGGACCGGGAGCTCCTCCTGGAAGCCTCGATCGTGCAGGCCTGGGTGTCATCACCGGACAGGCCTGCCGACGTCAATGATGAGGCAGGGTGGTTCCAGGAGGCCATGTCCGAGATATGTGACGTGGCAATGCCCCGCGTCCGGCCAGGAAGCGCCCGGCGTCAGGTGTATTGGTGGTCGCGTGAGCTGACGTCTCTGCGCGAGGCGTGTGTCGCCGCGCGGCACCTGTACGCCAGGCATCGCAGACTCCGCATTCGTCCACCGAATGCGGCAGCCATTGAGGCGGAGCTGTAAGAGGGATACAGAGCGGCGAAGACCGCCCTCCGGGAGGCTGTCCTGCGGGCCCGGGATCGGGCCCGTGAGGAGATGCTGGAGACTCTCGATAGAGATCCGTGGGGGCGCCCTTACAAGATGGTGCGGGATAAACTCCGCACCTGGGCCCCCCCGCTGACGCAGAGTCTCCGGCCTCAGCTCGTGGAGGATGTGGTGAGCGCTCTGTTCCCTGCGCGCGGGGAACATCCGCCCCCGCCTATGGCTCCGCCACCTGCGGTGCCGGAAGCGGACCACCAGGACGACGACGACGACATCCCGGAAGGGACCGGGGTAGACCTGAGAGTGGCGGTACGTAGGCTCAAGGCCAGGAATACCGCCCCAGGACCCGATGGCTTGCCTGGCAAAGCCTGGGTCCTGGCCTCGGAGGCTCTCGGGCCCCGACTGGAGGGGCTCCTAAGCGCATGCTTGGAGAGAGGCCAATTCCCGCTTCGTTGGAAGACGGGGAAGCTGGTCCTCATTCGGAAGCCGGGGCGCCCTGCGGACTCTCCGTCCGCATACCGGCCCGTGGTGCTGCTCGACGAGGTGGGCAAGCTCTTTGAAAGAGTAATTGCAAACCGCCTCGCCGAGCACCTTGCGGGGACGGGGCCGGATCTTGCGGAACACCAGTTTGGTTTCCGCAAGAGGCGCTCTACGGTGGACGCCATCATGCGCGTGAGAGCCCTCACGACGGGGGATGCAGTGGCCAGGGGGGGTTGTCTTGGCGGTGTCTCTCGACATCGCCAACGCCTTCAACTCCATGCCCTGGAGCTGCATTAGGGAGGCACTCCGGTATCACCGGGTGCCGACCTATCTCCGTCGTATAGTCGGGGACTATCTGACGGACAGGGCCGTCATCTACCCCGGTCGAAACGGTGAGTGGAACCGGCGAGAGATGTCGTGCGGTGTCCCACAGGGTTCGGTTCTGGGGCCGCCCCTGTGAAACATCGGTTACGACTGGGTGCTGCGCGCCGACCTCCCTACCGGCGTCAGCGTAGTTTGCTACGCTGACGACACGCTGGTACTGGCACAAGGGGGGTCGTACGAGGCGGCGGCGGAAACTATGACACGCGGGGTTGCGATAGTCGTTGAGAGGATCCGGCAACTGGGTCTCGAGGTGGCTCTGCACAAGTCCGAGGCCATGCACTTCCATGGTCCTCGGAACAGGCCACCACCGGGATCCTCATTGATGGTAGGAGGGGTATCCATCGGCGTCGAGTCGACGTTGAAGCACCTAGGACTCGTCCTCGACGGCCGATGGAACTTCGTTGAGCACTTCCGACGTTTGGCTCCCAAACTGGAACGGACCGGGGCTGCCTTCAGGTGGCTCCTGCCGAACCTGGGGGGGCCAAACGCCTCCTGCCGGAGGCTCTACGCGGGGATCGTGAGGTCCATGGCCCTTTACGGGGCCCCGGTGTGGGCGCGTGGTTTGGCGCGGCTTGCCGTCCACCACCTAAACGCGCTCCAAAGGGTGGTTGCCGTAAAGATGGTTCGCGGCTACCGCACGATCTCCCGCGAGGCGGCGAGCCTCCTTGCCGGATTGCCGCCATGGGATCTGGAGGCGATAGTCCTCGCGCGCCTGCACGAATGGCGCGCGGAGGCACTATGCCGGGGGGAAACCCCGCTGCAGCGGCAAGTTGTCGCGCAGCGGACAGACTTCCGGCATGATCTCATGGCGACATGGAGAGAGCGACTGTCGCAACCCCGTGCTGGGCACGCCACTATAGCGGCGATAAGACCCCTCTTTGAGGAGTGGCTTGAGAGACGCCACGGCGTCCTCACCTTCCGCTGACGCAGGTCCTCACCGGACACGGTGTGTTCGGGAGGTTCCTGCACCGAATCGGGCGGGAGGAAACGCCCGGGTGCTCCCACTGCGAGGATCGACCGGAGGACACGGTGGAGCACACCGTGGAGGTGTGCCCAGCTTGGGCGGAGCACCGCCGTGTCCTCGTAGCGGCGATAGACGGCGGCGACCTCTCGCGTCCGGCCCTGGTCGAAGCCATGGTCCGGAGCGAGACGGAATGGGATGCCGTCACCACCTTCTGCGAAGCAGTGATGCTAGCGAAGGAGGTGGCGGAGCGGGAGAAGGAAAGAGCAACAGCTTTCCTTCCCGGCCGCCGCGGGAGACGCCCCGGGCGTCGGGGGCTACGTCGTGGCCCCCGACCACCGTAGGCGCGGGCCTGTGGACGGCGAGCAACGGGTAGCTCGCCGTCCGTCCGTCTAACGACGACAGGCCGTGTCGACGGCGCGTTTTGTTCCACGCGCGCCTCAAAGAGCTGTCAGCAGCGTGAAGGGGCCCGCAAGGGCCGACGCCTGCCGGGGCTGCGGGCTGTTCGAAAGAGATACCGCGGCTCCGGAACGTAAGGGCACTGAAGGAACACGGATGGTTTTTAGTCAGTAAAAGTCTGACACTCCCTTCCGCTCCACCCACAGCGAAAGGCGTCATTAGATGATTTTCCATCCGCAAAAAAAAAAAAAAAGATATTAATTTTCTATTATATCTTAGTTATAGGCGGGATTACAAATGTTTTTCAAATAAATACCAGATTTATAAATAAAGTTAAAGATATAGTTATAACCTTGGTAGAGTAATTTGAAACTACACCGATTTGGTTATCAAAACAGCGCCATCTATCATCAAATGGAAAAAGTATTATATTTTGCTTTCAGTAATTAATAAATTAAATAATATAAATAACTTACATTTATATGTTTAAATAATTAGATTCTTAAATTTATTTGAAAATTATAACGTTTAGTTTTTCAGCATTTTTGTTATTTTATTTTAAAAGTGTAATAATTACAATAGATAATAGTGACGTCTATCAAAAATATGAAAATTTACAAGGTTTATATTTGAATTACTAAACTATATGTAAAATAACCAAAACTGGTTTGACTGCAATTATTGCAAAATTTTTATTATCATTATTTTATTAAAGAGATTTTTATAAATATCTATGTAGTGTCCAGATCGTAGAATTGATCTTATTAAAGTACTCGTAGTAGGTACCTATATCATTTCTTGAAATGGTGTGGTCATTTCATGATATTTAACACTGTTTGTTGACCATGTCATGATATTGCTTGACCAAATAATTGAATACAAATCGTTTGAAGATGTTAATAACTAAACTCAACGTTGCTATTTCATGATATAGTCATATGGCGATATCATTAAATCTAGCGGCGCTGATAGCGTATTATGTAACAGAAACAGAACTTTTAACAGAGTTGCCATCACTTTATGCCTTATTATTATAATAAATATATTCGTTTTCGCTTCTGTCGCTGATATTACTAGATAGTATAGTTCTGACTTTCATTGTTCATCTAATAATTGCGCCATCTACTTACTTCTTAATGAACTAAAAAATGGTAAGTCACTGATAATATTAAATTAGAATGCTACTGAATATACGATGTAAATAGTTAGAATTTGTTCGTGGCATCGGTGGATGTCTTATTACTAGGTAGATGTGATCAACAATCATGCAAAAGTTTAGTTTCAGTTTTTATGAATAGTATTTAAACAAACTTTCATATTTTCAGACACAACTGTGACAGTCCTGGTTTCATAGCTCATATGTAAATGAACAGGCTCTTACGGAAAGATTTAAACAAAGGTTTATTTTATTTTACTTGTCAAAGTAATCACACTGATTAAAACTTAAATTTCATGGTACGTCAGCATTATTATAAATTTTGGCATACATTTTAGTTGCAATCTGAAGTGTCAATTTACCACCTTCTCGGCGGTGAAGGAAAACCTGCATATCTGAGAAGTTTCCCAGCTGAGATCATCCCGCGTTGGAATCAGCGCAGCGAACAATTCTTAGGTCAAAAATTCTTTGCGGCCTGAAAAACCTGAAAAAAGTAGCAGCTTACATACATGTTACTACTGGGCAGTAACATTTATGTAAGCTGCTACTTTTTTTACTTTTCATGGGGCAATAAATGTAAATGTATAGAATAATTATTTCATTCATATTTTCGGGTATGTTAATTTTTTGTTTTTACTCTATCGTAAATATTAAGGGTTGCAAAGATGAGTAGACCTCATTATTGTCAGCCTATCAGAATTTCACTGAAATGAACATAGGCCTCCTACATAAATTATCAAGTAGCTGGTTATTTGCTATAGTTGCCACGCTTGGTAGGCGGGTTGGCAACCGCAGCTATTATTATTTTGATCTGTTGTCAGGAAGATGATGCTGCCCATCCCTTCTCCTGTTTGTTTTTCTATGTTGCCTCTTACGACGGGACGATATGAGGTGGCGGATTCTCTTTCACCGCCACAAGGCGAATATTTTTCTACTCCCGTTTAAGAGTGAAGTGCTACCCACGTTCACTGTGAATGAAAGTTATAAGAAATAAAACTAATTTTAAGGATTTCATCATGTTTAATTTTAACCTTTACAATTCCCGATGTTTTAGGCACTTTACAGCACCCATGGTCACGAGAGGACTGACGTGTTTGACGACCTGATATATATATATATGCTTGGGTTTGAATATTAGTTTATTAAGTATGGAGTCCTTAGCAGATGGTAGCACTCAGCCATCTTCCCTATTAAAATTAGGATGTTTTTTTTTAATTTCAATAGCCTCGCGAATCCTCATTGGTGGGAATCGATGTTTTATTGTAAGGATTTGTTGTCTATCAGATATGATCTAATGGTTGGGACGATACATAACATGTTGACATACTTTTAGACTTCCTGGAGCGTCCGTGCTTCACATCAACGATATGGTCTTTCACGAAGGTTTTTATGGAACTTTCAGTTAAAGATGCGGAAAAACCCCAACGTAAAAAAGTTAAAATTAAACTTGATAAAATCCGTAACATTAGTTTTATTCCATATGTAGTATACATCATTATAGAACTGCGTTTATGAAATTTTTAAGTCTACTCGAACGTAAAACAAATATCTACTGTGTACACCTATTTTATGGTACCAATCAATATTAAATAGGACCAATGATATGAATAAAATATCTCATATAAACATTATACTGAATGAATGTAAACAGAAAAATGTAAATTATAATAATAAAATTTTATTCCATGAATGTTCGAGGTTTGCCACCCGTCACGTCCTGTCTCGTGGAGGAGCGAAAAGTGGATTGCGGAGGCCCGTCTGGCTACGCTGAATGTATGTGGAGCAATGAATGATAAGATGGATGAAATATGCGAAATGATGAATGATAGAAGAATAGATGTGTTATGTGTGAATGAGACGAAACGAAAGGGAAGAGATGTCACTGCACATGGCATGTATACCGCTTACTGGTCTGGTGTAGACGAGACCGAGCGGGCATGCCAGGGAGTCGGTGTCATCCTTTCAGAAAGAATGGGTCAATGTGTGAAAGAGTATGAATGTGTAAGCCCAAGACTGCTGTGGATACGAATGAAAGTGGGCTTAAAGAAGTTGTTTGTGCTTGGAGTGTACGCCCCAGATATGTCTAAGCCCACTTATATCCGAGAGCAGTTTTGGGACATGGTAAGGCTGGTGTTGACGAAATGCAAGGAAAATGAAAGTATTATTATGTTAGGAGATTTTAATGGAAGAGTTGGAGTGAAGAGGTCTGGTTATGAAAGGATATTAGGAGCGTTTGGCGATGAAAGAATGAATGAGAATGGTGAAGACCTCCTCACCATATGTGTGGAAAAGAATCTTTTTGTGGCGAACACTTTCTTTCGCCATAAGAGGATTCACATGTATACATGGGAAAGAGGGGATGATAGAAGCATGATAGATTTCATAATTGTGGATGGAAGAATGAGGAGCGCAGTGGTAGATACAAGGGTTTACTGGGGGTCCAACGTAGGGACGGACCATTACTTGGTCTTATGCCAAATTAATGGTCTATTCAAGCGTTGGCGGCATCGGACATCTGTGTCTACCACTGCGTTACAGCGTATAAGAATAGAGAGGTTACAAGATGAAGGTGTGAAAGAGAAGTATAAATGCAGACTGAGGGAAAATATAAGTGTGTTGAATGAATTTAGTATGAATGATTTAGACTTGAAGAATGTATGGAATAATGTTAAGAAAGTTTTGGTGGATACAGCCACCGAAGTATGTGGTGTAAGTAAGAGAACGAATGAAAGGAAAAGTAATACGTTGTGGTGGGATGATGAGGTACGGATGGAAGTTGAAGCATAAAAGAGGGCATGGCTAGATTTACTAGCAACTAAAGCTGGTAATTCTGGCGGTATGAATGATGAGATTGAAAGAAAAAAGGCAGACTTTAGACGTATAAATAAGAGAGTAAAAGAAGTTTTTGAAAGGAAAAAGCAAGAAAGGATAGATAAGAACGATAGAAGAATATCTGTTAACTTCCAGGCAAATATTAAAATGTTCTGGAAGCTCGTAAGAACTGCCAGGGGACATTCAAAACAGCCTATAATGAATGCTATACGAGAAGAGAATGGCTGCATGCTGAATGATGAAGTTTCGAATTTAAAGAGATGGAAGGAATACTTTGAAAGCGTGTTTAAGAGTGAAGAGTCGTCTGAAGTAAGTGAAATAGAAATTCCGGAAGAAGTGGAGAGAGGTAGAGAAATAAGTATAGATGAAATAATGAAAGCAATGAAAAGCATGAAAGCAGGTAAGGCAGCTGGGTATGATAGAGTATCACTCGAAATGCTAAGGGCTGGAGAGGGTGTGGTTGCAGGTCTGCTGTACACCTTGTTTAACTTGTGTTGGGAGCTGAAGCGGGTACCGGAAGACTGGTGCAAAGCCGTTATAGTCCCAATATATAAGGGAAAGGGGTCGTAGCGGGACTGTAAAAACTACCGTGGTATCAGCTTGCTTAGCATTGTGGGTAAACTGTATGCTAAGGTGCTAATTGAAAGAGTTATGGAAGAAACTGATGGAAAAATTTGGGATGTGCAAGCTGGATTTAGAAAGGGGATGGGGTGTACGGATCAGGTCTTTTCCATGCGCATGATTGCGGAGAAATTTTTGGCCAAAAACCAGAAAGTTTTTTGTGCGTTCATGGACTTGGAAAAGGCTTATGACAGAGTGGACAGGAACGTGTTATGGCAAACACTGACCTCATTTGGGTTGAGCGCTGGTCTGATACAGGCATTGAAGTCTCTATATAGGGACTCTAGTGCCTGTGTCAGGATCAACGGGGCCTACTCGGACTGGTTTGGCAAGTAAGACGAAAGTTATGGTTTTTGAAAGAGAAGAAAGTAAAACGATATGTGAAATAAGAATAGAAGGGGAGTTGGTAGAGCAAGTAGATGAGTTTGTGTATTTGGGAAGTGTGTTTAGCAAGGATGGTAGGTATGATAAGGATATAGAACGACGAGTGAATGCAGGAAATAGAGTGAATGGGGCTCTACACTCTATTGTGAAAAGTCAGAATGTGTCCAAAAAGGCACGTATGGCAATTCACAATGCTGTGTTAGTGCCTACTTTAATGTATGGTAGTGAAAGTTGGGTGTGGCAGAAGAAGCACGAGAGTAGAATAAATGCTGTAGAAATGCGATCACTAAGGAGTATGTTAGGGATGAATCTGAATGACAGAGTGAGAAATTGTTTAATAAGAGAAGAGTGTGGTTTGCAAGATGATTAAGGAAGGAATGCTTCGGTGGTTTGGTCATGTAGAAAGAATGAATGAGGAAAGAGTGACAAAGCAAATTTATGTTGCAGAGGTGAATGGCAGAGTCGGGACGGGTCGCCCTAGGCGAAAGTTTATCGACCAAATTGGCGATATATTGAAAATGGGCCAAATCAATAGTACCTTTAACCGACGAGCATGTATGCGTAGGTATATGGATGTGGAGGAAGCGAGAGAAGTCTGTCAAGATCGTGCCAAATGGAAGTCCATAGTCTCTGCCTACCCCTCTGGGTGACAGGCGTGAGTGTTTATGTATGTTATGTATGTATTATGTATTCCATGAAAATTTACCTTTCTTATATACATTTACACGGAGGACACGCGCTATATAAAAAATAGAAGGTGTTTCTAGACATATATACACGTGTTCCTGTAGCATATTATATCTATGTCAAACACCAATAACCTACGTCTAATAGTCTTTTAGAATTCATAAAGTAATCGAATTTTGCTAAATTTGGCACGGAACAGCTTTGATGATTTGAATGATGTTCCTAATTCATGCTCACGCGAGCGAAGCCGCGGGTAAAAAGCTAGTAATAGCATATGATTGATCGGTCGGCGTTAAAGACACATCGAGAAACGACAAATCCAATAAGAGAGCGCCTTTATGTTTTTAAATTCGTTTCTATTAAAAAATACACTTCAAATCCAAAATATTTTAGGAAAACACTGAACTTAAAAGCCGTTTCACGATTTTTCACGTTTCATCAGCTGCAGTACTTAAAGACACTACCCACAACAATAAAAATTGTTATTTTAAGTTTTTACCTTATTTTCTAACTCAGGCTTAACCTACAACTTCTTGCACTAATATCTTTAACAGTACAAATTGTTTTTAATGTAAGAAATCTATTGCCGTCTCCTATCATCGTAAGCGAAGACCTGTAATGGTTTTGTCCTTGAAAACCACCAGACAATGAAGCCCGGTGTAAAACAACCAGACAATGAAGCCTGGTATGTAAAAGAGAAGACTTGCTGCATTGCTAAACATCAACACAGCAAGTATCCTCAGCATGCTCAGAAGCAACACGGAAAATCTCATCAGCATGGCTAAAAAAAAATTCGCACCCTTACTTCACATAAAGTAGAGTACTTAGCATAGTTGATATATGCTACTCATTTTGTTGTTATGAGTACAGTATCGTTAAGTATTTTACCTCCTTAAATATTCATAATTACTAACTTTAAAATTGGTAACTAAGTAGTGACGTTTACTGGATAACAGAGGGCACTTATTACAATAAAAATAAATGTTCTAGAACAATCTACTAGAAATAATAAAATTTAAAGATTATTCGGTAAATATATGTTATATTTACGATAGTAAACCGAAATCACGTTCATTTTTTGCTCCATATCGTGATTTACAATATCGTAATGCACAACCGGGCATATTTTCTTCAAAAATATTTTTAAATATATGAAACGAATGCGTCTTGACTTTTTGACGATGTCACTAAGACTAAATGACAAAAATCGGAGATATATCCTATAGAACATAAGTTACAGACGACAATTTTGCTGCTGATGTCCGGTCTATTACTATTACTACTTAAATGTCTTTGGAAAAACCTATGACAATGTTGTCGTAAGTCTATAAACATTTTGAATTTATTGACCGTTATTTGTATTGACTCGAATTCTATATGTTCACATCACGTATCACAGAGTACTTTTTTATATAGGTCACGTATTTAGGCTGAGTTAAGTTTTCATCATGAGAATTTTGCTGATTTAAATTTATGTTAATGATCTGTGAAGAAGAACTCTCTGAAAAAACATGTGTTATATATCAGTAACAAGCGTGGAAATATTATTATATGCAAAAGTTATAAAAACATCAATAATAATGTATAGTTTATAAAACAATCTGTCTTCCGGAAATAAAATTACATAACTACAATTATTTATAGTTTTATTTTATCCCACATACTAATCTAATGTATATTCGAGTAATTTTGGTGCGACCTCTCAAATATATGGGAAGTTACTTTTTTTATTGTATTTATTAAATTTATTTGTAGAAGAGCTTTAATAATGATGATGATGGAGTTAGAATATTATTCTTAGGTCTGAGATTTCACCATATAATAATTTTAGCAGAATAGATATGGAGATAGTCAGCAAGTAAGATATTTTTACAAGCTATAAAAAAGATTTTTAATAAAAGTCAGTTTTAAGTAATCTAGTTTAATGTTTCATTCACAACCGTAAAAATCATAAATCAAATTCATCTATTTCTACTCGTACATATTTAATACAAAATTATGAATCAAAACTAACTTTACCAAATATATATATAAGCAATAATATAACATAACTTTCATAACATTTGCAACGTCGTTTTTATGCACTAGTATCGCGTATGTTTTGAACGTTATTTTACCTACTTTTACGTACACACATCATTTTGTGCACATCTATTACATCTATGACCTTTCGAAAGATATAAGTTATATACCTTTCATTTTATAGCAAATATTAAAAGACCTCGCAATAATAAATTAATTATTTTCGTTGTTTACGTATCAATCTATAATAAACGTGGTAGAGCCATGTTATGGTTGTAGCACGATTACGATGGCACGACCGGGGAAGGATCACCTTCTCACACAATACCAGTGTTAAATAACCGCTTAATGCTGCAATGTTTCGTATGGTGAGCATAGAAAAACGGAGACCCTTTTTACTGGAAACGAGGCATTCCATCTTAGTCCTCAGGGTGACAAAGCATTTTGATTGTTAAACGAGAAATGATGTAGCTGTCTCAGCATTCACTTCCTACCACTAGGTGGACTGTGTGCTCGTTTTTTTTTTATCGAAACGAACAATTCAAAGATACGTAAACTGCTTTATTTAAAAATTCAAATTAAAATGTACAGCCATAGAGAAATTTAATGAAAAGTGGCCAATATCAAGGAAGAGACAAAGCAAGAGAAACTGTGCTCTAATTGTAGTGACGCCTCTATACATTAGGGTCATAATTTCTTTAGGAAAAATAATCAATCAACAGAATAACACCGAATAATCTAAAAATGTAACAAATTCGTTTCGTCCCTTTTTAATTTCTATAGTTAATGATTTCCAGATCGAATTTCAATGTCGGCGGTCAGTAATATAGGAACCTCAGTAATGTTAATATTAACATTGAAAATACATACGTTGGTCACACATGTTATTTTTAAATAAATAAATAAAAAATATGATAACCTTTGATTTTGTGTACCTTCGTACGCTCCTGATAATCATTTACGTAACGGCGATAACTTAAAAATTAAAGCTCTACATTCATATGTAGTTTCATAACTTGCATAGATTCTATAGATTTTTTTTCTTAACATTAACAAAGAAGTTATATTTTTGTTAACACAAATAGTTTTTTTCAAACGCCAGTAATAAAACTGCCCCTAATAAAACTAAATATTTAATCTAAATAAGCAAAGAAGATGAATCGAGACTTAAAATCCCTTTTACAAATTTTCCCAATAGTGTAAATAAAACAAAATTTTTAATTAATTATTTATGCGAAAAGATAAAATCCTAGGATAGGCAGCGGATGTTTATTTATAGATAACACTGTCATTAATTTTTTTAGAAAATAAAATATATTCAATTAATAACAAGTGTCATAGGTGGATTATATAATAGTTTTAATTAATTTTAAGTTCACTTTTCCGCTACGATGTTTATCTTCCCGCACGTACACTATTCTTGTGATATTTTATATAATTAAATACAGATATCTACAGAAATAACTAAACTAACGGGGTTCATATAATTAGCAACACTATACAATTTCACAATGCTACCCTCTGTTATTCTACAAATTTCGGTTTTTATATGATTTTTTATCAATCCGAAGTAATGTTTCAGCGTATTACAAGTATTATCTATGGTAGGTAATTCTCAACAAGTGAGCTCAGGGTCAGGTGCATCAATCGCATACCCACACTTCTGCAATGCGATTTTTATTTCTCCAAAAATGGTGGCATCTTCTATAGTGGCTGGAAGTTTTACTAGTTGAGATCTGGCTAGTTTGGCGATAGCGCCGCGTAAGGCTTTGCCGGACCTAGTGCGAGGCAAAGCTGGCACTGCGACTGCTTTCCTAAATGCCGCGATCGGTCCTATGAGGTGTCGGACGAGAGCGATCAATTCCTGGGTCACGGTACTCTCAGCTACAATTTCTTCGTCTGTTGAATTAAAGCAAGAAAAATGAAATTAGTTATTCACATTCAAATTAATTTTATTCCTATGCGATATATGGGTTACAACTTACAATAGGTCTTAATAATTTAAAAATACAGCCATATTCTACCTTCCTGTGTGCAAGCTAATTAAATACAAGGTTTTTTTTAAATAATTACAAGGAAAATTCTGATAATTACATTAACATAATATAATCATATTTGTATAATTGCACTACTAACATATTCACTAAATAATAATATAATAAATGTAATAATTAAAATTATAATGTCAAAATAATAATGTCGAAAAGAGTGTAAATTATTATGTCTCAAATTTAATAACATACTTAGATACTTAAAGTTTTGTGTTTTGTGATTCATTCAATAAATATGATAGTTAAAATTAAAACATGTCGAACAAATAATCGTTAATACGCTTTTATGGTTAAAAATGTTTCGTTGTTTCTTAAAAATGTGAAGGCTCTTAGACTCTTGTATATATTTAGGTAAATGCATAGATTAATGATAAGTCATATCATTAATCTATGGGTAAATGGTTACACAGTCGAGGACCCATGCAGAATACGCTTCTTTTGAACAAAACAGTCTAACTATTGAGATGGCTCAATTTATCTCTATGACTTTAATATTTTTGTAAAGACGTTTTGACATACATATAAGATAGTTGCTTGATAAATACCAAAAGTGTTACTATTTAAATGAGTTGTACTTGGAGACCGAGCGAACGCTTTAAATTTCATAATCAACGACTAGTTTGAATGTTTTTTTTCTTCGTGTGTTACGTGATAGGTTCGTAAATTATGAACCCGTTTTTGATGTTTCTTTTTGATTAAAAAGGTTATAACTTCAGAGGAATATTAACCAAAAAATAGGGGAAAAATTTCTTGATGTAACTATTTAGCCGACATTCAAGCTGGTAATATTACTTAGTCCACTCAGACAACTCAGATAATGCTTCTAAGTATACACTATCTTTATATATATAGAATTTTAAATCTAATGTGTGAAAAATATTTTATACTTTATAGTTCTTTGAGGTCGACTCTTACTTTTTATAAAATCTTTTTATTGTCTACTTTGCGGTAAATTGAAACAAAAAAGGAAATCCGCTTAGTGCTTGTCTTTAAATAATAATTTAAAATAACTTAGAGACATGTTAAGTTATGTGTGTTAACACATTATTTCGTGGTCATATGCTATTTCAAAATGGCTGTCATTTTCCCACAGGTTGTACGGTGGCGAACTGCAAAGCATAACATAGCAAATGTGTGTGTGTGTGTGTTACTTCGATATCAACTCTGCAAATTGTATAGTGCCACAAGTGGATGCGGTAACACATAAACTCTTATTCTTTCTATTCAAAAGTGATCAAAAGTAAGTCAAGTCAAGTCTTGAAAAATGGGGCAAAACGTAATAAAATAATTAATCCAGTGTCGGGTAAGTCAGAGAATCGATGAGGCCACAAGTAAACAACTTCTGTTTATAAAACTAAAGACCCTCCGATTTATGGCATCGTAAGGGGAACCACTACTCCATATCAATCTGTGAGTGTCTTAAGAGGCGACTGAGGGAAATAAAACAGGAGATGGGCATCAGCATCTATCTCATAACAACTAAAATAATAAAAAATGCGGGTCCCAAGCCGTATACCAAAAGTTACCAACCATGGCAAATATCTCGCCTATGAAGTAATATATTTTTTAGTCCTGGGTACAAATACCGGGTCGAGCTTAAATGAGTTATTGGTGTTTCTGTTAAGGAATTTTCCGTAGCAGCTCGGAGTCCCCTCAGACAGCACATTAAACCAGTCGTATAGAATTATCGTCTCTCGGACTATGAGAGTGAGGGAACAAAGAGTACACTTTTGCTTGCGCGTAAACTTGGGCACTATAATCCTGTTTTGGGCAGATGGCTAGTCTCCGTTGAGGCTGGCCGCCGTGACCGAAAATCGGTCTGGAGGACATTATTATTATTAATCAATAAAATATTATATGTACTATTCCTAACCATCCTGCGGCGGCCTCATGACGTACAAGCAGAGCGGCACGTCACCCTTTGTGGGGTCGGGTGCGCCCACCACGACAGCGTCGGCGACGTGCGCGTGCTTCAGCACCACGTCCTCCAGCGCGGCGGTGGACAGCCGGTGCCCGGCCACGTTGATCACGTCGTCCGCGCGCGCCACCACCCACACCGCACCGTCCGAGCTCACCCAGCCGGCGTCTTGTGTGTCGTAGTAGCCCTGGTGTAATTTATATATTAGGCACAGCCTAAACGCCGTTGTCGTTCTTTCACTTGGATGTAGTTACCCAACAAACACTCGGTAGCAAATAAAATTTATGTCAAAATAATCCTTAGTTTATATTTTTGAGAAGTTCCAGCGAAAGTAATGGGTGTAAAATGCAAAATTAGAAACAAATTAAAGGATTTTTTTGTATAGCAATAGAAATCTATATCCGTGTTTTGAAACTTCAAACATCAATATCGTAAAAAAAATAGTTTTTTTTGTGATTGCAGCTTTTTTGTTTTACTAAGTCCAGTTATTAACGGCTATAAAAAGTTCAGTGCTGAACATAGAACGTATCTTGGTCCCCTTCTTTATAACAAAATCAATTTTAATATTCCCATTTATGAACTATCTAATTACAAATGTAAGAAAGAAAGCTATGTACTTCTTCCTATTAAACAAGAGTTATGAAGAGACAGAGCAGTATTTATTAACAATAACTGACTAACTAATTTATATTATATTAGTATAATTATATGATGAAATTGACACACACATAAACGCACGCACGAACGCACTCACACACACACACACACACACACACACACACACACACACACAAATAAATATATATATATATATATATATATATATATATATATATATATATATATATATACACAGAGAGAGAGACACACACACAATCTGTAGTACTAAAAAGTTAAGAGCATTTGTTGTTCCCTTTTTGTAAGGGGGTAAGGGACTTAATCTCCTTAATACAGGCTATTTTATAGTCTAGCAAGGGAACAGAACGTCACCCTCACTAGTATTTTAACTTACTTTTTATTATTTCATGTAAGACATTTTTTTTCTTTTTTCTGTATGTACTACATGTTTAAAAAGTTTTAATAAAGTTATTATTATTATTATTATAGACATACCACATAGATTGCCTCATAGGGGTAAAATTTGCTATAATTATTTAGAATAAATATTTGCCTACTACTTGGTATGATTTTATTTTCTACTCAGGAGTCTGTCTGGAAAGTATCCTCTTACCTATTTCTATCGCCAAGCAGGATGTTACTGAATTTGCCAATATTATATTTTGATACTGAAGGGTAAAGGCAGACGATATAATGAGGGCATCCACGACTTTTTCTGCCACCAGGGCGGCGCCAGTTTCGAGTGAGGTAAAATATTTGACAGATTTCATAGCGGAGACGATAATTTCTTAGGAAAATGTAATCTTTAAGGTTTCTTTCTGTATTATTAGTTATATTTTATATTAATTACATTAGAAATGAATAAATCAAACTATAAATATAACTAAAAGACGACTTTTAAAAAAAAGAGTTATAATGTGCAAAAAATTAAAAATTCAAAAAATTCTTCAAAATTTAAAAATTCAAAATTCTTTATTCAATATCTTAAATTTAAATACATTAACTAGGCTGGGGTCTCCTTTTAAGTATATCAATACCTGTGTTAGGGGACCCCGCTCTTCCATAACAATTTTTTTTTAATACTTATAAGATCATAAAGATTAAACGTGTGTGCATGTGTGTGTGTGTGTGTGTGTGTGTGTGTGTGTGTGTGTGTGTGTGTGTGTGTGTGTGTACGTGTGTGTGTCTCTGTGTGTGTGTGTGTGTGTGTGTGTGTTTGTGTCTGTGCTTGTGTTTACTTGTATTGTAGTATTTGTTGTAAGTTTTTATGCTATGGTGTACATTGATCTACTTATTTTAATAAATTTTCAGTTTCATCATACTCTATTGTCTTTAACCACACTGTAACGTGTTTTTTCACATTGTACTGGGTCATTGCATATATGTTTAGATTTTTATTAATGTAGTTATAGAGATGAGCAGACTGACTTTTAAATTGCCTTCTGGCAAATCTCGTTTTCATATGAACTATTGTGGCCACAGCATGGCTTCTTCTTCTGTCGCAATTTCTGGGGTTGTATTTCAGTGTCTTGTGCAATCTTAAGATAGAGTTAAGGATATACAGCCTCCTAACTGAAAGGTGGTCACATAGAGAGTACAGATCTTTAGTAGGGAATCTGTAGGGCTTAAAGTGCATCACCTTTAATAACAATCTCTGTACTCTTTCCAATTCCAGAAACTTCATTTTAGTGGCCCCTCCCCAAACCGGGATACAGTACGTCAAGATAGATTGAGCTAATGAAACATATATTTGGCTCAGTAAGTTCTTATCTGTGACATGTCTAAGTGTTTTAAAAATCCATATGAGTTTTCTTATCCTAGTCATCATCAGTTCCAGATGTGCATGCCAGGATAGACGCTGGTCAATTATTACTCCTAAATATTTTGTTTTGCTTACTTTTAATATTCTTTTACAAATACAGTCAGAGTTTGAGAATTCAGGACATGTATGAATTTTGATTTCAAAGTTGGTTTTCGGTTGTGAGTTATTATAATTTGAAAAAGCTATATAATTAGTTTTGGTGGTGTTGAGAGTTAAGAGATTAGAATTTAGTCAGCTAGCTATCTCGGTGAGACCTCTCTCTGCAATTGAATGAACATCATCCCAGTTGCGCCCCCTAAAAACAACAGCCGTGTCATCCGCGTAAGAAAATATCTGTCCACCTCTGATTTTCATACTACATAGATTGTTAATATATATTAGGAAAAGGGTCGGACCAAGTACACTACCCTGGGGAACGCCAAAAGTTACATCACAGTGCTCACTCACGTAGGATCCAATTCTAACGCATTGTTCACGCCCAGTTAGATACTCAACAAAAAGTTTTAAAGGTATTCCCCTTATACCTAAGTCTTCGAGCCTTTGTACCAAGGTAGGTACCGACACGGTATCGAAGGCTTTTTTCAAGTCCAAGAATACTGTTAGGCATTTATTTCCTTTGTCGACATTCTCTACGATAAAAGAAGTCAGTGCAGTAACAGCATCTTCGGTGGAAATCCCTTTTCGAAATCCGAATTGGTGGTCAGAAAGTAGGTTGTATGTATTTAAGTAGGATATTAACCGATTATTTAAAAGTTTTTCTAGAACTTTTGAGATGGCCGGTAAAACAGAGATAGGTCTATAGTTTGATGTATCTTCCATGTCGCCAGACTTATATACTGGTGTTATTATTGCTCGCTTTAGGGCAGTTGGAAAAATACCCTGACTAAAGCAAAGATTTGCCAAATGAGCTATCACAGGAGCTACATGTTCCTTGGCGAGTTTCAAAAATCGTGTTGATATATCATCCCACCCAGTGGCACTCTCAGATTTAAGGTTTATAAGTAAAACACTTATCTCTTTTGAATCAGTTTCCAAAAGTACGAACGATGAGGCTTTTGAGTTAAGTGGTACACTAGTATTATGCTGTTGTGAGTATTTCAAAGTGATATTTTCAGCTAGAGTTTTACCAATATTTGCAAAATAGTGGTTCACGTAATTCGTCGATTCTTGGGGAGATGATTTTATCTCTAAAAGTTTAATATTTTGTGTCTTATTTTTATTTCGCTGTGTTATATTGTTAATTATTTTCCATAGTGCTTTAGGATCTCTTTTACTCTTAGAAAGCTGTTCCCTCTCATGCTTACGTTTAAGTTTTTTTATTAAGTTATTACAATAATTACGATATCTCCTGTATGTTATTTTTAAAATTTCGTTTTCCGGGTCATTTCGTAGCTTTTTTTGCATGTCGTTTCTATTTCTGATACACCTCAATATGCCTAACGTCATCCAAGGTTTGATTAGACGATTTTTACATGGAATTATTTCTCTTACGGTATTCTCTACGAGACAATTTTTTAGTGTACTTATTAATAGGTCAGTTAAAGTAGTTGGGTTATTTATCGATATTAAATTTTCTATTTTACTATTTATTAAACTAGACAAAGCATTTTCATAGTTTATTTTTGTTTTAATTGTAGGACATTTATTTGATTTACCTACATTAGACAGCCTCAAAAATATCATACAGTGATCTGTAATGGTAAAATTTAAAACAAAAATAGATGCAGTATGACAATCCTTATCTATCTTCAGAATAAAATGATCCAAACAGTTCTTGTTCCTTGTTGGCAAGTAATGGCCCGGTAACAGTCCATAACTCACCAACATGTTAAGATAATTGTGTCTATTTGTGCGCTCATATGTTTGTTCTATATCTTTAGTGATGATATTGATGTTTATGTCACCAGTTATAATTAAATTTTTACAAGACCCTATAGTTATAAGGTGACGGTTTAAGGAATTTATAAAGTCATCTGCATTATGGTTTGAAGGAGAGCGATAGATAGCAAGGATTTTAAAGTCGAGTATAGATAGTTGTAGGCAAGATGCACTCACCAGTTTTATTTCTTTGACACAAGCTTTGTGACTGTTTTTGACATATACTACCACTCCGTCACAACGATTGACATGATTTACCGTAGAGTAAGAGGTATAATTAGGTATCAATGGTATAGGTTTGTTCTCGTTAAGTCTGCACTCACTCAAAACTATCACATCAATTGTAAAATTAAAGTGATTAAGAGTAATAATCAAGTCATCAATGTTACTGTAAATGCTTCTAATATTTTGTGATACGATAGTGAGATCGGTGTTTGTTACATGTATGTATTTTGTAATATCCTGAACTTCACATACTCTTGATTGTGCAATTTCTGCATTGTCTATTTCCTTCATAGATGAAAGGGTACTATTCATTATTTAAATTAAAGAAACAGTCGAATTGCATTCCCAGGTCTAGGGATATACATATAATTTGGTCCGTATTGTTAAAAATCAATATGAAAGTTTTGCTTTCTTTCAAACTAGATGCATGAGGTAATGTAAGAATGATTACAAATGTATATATTTTAAAGTCTTGTGTGAGTGTGTTTGAGTAAATAATGTTAAGTATAGGGTTGTGTTGTGATTGTGATTGTATGTACAGGTAGTATTTTATTATTATATTTATGTTCAATATGTGTATGTGTGTGTTAGTGAGAAATGTATAAGGAGTTAACAAATTAATTATAATTAAAAACATAAAAAGAACACTTCGACTTGATGCATTATTTTTAAAGAAACAAGTAAGATCTAGTCATTTTTCCTGCATTAAACTGTGTATTTGTGACTCATATTTAATAAGAATAATTGGCGAGTTTTCATCCTTTCTTACATAAACTCTCCCGTATGCTGTCCAGCAGAATTTGTATGCCTTCGATTTAGCGAGGTCTCGCGCAATGAAGAAAAGCCGAGCTCCTTTAGCAGTTAATTGTTCTGAGACATATATAGGGGTGTCTGTGTTTTTGGTGAAGCCTAAATGTCTGGCACAAAGTTTTTCTTTATGTTTTGCGTTGTGTGTTTTAGTCATCTTCAAGATTTCGGTCTTCAAAATAGTTGATACGGTTTCAACAATAATTGGCGAGTTGCCCTTTACCTCTTTTTTTCCACGTACCCTGTAAATGTCCCTGATATCTGATTTTTCTATTTTACAGTTTATTGATTTAGACAAAGAGAAAACCATGTTTAGTAGATCTTCTTTCGTTTCTTTAGGCGCTCTAGGAACATTTTTAATCTCTATGTTTGCTTTACGAGTTCCTCGTTGAATGTCCTCAATTTTGTCTTCCAGCAGGTTAATATATTCTTTGTCCTTCTTAGCCTGTTCCTGTAATTCCTGTATTTTTTTCTTAAATTCTTCATTTTGTTCCGCAAGGAAGGACATGGAGTTCTCAATGTTTAAATTGGTTTGCTTAATTTCCATAAGCGCCGGAGTGATCTTTTTGAGTTCATTTTCTTGTGTATTAAACATTGATTGAATCATTAATTTTATTTCATTCTTAAAGTCACATAAATCACTCATAGTGACCGACTCATTCTCCCTTTTTCTCTTTATACGTTGAGATGTGTAGTTTGGGGGTGTAGTAAGAAGACACTCCGCATCTTGTTCAGCTATGTTTGGTTCAGATACAGCTTTATTTGCTAAGTGCGCCATTAGTAGTACTAGGATAATATGACGGCAAAGCGGTCTTAGTAGTGTGTAAGCAAAGCAAGCAAAAGAGACAGTAAAGCGGTAGGCGCTAAGGCGGTCACTTCTGGAGGACGTGTAAACCTTGGGGGCGGGTCCAACTCAGCAAATAGCTTAACAGGGCGGGCGGAGCCACCAAGAGTTGCAAAGATGGTGGAGGTTGCGCGCGCGCTGACTTGTTCGCGCAAAAATGTGTCGTGGTAATACTAGGACAGCAACGCTCACCTGTATGGGGCGTCCGTAAACTTGTTCTGCTCTTTTCGAATATTTTTCACTATCGACGCTTGGCAATAGAAGTACCAGGCTGTCAGGAAAGCAACGAATATGGCGTTTTAGTCACTGATCTCCTTATGTCTATGCACTCCTATTTTATGTTGTCTATTTTTTTCACTTTAAAAACTTAAATAAATTTTAATTTATAGAAATATATGTACACGTCTGATAGCTTTTGCGTCCAGGAGGGAAGAGGACGTGTACGGGCGGCAGTAACTACTTACCGGTGGACTGTGTGCTCGTTAGACACACGCATTTGTATAAATAATACGTTATCGCGAAAAGCTTTATTTAGTATACATCGTAAATATTAAAATAAAGTTTAATGTTATTAGAGGAAGCCAGCGACGCCAAACTAATCACATAGAATACAATAGAACATATTTATTACCTATAATATAATATCCTTATATATACTATATTTTTTTAAATAAATAAATAACGATTTGCAGTGGATTTTGATACGTGAAAGTGTCAAAGATTAAATGTTTACGCATGTGAACTATATTATATGAAACGATGTCACTTTGATGGTGATATAAATCTCAAGTTTTCTTTATCCGATAAGGCGACTTGATATACTAACGCCATCAACTGTCCGCTGTCCGCTGAGTTAAACTGTCGTCTAAATCTTCCATACAGTCACAGATATTCATTATATATGATATTAATGTCTGTGGTTAGCATATAGTAAACAATTTTGTAAACAAAATAAACGTCAGACTAGGTTGTATGAGCATAGATCCCTTTGCCTTTAATTAAAAATACAAATTGTTCTAAGAAGGTTCTGTACTATGGAGTGTAGAGTATAAGGAGAACCATCTTATAAGGGGCGAAACTTGAAAAAGTGTCCTACTATTTACTAAAAATAGAGGTTCCAAAACCTACCACAATAGCGCTGGCGTCTGAAAAACTACGATATGAATATAGCTGTTGTAGACGGAGTAAAGTCAGCTGAATTCAAATATTTGAATAATTTCATGACAAGAGTAGTTAGTAAAATACAAAACCTCAACTATTTACGTAGTACAAAACCAAGCGGATTGGTCGGTCCCTGTTTATTTCTCCATCTTATTCTAATTAATTTTGGCGTTTTTTTTTAATTTATCCTATGCTACTGCAGCGCCACCCTTACTGGACGCGTTTTTAGGGACACTTTTCATATATAGAGATGGTCCTCCTTGTACTCTACACTCCATATTCTGTACTTTGTTTAATTTGTCCAAAGTTCTGAGAATACAAAAAAATGTAATAGTAACCGTAGAGTAACGTAATAATTACTTACTGGGTAAGACTCGAAGTAAACTTTTTTGAAGCGCTCATCCGCTTGCCATAACGTAGATGCAAACCCTGGTGGCAGAGGCAGTTTCAAGACCAATCTGCCGACTTCACCAAGCTGGCACTCCGTGCCGTCTTCTCTCAAGGCTCTCACTAAAACACCATTTTTTTTAAATTATAGTATTATGTTTTCACTTTCACATTTCTGTTTTTTTTGTTTCATTTCCGTCCCAAGGTTTAAAAACAAATTGGATGAATTAATTTGCCTGAGATTCGAGAAAAATTAAAAATAAAATTATTGATAAATCTAATTATGCATGCCTTAAGCGCATTAAAAATTATTTATAAGATGATTATACTTAAGTTTTTAGAGTAGTTTTCACACAAGTTTTCACTAAAAACCTTAAATTTATAACTATACTTACAATTTTGTGAAAATTTTATGTCAAATTTCAATTTAAAAAAACAGATTGGAAAATCCAAAATTGCACGACTCATAAGAGCGTGAAAGAATTAAAAAAATGTAAATTGTAATTCTATTCATCAAAGAGTGCCAGTAGCAGTCACCAAAGTACACCTTCAGGTCACTCTATCAAGTCCGGAGATAAGGTCTCATCATAACTAACAAAACGAAGCCACACTCGACACACCTAGTTCTACCCTTCGAATAGTACCAGTAGCATTCACCGAAGTGCGCCACTAGGCACGTGCCTAGTTTGTCTTAAGGATAATCCGCCACTGTTAGAAGGTGAGGTCTCATCATAACTAACAAAACGAGGCTAAACTCGACACACCTAGTTCTACTCTTCTAGTAGTTCCAGTAGCATTCACAGAAGTACACCTTCAGGTCACTCCATCAAGTCCAAGGGTAAGGTCTCGTCATAGCTACTATAAGCACAATCTCGGCACACCTAGTTCTACTCGTCGAGAAGTTACAGTAACAGATACCGTAGTACACCTTCAGGTTACTCCATAAACTCTAAGACGTCTAAGTATCATCTTTATTATCATCATTACAGCTCTTCACAAGTACACTGCTGAACATATATAGGCCTCCCCCACATGCCACAAAGCACGGTCCTAAGCCACCTGGATCCTTCGACTTCATGCATGTCTTTCTAGGTCGTCAGTTCATCTAGTGGGGGTCGCCCTATACTTCGCCTACCGGTACGAGGCTGCCACTCGAGAACATTTTTTTCCCCATCGGTTGTCGGTTCTTCGAGCTATATGGCTGGCTCATAACCACTTCAGCTTACTAATCCGTTATACTATACCTCAAAATCTGAAAACGAGATTGTACAACAAGTGCATGTTGTAAGTGATGACATGGATTTGAGACGTGGTCCTTCCCTGCTGGCCGTATAACACAGGAGGGCTATTGCTCGGGGTTTCTCTGCGTGATAAACTTAGAAATGAGGATATCCGCAGTAGAACCAGAGTAACTGTATAAGTATATTTATATATAAATCCTACGTACTTTACCGAAACAAAATATTGTAATAAAAATATGTGATTATAAAAATAATAACCTTGGTCAAGTATGTATCAAATTTGGTTTTTGGAATATTTTGTATTTCTAGAGCGATCGATATTTTCCTGCCTATTACCGCTGCTGTAAGCAAACGATACAGTAATCCATTCACGGCGGCGGCCGTGCCCGAAGCATAGACTAATATATAATACTGGAGAAGTGCTAGTGAGTTGTGAGATAAAGTGTATTTAGTAAAATAAATTATTACTAGGCGCTCAAAACACAAAAAAAGTTCGGCATTTCTCAACCGATTTTTTTTATTATAACTAAACAAAACAAAATTAAACTGCCATTTACATTCCACGGCTTCCCACATGACAGATGAAGAGATTAAAAAAATAGATTGAATAAAACAATTGATATTTTCAAAAGTTATCGTGTTTACCCTCCATGCGGACTTCATAAATCTACACCATAAGCCATTAAAACCACTATTTTATGTAAAAATAGCAATTAAACAAATTTAACAAAATTCAATGTGTTCATCAATCATTTATCTTTCTAACAATGTGCTTTTTATATCATTTATATGTTCAATATGATTGTTAGATACGATTTAATGCGACAAAACGTTGTATTGTCTTGATTTTCAGGCGCTAGTAGAACATACCTACGCGTTTTGCGCTTAAGGCATGCAATATGTAAAATTAAAAAAAAATGTCTGTCGGTATATCGAAGTGCTGAAGTGCTTGTACAGTAGGGCTACGATGGCTATCCGAGTACAGAACCAAAGTACGAAACCTATCCAATTGCAGACAGGTGTGAGACAGGGTGAAGTGATATCCCCGAAACTCTTCACCGCTGCATTGGAACACGTTTTCAAGCTTCTGGACTGGAAAGGATACGGTATACAATGGCGAGTACATCACTTACTTTCGATTTGCCGACGATATAGTCCTTATGGAAGAATCGCTGGAGGACCTAAGCACTATGCTCAATGACCTCAATAGTGTATCCCAACGGGTAGGTCTTAAGATAAACATGGACAAAACAAAGATCATGTTTAATGTTCATGTCACACCTATGCCGGTAGTTGTTGCGAGCACTAAGCTAGAAGTTGTTGACGAGTATGTTTACCTGGGACAAACAGTCTGACTAGGTAAGTCCAACTTCGACCGAGAGGTCAATCGACGGATTCAACTCGGTTGGGCAGCGTTCGGGAAATTACGTCACATCTTCTCGTCAGGAAGACCTCAAAACTTGAAAACAAGACTGTACAACCAGTGCGTGTAGCCAGTGATGCAGGTGTCGATGTCGATGGATGCAGGTGGCTCAGGACCGTGCTTTGTGGCATTCCTTGAGGGATGCCTATGTTCAGCAGTGGACTTGTGAAGGGCTGTAAGATGATGATGAAAAAAATATTAAAATATGTAATACGTTCGACTTCGTGAATCGCCCGATGGTACCAGGTGTCACGCGTGTCGCGGGGAGGGAGCACCGGTATGCAGCTTGCGGGCGTTTCGCGCTAGCTGAGGGAGTGGTGGTAGCTCGCTGGCAGCGATGCGGTTAAAGCGCGTATCTCGGTTGCCGCTGCCGAGGTTTCGCGCGACCGATTTTGGGGTTACGGTCTAGAATTTTAGGATTTGTGCGCGTGACTTCGCTACGTAATTGTGTTTCGTGAAAACGGCCTCGTTTTAGGTTGTCTAGGGCTTAAGTTCTTGACAAGAGGCTTGTATTGTGGTTGAATGATTAAGTAACTTCTTTGAAAGCAATTGTGCAAATTAGATAGTGAATGCGTGTTGAAGTGCATTTTGTAATATTTAACTTGTTCGGATGACGTGGAATTTTGCGCGCGCGCCGATTAGATATACGGTTATAATTTGAACAGCGCATTCCCTTTTGAGGTCGTTTCCCGGTTGATCGTTTTGGAAATCATTATAATTGTGTCGTCGCGTTAAGTGCCCTTTTTTGTGTGTTGACTGTTTTGTTACTTTTACGTGTCAACGAGGCGTATTTTGAATTCTCATCGTGGCGTAGTATTTGATATCGAACTGTTATACCCTGTACTTGTTAGCCTTAATGCTGCACTGCCTCTTAATAATGTTGACGTAGCCTTAAGGTTCACTGAGTATCGCAGTGGAGCAGTTCGGCCAAGTCAGTCTGCTTCCATCTTCGAACCTGCTCGGTTGTCTACGGACCTAAGTTAAATCCTAACCAGTTTGTAATATGTAATCCAGTTATACTTTAATTAAATTTCAGTGTTTTAAATAATTATTTTTTAAAAACCAATCAGCCCGTCTCCGTATAACATTTTGGTGGCAACGGTGGGATACGGAAATCCCCAGTGTCAAGTGAAGTGGAACCGCTCAGCAGACTCGCTCCGTATCCTAAAATCTTATAAAATTATATCTTATTCTGTGTCGTCCTGGCGCGTCCTAGTGAACCTAAATATAGTGCAAGTGCCATACTCATCGCTACGGACCGGACGTCCATCCTATTACGGAGACCCAATTTATTCCTGGAAAGGAGTTAACATACTTACCAAGGAAGACCCGCAATTGCATCCTGAACCGCAATCATCTCCTTCCATCTATATACATACATACAGAAAAGAAAATCACCCAGAAGAATTAACGTGAAAAGCACCCATTGTCATAAAATAAATATCGTCGGAGATTTCGACAACTCAAAATTCATCGTGTTCCGTTCCAGAGCGCCACCGAAGACGCGCTTATCAATCGGAATGTTCCCGCTTATCGTGTTTGCAGCCGTCGCCCACGCATTGCTAGTACTGTGAGTCGTTGGTCATTGTTTTGTCTAGACTTTATAAACCAAAGCTTCTCCACCTTTTTGTTTCTACGTTTAATTGAATTTAAATGTTTTAAGGTTTATTCATATTTTTATTATTTGTGATTATTTTATATTATTGCGTGTTCCTTATTGTAATCATTTTATATTATTGTGTGTTCTTACATTGATTGATATATTTTATAATGCCAAAAGTGGTTAAGGGGGAAGAAGCTAGTTTAAACGTCGAATTCACAGAACCGGGCGTTAGTGACGCCCCAAAATCCACCCCAGCCACTCCAAGAGTTACTAAGGCCAGCATTGCAACAACTGCAATGACCGAGATGGATTTAAACACCTTGTTCAAATTCGTTAAACCGTATGACGGTAGTAGGGAGACCGTAAATTCTTTTATTATTAATTGTAATATTGCTTATGAATTAGCCTCAGAATCACAAAAACAAATTTTATTTAAATATATCATTAGCCAACTCCACGGTGAAGCGGAAATTGCTTACTCCATAAAAGAGTTTAAGGACTGAGAACAGCTCAAAGACTTCTTAAAAACACAATTTAGTGAACGTAAACACTATGCTCATATTCTCACCGAACTACAAGAGAGCAAGCAAGGTCCACATGATAATGTCAGTCAATTCGCACTCCGCATGGAAACATGTCTTTCACAACTATTAACAGAAATATCCCTGTGTAATACTAAAGCAAAAGAATTACCAGGTCGAGTTGCAGCCATGGAGGACCTTGCCCTCCATCCATCATTTCCTTATGGGGTTACACCCCCGCATTTCGAATATTGTTAGGTGTAGGTCTCCAAAGACCCTTAATGAAGCCATAAACTTAGCCATCTCGGAGGAACGTATCCAACAAAGCCTGTACAAACGACCACAGCCAGAAGCAAAATACAAACACAAACCTAGGCAAAACTTCGTAAAAACTTTTAATTCTAAGCCATCTACTTCTTAAAGATTTTAACAGTACTCCAATTCTAACCAACAGAACTCCACTAACGCTTTTTGTCGATATTGTAAGACGGCGGGGCACGACATCATGGCCTGTAAAAAACGAGAATATTCTAACAATCGATTCAGGAATCAAAATTTGTCAACCAATTCACCCTCCAAATTCCAGTATAGACCACAACCACGGGTGAATTTCATAGAGCAGCCCAACGATGAGGAAGACCAAGAAGAGCTCTACCTTTCACATAACGATAACCAAACTTTAAACGGTCAAGAGTCTCGTCACGGTGTCGCCCGAGACTAAATCCTAAAGCCGACACCAACCACTCTTTCCTCATATCCAAGGACCACACGGGTAACCAGCCCCAAGCAAGCGTCCGACAATCCATGGACCACACGGGTACCCAGCCCCAAGCAAGTGTCCGACAATCCAGGGACCACACGGGTAACCAGCCCCAAGCAAGTGTCCGACAATCCAAGGACCACACGGGTAACCAGCCCCAAGCAAGTGTCCGACAATCCAAGGACCACACGGGTAACCAGCCCCAAGCAAGCGTCCAGTCATCCAAGATCCATAACTTGAAGGTTCCCTCTTCAAAAGGCAAAATCGAAATTTATGAGATCAATCTAGATACTACCAAAAGGTTATTACCACATGTCCTGCTCGACTCATCCGTCACGGATATCCCACTGTCTTTGCTTATCGACTCAGGATCTGCAGTATGTTTACTAAAACAGTCTAGTATTCAGAAAAATCCCAAACTCATAAAAGAACCTATCAAACTTAAGGGCATAGACCCGGGTAATGAATCTAAAACCACCGAGGGTCATTTTTCATTGAAATTAAGATTAAATAAAAATATATCCGCGTCATATAAATTCCATGTCATTAAAAATGTCAACTTGCCATATGACGGTATCATAGGCTCCGACTTCCTAACCGCGTTTGGCTGTAAATTGATGACACAAACGATACCCTCAAGATCGGTAAATCAGAAATAAAATTACACTTCGTTGATCCATTCTATATCATTCCACCACGCACCGAAACTGTCATTGAATGTTCGGTTTGCGATACTAATCTTAAAGAACGTCTTATCACTGATCAACACATATCAGATAATTTACTTATATCCAATTGCATTGTAAAAGTCAAAGAAAATAAACGCGTTAATTTAACTATAGCTAATACTTCAGAGTTTCCGGTCAACCTAAATCCAAACTTAAATCTTAAAATTACACGTCTACATTCGGACGCCGTTCAAGTGAACACGAACATCTGTAACACGGCTAAAAGAACAAACGATGTCATAAACTCATTAAGAATAGAACATCTAAACCAAGAAGAGTCCAACGCCGTCATCGAACTTTGTTCCCGGTATTCCGACATTTTTCATCTGCCCGATGATCAACTAACTTATACATCCGCTCTTAATCACCAAATCAAAACGAATAGCGAGACCCCCATCCATACTAAAACGTATAGGTTCCCAGAATGTCATAAAAAGGAAGTCGAAACACAAATCAACAAGATGCTCGACCAGGGCATAATAGAACCCTCATCCTCACCTTGGAGCTCACCAATTTGGATTGTGCCTAAGAAATTAGACTCCCAGGGACAACGTAAATGGCGAATAATAATTGATTATCGCAATCTTAATGATATCACTATTGGCGAAACCTATCCTATTCCACAAATTTCTGAAATCCTAGACCAGCTGGGTAACAGCAAATATTTCTCGACCTTGGACTTAGCTTCCGGGTTTCACCAATTGCTAATCAAACCTGAAGATGCACTTAAAACAACATTTTCCGTACCTCAGGGGCATTTCCTTTTCAATAGGATGCCTTTTGGCCTAAAAAATGCTCCGTCCACCTTTCAGAAGCTAATGAATGCATGCCTATCAGGACTCCAAGGTTCACGATGTTTCGTATATTTAGACGACATCGTTATTTACTCTTTCGATCTCACTTCTCATATAGATAACCTCAATGCTGTATTTAACAGACTTAGAAGTTATAATCTCAAGTTGCAACCTGAAAAATGCAAATTCCTTCGTATAGAAGTGATTTACCTAGGCCATATAATCGGTGAACATGGTGTCAAACCCAATCCCGAAAAGGTGAGGGCTGTCACTGAATTCCCAGTTCCAAAATCATCCAAAGACATTAAATCCTTCCTAGGATTAGTATCCTACTACAGACGTTTTATCCCCGATTTTTCTAAATATGCCAAATCCCTTACGTCTCTTTTAAAAAAGGATGTCCCTTTTGAATGGAAGAATGAACAACAGCTCTCTTTCGAGACCCTAAAAAGTAAACTCGTCACAGCTCCAGTTCTTGCATATCCCGACTTTACAAAACCTTTCCTCTTGACATGCGATGCGTCAAACTATGCCATCTCTGCCATTCTCTCCCAAGGTCCAGTAGGACAAGATCGACCTATTGCTTTTGTCTCGCGCACACTTAATAAAGCAGAGAATAACTACAGCGTAACCGAAAAAGAGTGCCTTGCGATAGTGTTCGGTACCAAAACATTTCGTCCTTATCTATATGGCAACCGATTCACAATAATGACGGACCATAAGCCTCTCCAGTGGCTTTTTAATTGTAAAGACCCTGGTTCCCGCCTTGTCCGATGGCGACTTAAATTGGAAGAATTTGAGTATGATATACATTATAAAAAGGGCAAAACTAACACAAACGCCGACGCGTTGTCACGATTTCCTGTGAACCCAGTGTAACCTACAGATCCCTCAATGTCCAATCCTCCTATAACGGACTTGGATCAAAATCTAGGCAAAGATCTTATGAACTTACTTATTTCTCCACCTTCCTTCAATCCGGACGAAGCAATCTCTCCTCCATTGGATTTAGCTGAAGAAGCTTCCCCATTACCCTACGTTGATTTACCTTCCAATATTCCAGACACCCTAAGGGAAGAAATCGAAAATGAGAACCTATTAACTTACCTCAACCAGAACCTGAACAGCCAACACCACCTGAAATTCAAACCGATAATGTCTCATTTCCATCCACGAGTTCATCCCCAGACGTACCTGTCGATGATTACCCTACCTTCCTTAAATCCATGTCATGTAAAGATAAAACTTTTAACACAGAAGTAGAAGAGCACAACGAAACTCTTATGAAATGTCCCGCGAAGATAATCCTAGTCCCAACATCTATCGATTTGGATGAATCTAACCCGTACATTCAAGAAATATTAACTGACCCTGAAATTATCGCTGACATACAAGAGTCCGAGATAGAACTCTTCTCCTTTAAAAAGATAGAAACAAATAATAAATGCTATTACCTATTGTTCACCAAGGTACATCACTTTGATGAGGCCTCCTATCCAGAAATTTTCTAAACGTTAAAAACAATCAGAAATGAATTGACAACTTCCGGAGAAATTAAAGAACTCGGTATATCAGATCTGAGAAATCCCTTCGAAAAACACTCATTAATTAAAATATATAACATTCTATGTTATCTCTTCCATGAATACTCGAATTAAAATTAATATATACCATAACAATATTATATACCTAGCTCCAATAAAAATTAAGAAAATTCTTTTCGAAAACCATGATATTCCAATAGCCGGTCATTTAGGCTCTGTAAGAATGTACAACAGGATAAAACAGTCGTATTATTGGAAAGGTATGCGAAGCGATATAGAGTCATATGTAAAGCAATGTAAATCATGTCAGGAAAATAAAGCGCTTAGGAAAATCAATCGTGCTCCAATGCAGATCACCAGTACATCTTCAGAACCATGCCAAAGAATATCCTTGGACATCGTCGGCCCACTTCCCGAAGTCGGACCAGCAAAATTACGTTTTATTCTCACCATACAAGACGATCTAACTAAGTTTTCCTGTGCATATCCCATCCGGAGTACCACTGCTGAAGAAACTAGTGAATGCTTACTGCATTATATTTCAATCTTTGGCATATAAGATGATCCTTACCGACCCAGGTACTAATTTTACTTCAGACCTATTTAGAAAAACCTGTGAATTCCTTAAAATAAAAAACTTATGGTCTTCACCATACCACCCTCAAACCCAAGGCTCCCTAGAGCGGAGTCATTCAACTCTAAAAGAATACTTGAAATCTTATATTAATGAAGAACAGTCCAATTGGCCTCGTTATGTGTACACCGCCATGCTTGCTTATAACACATCCGTTCATTCTACTACACATTACACACCCCACGAGCTTATGTTTGGGAGTAAACCATTCATTCCTAATTCCATTTATAACGAATCTCTAGGGGCTACTTACCCCGATTATGTCCGCATGTTGCAAAACCGGTTGAAACACTCCAGAGAGAAGGCCTTAGATTTTATAAGGAAGTCGAAGGAATCCTCAAAATCATAATATGACACCCATACTCGACCAGTTAAATATAAAGTCGGTGAGTATGTCTACATAAAGAACCATTTGAGATTGCGGAAGGCACTCTCCCCTCTCTGGAAAGGCCCCTATAAAATAGTTAAAGTACATAGTAATAATACACTTACCCTACTAATCAATCGACGCCATGTCACGCATCACTTCGACCAGGTGAAACCTGCATCAGAAATCGGAAGTAACCTGTAAAATAAATAAAACTTAGTAAAGGGCTAATATCTGAAAAGTTAATAATACTTACCTATAAGCATAGTTTCGCCATCTGAAAAAAAAAAAGTTAATAAAAAAAAAGCATAGTTATAAAAATAGGCTAATCAATACTTACCTTTTTAAAGGTAAAACATAGTTATTAAAATATATATATTTATAGGTTAATTAATACTTACCTCTGTCTAGTATTAATTATAGTAATTATTTACAGAACTCCGACTCGAGGTCAATCGTATCAAGATTATATTCAACAAATAACTTCGAGTGCAGGCATCTACTTTCATTATTTAGGTACATTAAAAATTAATAACGCCAACCTAAAAACGTTAATTCCGATAGATATTTCACACTTTGGCCTCCACATAAGAAATATAGGAAATACGTTAGATACAATTAAAATGTTATGTGAACAAACTAGGACTCTAGAGTTTATTGCCGAATGTCACAATATGCTTCAACCACTAGCGGTACGTAACCAGGACTTGAACAAGTACTTTGAATCCATCTCACACTTATTAGACAACCGAGCAAAGCGTAGCGCTTGGTTTGGAGGTATTGGTACAATGTTAAAACATATTTTTGGTACTCTAGATGAAGATGACGCTCTAAAGTATGAAGAAGCAATCGAATCTGTACAAAACGATGAAAAACAACTGGCTTCTTTAATGAAAGAAAACATTTTGGTTACTACCTCTGTAATAACGTATTATAACGATACATTAAATAAAATAAAACACAACGAAGCCAAAATTAACTGTAGCTATCGACAATCTCTGTATTAGAATTAAAAATATTTCTGAAATAACTAATGGTCTACAAACATCTGCTAATATTAATGAAATTTTTGACAGTTTAGAAACTTCAATTCTTACATTATCTTTCCAATTGGAAGATATAATAAATGCTATTTTGTTTAGCAGTAAGGATATTTTACATCCAGCCGTTATAACGCCACAACAGTTATACCGAGAACTTGCCGATAACTATAGGTACCTACCTAGTAATTTAGTATTGCCTGTTTCTTTAGATATTAAGAATATACATTTAATTTTAAGACTTTGTAAGATTACTTGCTATTATATAAATAATAAAATCATATTTTTGTTGCAAGTGCCATTGGTAAATGTAGAAAGTTATATGTTGTTTCATAACATAGCTCTACCTACACCATATAATGCAAAGGAACCAAAGTCATTTAGTTTAATTGTACCTAATAATAAATACATTGCAATGACCAAAGACAAAACACATTACTGCAATATTGACGACTTAGAGAAGTGTAAAATTGTGCAACCAGGAACATTCATCTGTGACGTAAATAACGTATATTCGGTGGACGCTAAACCATCCTGTGAAAGTGAGCTTATATCTAAAGTGATCAGCGAAATTCCATTACAGTGCGAAACCAAATTTATCTTTGGAAAATTAGATATCTGGAAACCATTAATGAATAATAAATGGATTTATATTCAATCCGACCCAAATAAAATTTCTATAGATTGTACTAAGTCTCAAGTATTTGAAACAAATATTCTGGGCACGGGCATAATTACAATTCCTGATGGTTGTACTGGATTTATTAAAAGTAGTGCTTTTGTTTTTTTTACTATATATTTTACCTACCTTTTATTTACTATTTATTGTTACCTATATATAATGTTCTAAATATTACATCACCTATAAATTATATGCCCGATTATAACCTCATCAATGTCACTTGTTGTAATATTAATAAGTTCAACCATGTTGTAGAAAATGTGTCTCCTATTAATTTACAGAATTTAGATGAATATAATTCAAAAAATAAAATAATTATTGATTCTTTATTAAGTAATCTAAATACAATAGGAAATAAACCTCTTCTATCATTATTATTATTATTTCTATCTTAATATTGTTGTATTTTGTATATTTGGGTTTTAAGCTTTCCCGCCGATCCCGTAACATCCGCCTTACAATGAATAATGCTAGTAACACTCCTAAAGTGAAATTCATAAAAACTTCAACCCAACCGCATTTAAAATTTATACCACCTGAGATTGAACAAAATAGTGATTCTGAATCTGATAATGTTGCACCGCTTAGAACCCAAGTTTAAAGATATTATTAGTTAATTAGTATCGAGAGATTTTACGATAACACTCCTAAAATCTCTTCTTAAGGGGGGAGATGTTATACCCTGTACTTGTTAGCCTTAATGCTGCACTGCCTCTTAATAATGTTGACGTAGCCTTAAGGTTCAGTGAGTATCGCAGTGGCGCAGTTCGGCCAAGTCAGTCTGCTTCCATCTTCGAACCTGCTCGGTTGTCTATGGACCTAAGTTAAATCCGAACCAGTTTGTAATATGTAATCCAGTTATACTTTAATTAAATTTCAGTGTTTTAAATAATTGTTTTTTAAAAACCAATCAGCCCGTCTCCGTATAACAGAACGAAGGAACTTAGTTGTGTTTAACGCTGAACCGTGTGAATCATGAAGAGATCGCGTTAGTTCCCTATTTGTAATTTGGTGATAAATGAATCCGGGACATTGAATGTTGAACTTTGAACTACTTTCCGTTACTGTGTCAGGTATCACGTGTTCGATTCTACGATGAATGTAGAATTAGGCGAGTTAAAGTTAGTTAAATGTACAATAAAGTTAATAGACTGAAATAGTGACAATGAAGAAAGAAATGGTCCAGCAGTGAAGCCTGCTGGAGTGATGCATCATTGTGGGGCAGCATGAAACTCGGCCGCTGCCGGTCACCTCAGCTGGGCCAGGTTACACACACATACACATCACTAAATATTACTTTCCATGCACCTTACACCCACCTACGGCCTGACCGAGCCTTGGGGCGGTCTTAGATTCGGATACAGGTACGTACTATATTTTCCTAGCATTCTTCCATACGGTTTAGTATGATAGGACATTTTTCCATTTGGCCATTTGGGCCCGACCTGCGGCTGCCCGTTGAATCTTCCGCTCATGGGCCCCGGGATATTCGGCCTTTGCAGGGGCAGCTGTAGGCCGTAACATTGATAGTAAAAAAAATATTGAATCAGTCTTTATACGCTAAGAATACAAAAACTAATAACGAATAATCAATAAATGATAGTTAAGAATATTATTATGTGCTCCTTAATTAATCTATATGTAATATTTCAATTATATACTTTTCAAATTATTTTAAAAGGAAGTGATGTGGTGTTCCGGAAAAACTAAATAAATGAATCAACGCGGCAGTGACAGCGCCCTCTCGCATTCACTACGCGGAACGCCAGTGCGAGCGAACGTTGTATACCAGTCGTATATTAATTGTTTTATTGGTGCCCCTTCAATTGTACATTCACATGTGAACAGCTGTGCTGTGAACAGCATGAATGACAAGCTCGTGGAAACTGTCCATGCGGTCGGAGCTAAGTTCTGCAAGACCCGCCGCAGAAGAACACAAAAAATCTCCGATCACACTCTTAATCTAATGGCTGTTAGACGGGAGATGAAGCTACATTCTTCAACAGACTTGACAGCATACAGGCAACTGAACAGATAGATTTCCAAACGCATGCGGCGGGACTTACGCAACTTCAATACAGCTCGTATTGAAGAAACGATCGAGCGGAACCAAGGCTCCAAAGTCTTTGCCTGAGATCTGTTTGCCAGAAAGAGCCAACTCTCAAAGCTGAAGACAGAATGTGGCAGCATCGTTTCCGGGACACCTGACATTTTGAATGAGATTGAGAGGTTCTATGGGCAGCTGTACACGTCATCGTTGGAGCCACACGCAAGTGTGAGTAACGATCCAAGAGCGAGTCTCATCCGACACTATTTCGAAGATATCCCGGACTTCAGTCTGAGCGAGATTAGAATGGCTCTCCAGCGCCTTTAAAACGGAAAAGCCCCAGGCGAGGATAGAGTTACAGCGGAGCTTCTGAAAGCGGGTGGAAGACCGGTACTTGAAGTCCTTCAGAAGCTATTTAATTCCGTCCTCCATGGTGGCATTACACCGGAGGCGTGGAGCAGAAGTGCAATGGTCTTGTTGTTCAAGAAAGGTGACAACGCTCCCTTGAAGAACTACAGACCGATTTCCCTTCTGAGCCGCATCTACGTGCTGTTTTCGAGTCATTACGAATCGTCTCGCGCGCAGACTTGACGACTTCGAGCCTCCCGAACAAGCCGGTTTCCGAAAGGGCTTTAGCACCATAGACCACATACATACCCTTCGGCAAATTGTAAAGAAGTCCGAAGAGTACATTTTGCCACTATGTCTGGCGTATGTGGACTATGAGAAAGCCTTTGATTCCGTCGAAATTTGGACAGTGCTGCAGTCCCTTCAGCGGTGCCAAGTTGACTGTCGGTATATCGAAGTGCTGAAGTGTTTGTATAGTAGAGCTACGATGGCTATCCGAGTACAGAACCAGAGTACGAAACCTATCCAATTGCAGAGAGGTGTAAGACAGGGTGACGTTATATCCCCGAAACTCTTCACCGCTGCATTGGAAGACGTTTTCAAGCTTCTGGACTGGAAAGGATACGGTATCAACATCAATGGCGAATACATCACTCACCTTCGATTTGCCGACGAGTTCCTTATGGCAGAATCGCTGGAGAAACTAAGTACTATGCTCACTGACCTCAATTGTGTCTCCCAACGGATAGGTCTTAAGATGAACATGGACAAAACAAAGATTATGTTTAATGTCCATGTCACACCTATGCCGGTAGTTGTTGGGAGCACTAAGCTCGAAGTTGTTGACGAGTATGTTTACCTGGGACAAAAAGTCCGACTAGGTAAGTCCAACTTCGACCGAGAGGTCAATCGACGGATTCAACTCGGCTGGGCAGCGTTCGGGAAATTACGACACATCTTCTCGTCAGACATACCTCAAAACCTTAAAACGAAATTGTACAACCAGTGCGTGTTGCCCAGTGATGACTTACGGAACTGAGACGTGGTTCTTCACAGCTGGCCGTACGACGACGAGTACGAGTGACGACCTGGTAAGACATGCAGGAAGTCGATGGATGCAGGTGGCTCAGGACCGTGCTTTGTGGCATTCCTTGGGAGAGGCCTATGTTCAGCAGTGGACTTATGAAAGGCTGTAATGATGATGATGATGATGATGTGAACAGCACAATAAGTTCAAAATTTTGAAAAGTATATGTAAATGTAAGTGCCTTAATTATTTCCCTTATTTATCACTGCTCCACATTTAAACTGGTGATATCTCTGTTAAAGTTTTTCTCTACGAACATTTTCAGTCTTTGGTAACTGTTGTTTTGTTGTCTAAGTCCTTAGGTTTTTCAAAAACCAACTTGATTTGGAGTAACTAGAGGGCCATGTGAGTCAATGAATATAGAATTAAGATTGATAGCACTGCCCGACAGCCTGTAAGAATGGATCGAAAACACTCGTAAAACGCGGCCAGCACCGATCGACGCAGCCCGAACGGAAAGTCTATTTGTTGACCAGCACTGACCGACGCGGGCTGAACGGGAAGATGTATTTTTTCTTGGCTACAACGTGTTAAGTGTGCTATCCATCCATTACAGCTTATAAAAGTTCACTGCTGAACACAGACTTCTTCTATTGATAGGAAGTATTTTGCCACAGTTGCCACGCTTGGCAGGCGGGTTGGCAACCGCAGTGTTTTTAGGGTTCCGTACCTCAAAACGAAAAAACGGAACCCTTATAAGATCACTTTGTCTGTCTGTCTGTCAGTCAAGACCCTTTTTCTCAAGAACGCGTAGAGGTATCAAGTTGAAATTCATATCAAATACTCAAGTCTACTGTCCCTTGGAGATGTGAAAAATCTAAGCCAATGCAATCAAAAGATACAACCGTTTATGCCGCAAATTTTCGACATTCGCAAGGGAATCAGAACCTAAAGGGTACTTCCCGTGAACTCAGGATCTTGAAATTTGGTACGAAACAACGTTTTATAAGACAGATAAAGGGAAAATTGCGAAAGGCATAAATTTTTAGTTACATCATATTATAAAAATATTTTTAATAATTTTAAACTTCTATCCCTACGGATTTGTTCGGAACCCTCAGTGCGCGAGTCCGACTCGCACTTGGCCGGTATTATTATTTTGAGTTGTTATCAGCAAGATGCTACAGCCCATCTCTTATTTCAGTTTCCCTCTGTCACCTCTTACGACACCCACACGGGTACAATATGGAATAGTGAATATTACTACGCAGCCACTACACGATAAACTTAAGCGGTTTAGAAGAAGTTTTCTTCCTCGCACAACTTCCTTGTGGAATCGATTACCACCAGCAATTTTTCCGGACCGATACGACTTAGGAACCTTCAAGAAAAGAGACTACTCCTTTTTAAAAGGGCCGGCAACACATCTGCAACTCCCCTGGTGTTGCAGTTGTTCATGGACGGCGGTTGTCACTTACCATCAAGTGAGCCGTATGCACGTTTGCCTCCTCTCCTATAAAAAAGTGTGTTAGCGTCTACGGAAAATAATACGCAAGGATCTCCAGACATTTATTTTCATCTCTTACGCTTCTTACCGTAATACGTAGCACAGGGTTGAACTGAGAACAAAACAATGATATCAACTCCAAACTTTGGAGATTATATGACATCGCCTCTGTTCACATCCCGCCACAAAAATCATGCGTTGTGGAAAGCGTTTTTCGTACTTCTAATTTCAGGTACAAGTAATACTCTTAACTATTCATTATAAACAATTGCTGTTCAAATGTACTTTAAATCTAAAGTATTTAATTGTTTTACGTAGTCTAAATGATTATATTACTAAAAATATAAAATATTATTTACGAGTTGATTTACATACCTATTATAATATTCAGTTTATAATTAATTAACATTATTAACTGAATATTATTTTCCTGATTTGATATTCCCTTTTTAAGAGTTTTCAAATGTCCTAACGTTTTATTTGATAAAATATCGTTATTTGTAACAACGACATAAGGTTATTAGCGCTGTATTCGCTTTAGCTAGGTCCTTGTACGTTTACAGTACCCACAGACTCGATGAACCGCCATTTTTAATCCCATTTTTTTCCGCACGGGCAGTACCTATAAAATGGATACTTAACAGTAAGTACAGATCACGCTTGCACTCCTTTTGTTAATATATGAAACGAAAAGGAAGAAATCTCCATTTTAACGGTATTTGGTATGATTAGCTTACCATCATACCCGGGTACAGGATATCCGGCAGAGTGCGGCGGGACAGACTTGACGTTGTATCCCAGGCACGCCGCGGTTACCGGGGACCCGGTCTCCGTCTGCCACCAGTGGTTCAACACCGGCACATTCAGGATGCGCTCCGCCCAGTTCTGTTCATAGTGAGTACATATGACACATACATATTAATGAACAATGATAATATTGGATAAATTAAAAACAAAACTTATTCGGTAAAATTATTAAGGAAAACCAAAGAAAGGTACAATTCCGTAGCCGACTGCGGGCAGCAACAGCAGGCGAGGTGTCGTGACACTACTGGTTTCTATGTAGTTTTATGAAATACCTTCTGTAGCTAGCGACACGTCGTTTGCCGGAGCGTCAGACGACATGTCGCCCGACCGCAGATCAGTAGTGCCGCCAACGTTGAAATTTTCTCAAAAAATGAGTTTCACTGATTCCGAGGAAGAGAAACCGATAAACCAGCTGGCCCAATATCCCGCACTGTACGATGCATCTCACAATAATTATTTAAAGAGATAATATTTGATAATATTTGAAAAAAATATTGGAAAGGAGTTAAATAAAAGCGGTAAGTACCTATTTTGTTTACGTAAACAAATAACCCACAGAACGTTTGGAACAGATTGGAACACGGGCTGCTGCCGCCTGCAGTCGGGTTCAGAATCATGACTGCAGCGACATGTCGCGGCGACACGTCGCCTGCTGAACAGGACTAATTAAATAATGCAAATAACACCATTATGTGTCACTCGGCGTGTAGAGGTGGTGTAAGAGAACCACTACCCCATATCCTCCAGTTAGAATCATAAGAGGCGACAGAGAAAAGTGATACAGGAGACGGGCAGCAGTATCTTTTTGATAACAATTCAAACTAATTTAAAACTACGGTTACCAACGAGCCTGTCAAGCAAATGGGGATATTTGAGAAAACCTATCGGGGAAGCCTATGTTCTGCAGTGGACTTTTGATCCGTTACAGCCTACTAAAGTCCACTGCTGAACATAAGCCTCTCCCATAGATTGGCACGCTTGGCAAGATGGTGGCAACCGCAGTTTTTATTGGAACAAAGTTCCTTATCGCACGGTACAGTCTTGGCGGATGGGGCCTAGGCGAAAAATTGTGTAAAATTTTACCGTCACGACCCTTTCTATAAGTATAGACGGCCTGGGAACTATAAGGAAGCGAAATGGAATAACATCCATATCCCTAGCACTTTTTCTTATCTTGCCATTAAAGAAATATTATTTTAAATGGTGCTTCATTTTAATAGACGCTAATAATACATTTATTTGCGTTTTTTAATCAATAATATATTACGTTTATCAATAATAATATACTACGAAAGAAACTTTGTTCCAACCGAGCGTTCCACGACACACGCATGTTTTTTTTTTTAATTTTTAGTCGTTATTAGGAAGATACTGTTGCCCGTCTCGTGATTTGTTTCCCTCTGTCATCTCTTAGGACACCAACGGGATGATATGGGGTAGTGGGTATTCTTACAACGCCACTACCCGGTAGCCACATCACCCAGTAGGTATTCTAAGAGGCGATAGAAGAAAATGCAGCAAATTTAAAACTGCGGTTGCCAACGAGCCTGTCAAGGAAATGGGGATTTTTGAGACAATCTGTGGGGGAAGCCTATGTTCTGCAGTGGACTTTTGATAGTCTGTAAAGAGAGAAGAAGTTTGGCGGGAACTTGACCGTCGACGGATTGTTACTCCCTTAGAGAATATAATTACCTAAGGTTGCTCTTGTTTTATCGTTTAAATAATGGTTTGAAGTGGTTTTTGATACGTAAAATACGATGTTATTTTATGTATTAAGTGTCTGTGCATGTGAACTATTAGAAAAAAATTAGAAAAAACGACGAAAGTGTTTCGATTGCTTAGGTGCCTTATGAACTTGGGTGACTGTCGTCATCGACTGTCCGCTGGGTCGAGCTGTCGTCAAAATCTCCCCAAAAACTGCGCAATGTGACGCATCAGCATATTGTGAAGAAAAAATATATAAAAACGAAGATCGCTAATGAAATGAAGACATGGCTTAAAGGATAAGCATCCAAGCTTAAATCTAAATTAATAAGCCATCAAAAACATAACTTGTAAAAGAAGCCAAGTCTCGCAACTCAGTCCTTCTAACGTAAAAGTTGTGAGATCCATGTAATACAAAGTCGGCTAATTTATTCAGTCCCTACTTAAAGGTCCTTCTGTTTTAAATTATTACGTAATTAGCTAACCTAACAAAATCTTATAGTGACCATATCAATATCAAAAACCTTTTATGTTTTAAGTAAATAGATTGACTTGGCCATCACATGAAAACACAAAGTATCTCTCAAGTAATACATATTATATTAAATTAGATTGTTTAGTGTTAGTTTATCTAGGTATTATACATATATAGGTACACTGATTCATTCACTGCAAATGTAACTTTGTAATCCTATATATTTATATGGGATTAAAAATTATTTATGCAGTTGGTGTATCTCGAAAACTGGACCGAAATCGCAAAATATTTTAATTTTTCCTTGATTTATATAATAAACAATAATTGTATTCCAAATTTGAAGCTTCTATGCCTGCTAGAAGTGCCTTAGAGTTTTGATGATCGGTCAGTCAGTGAGTGACAAAATTAAGAAACTTTGACTAGTTATAATTCTTAAACTACTAGTTCAAATTTGAAATATACCGAGTTTATACAATGCCTACTTGGTTAGTAAAAATTTAGGCTTATAGTTTTATCCACAACGAAGTTATAGGGTTTCGAAAATGGCCTGAACTGCTTCGAGAAAAGGATGGTACGGCCGTGCCGCTCTTTTACTGGACTTGGCGGGGGCACTGCCGTGCCGCCAGATAATAAAATGAACTAATGGGTCACTGCCTTCTACTATGTTTCGTCTTCGTCATTTGGGCTATTATGTGTAAGCATCATATTAGTCTGTGTTTGGGCTCCTCATGAAGCCAAGTACTAATTAATAATTATGTTAGAGCGGATCCAAAATAAATTTATTAGACTCATGTACTTCAAACAATTTGTAGTTTACCCGGGCTATCCCTTGTTGTATCCTACTCTATTTTTGCTCGGTATGGTAGGGTGCTACAAGGTCGTAGAAGAGAAGTCGCTCTCACTATGTACGTGTTGAAGGTGATGACGCGTAGGATACACAGCCCGAGAGTGTTGGACGGAAGCGTGGGGCGCCGACGGCGGCCGTCGTTACTGGCGGTGCCGCGCGCGCACCGCACTGATGCAGCAAGCGCTGTTGGCGCGAACGCACTGTGTGATCAACACCATGTCGGAGCCAACTGATTTGTTTTCATGTTCGCTGAGTAAGCCCAGTAAAATGACATATCATTCTGTATCGTTACGGCTACACTGTCGAATTAGGGTGGTCACTAGGGATTGCAATCCGGAAAAACGGATCCGGTAATCCAGCCGATCCAGCATAATTTAACGTTTGCCGGATCCGGCACCAATATACCGGATCCGGCGACCGAATCCGGTGCTAGTAAATTTTGCCAAAATAATAGAGCTGTTGCATGAGTTGGTACTTTAAATGCGTGGTAAAAGAGATTCGACCCTTTTAAATGCAGAAACAACACTAAAATTTGTTTTAAAGAAGTTGCTCACTCATGACACAGTGTTAAGTACTGAATTATATGAAGCACTACGTACAAGGATGAAAGAACGCCGCATTGTAGTAACAGGAATATTAATATACTTACAGAATCCAAAGAAATGTCATGAAAATGTAAACCGATCTGATGATACATTTACTAAGCCAAAGAAAAAAGCCATACGATTAGAAATGACAAAAATCCTAGAAAGAGTTATTAATATAAGATGATTTAATTTGACTCTAAACATACTATAAATAGATAGATATTGGCAAAATACTAAAATAAGAAATGATTATATTTGAAAGTGACGGAGTTCGAGGAGAATACTTGTCTACTATTCATGATTATTTGCTGACAATAAAGCTGACAGGTGTAGAAGCTGAAAGGGCCTTTTCGGCTGCAGGCTATATTTGCAGCTCTATTAGAAGTCGACTAGCAGATGTCACAATTAACACTATTTGTTTCCTACGATCCTTTCATCAAAATCAAAATTGATTTTCTTGTAATATTATAATGAATACTAAGACAATTAATACTTAAAATTCTACTTAAAATAATTATTTATCATAAGTTGATTAAATTAAACAGTTGTAATTATAATACAAACTCATTATTGTGATAATTGTGCCGTTCATTAGAGAGATTCATCAAATCATGATAATGTCTGTCATAAATATAAGACTTGTTTGTTAGCATTCTCAGATACTTTAATAATTATTGTGATCTCGTCTCAGTAAATTACTTTTGTTCTATTTATCTGTTTCTGTTTATCTTTTGTTTTATAAAGTTACTAAAATAATTGATCTATTTGTGAAAGTAAAATCTAAGAAGACTAAGTTACTCGTCGCATCGTTAAAATTTTACTAGTTGCCTAAACTACTAGATTTTAATTGTTTGCTCGTTGTCTAACCTTAACATTGGATCGGAAATAAGTTGATTTTATGTAAATGTTTTATTTTCTATAAACTACCTATATTACGTACAATGACACTTGGTTAATTAGACTAATAGTTCCTTTTGAACCGAAAATCATCCTGATTTGATCAATCCGACCGGATCCGGTCCGCTCCGGCCGGATCGATGGGAATCCGGTCGGATCCGGCCAGACTGAAAATGACGCCGGATTGCAATCACTAGTGGTCACCCTGTAATGATTGTGTATGTTGTTTGTGTGTAAATAAATAAATGAATGTTACGATGAGTCACTGCCTACCTAAAATGTTCTTAAAATAATCATTTTAAAACGAAAAAATTACAAGAACGACAGTTAAAATGGCAATTACAAAGTTGAGCGTTCTCTCGTAACATATGCAAATACAATTCCAGCACTGCTGGTGAACCCTGCCCCGTTACTCCCTTTGTTAGTTTGACTCTCAACCTCGCACGAGGCCGATTTAAATTCTCCGGCTCCGGTAAATAATTAGTTTACAATAATGTTGTTTTTATTCCATTTTGTTCTTAATCTGCTTTTTAACAACAATTTATAAAAAACAATAAGCAATGTGTATTTTTATTTGTTCTATATTAAGGCTAGTTAACTCACGCATTCCCTCTCGTGATGATCGATGGTCACTTTAAGCTGTTTTCTACTCAGAGATGGTGGTAGATAAACGAAAGTACGGTAGTCAGCATTTGCACTATAAGGATGTGTTCAAAAGACAACTTAACGCAGGTCATCTTAGTGAGCGACCGTATTCAAAAGCATTAAATCGCTTGAGTAAAAACAGATCTAGGTCCTCCTACACAAACACTTACAATTCAGCTGGACAACTCTACTGTGGCGCATGTCAAAGAGATTTCAAGACCAAATTCGACATAGCAGGCCATATCAGGACTCATGATAGGAAAATATCCTAATTTCGAGGGTCGCCGTCAACGACATCGTTAAGGAGGACTACTTACTTATATATCCATACATACAAATAAATGAAATTGAAGTGTCTGTTTGTAATGTCATACAAATAAATAAAATTGTAGTGTATGTTAATCATATGTAAATAATCATTGTAATGTCAAAATAACAGGTTTTTACTAAATGCATATGAAATAATACGGTACTAACAACAGAAACACGATTGTTAAATTTTTGTCTGTCTGTCTTTCTGTTTGTCTGTTTCTTCTGGCTAATCACCAAATTGGCTGGACTGATTTTGACGGCACTTTCCCTAGCAGATAGCTGATGTTATAAGGAGTAAGTTAGACTACTTCTATTTTAGAAAAATAATTAGAGTATAGCGCAAAAAAAACCCATGAAATCCAATCGTAATAAATTCACGCGAACGAATTCGCGGGGAACAGCCAGTTACAAATAAAAATGTAAACGGTAATAGGTCTATGTCTATCTCAAGATGCTGTGCTAAAGGTTATCTAGATCTGTTCAGAGACTTAGCCGTAAGAAGGTAAGAACGTACAAATACACTCCCACATTGACAATATAATATTATAAAGGATTTAAAATAACAAACAAAGCAAACACATTCACAGACATATTAAGCATAATAAGAAATTTAAATTAAGACCGTCTACCGAATAATGCACCTATGCTTAAAATATTTCAATATTATATAGGTACTTAATAAACGAACTACTTAACAAAATACGAGTATATATCCGTGTCCCTAGTCGTTCTTAACGCATTGGAGATGTGTACACACATAAATTGTTTGCGCCTAAATTATGCAAAACCAATGCAGAAGAAGACCTATTATAAAATAATACAATTATAATAATATATAGGTACCTAATATATTTTATGAAAGTATATAACACGTATTTTTCAAATATTGACCAATTAACTTTATCACAATTACAATTTCGCAAGAACGTTCTAAATGTTGCCAGACATTCAATAGTATCTTAAAATATTTCACAATATCTGAAAAAAATACGCGGCTCGCACTTGATGGGGTTTTTCAACAGACTTAAAAAAAAAGATGTGTGAAGTTCACATGCGGTAAAAGTGAAACCTTCAAATCAAATGAAATATAAAACAAAAATGTTTCACATCAAATGATTTATTTAATTTGATATGATAATTTTTTTCAGTATACGTAATTTTATTTCTTTCATAAATTTGTAGTTTTTTTTTTATTTTAACAGTTAAAAGTTATACTAACCATTTTTAAAGCACTGCACACAGAGGAGACCGAGATAATAGAAAAACCTTTATACTATATTAGATTATAATTTTTTTATTTCTTTTTTTAAAGGTTGGGTGACAAACGAGCCCACAGTCCACCTGATGGTAAGTGGTTGCTGTGACCCACAGACGTCTGTCTATGGGTCACAGCAATAGACATCTATTCTCAATAAAGAATCAAAATGCATCTTTTCCAAAGGTAAAAAAGGTCTCCAGTTCATACACTCACCATACGAAACATAGCAGTGTTAGGCTGCTATTCTGTGAAATGTTTTATTTTATTTTATCTGTTAAAAGTTATAGTAACCATTTTTACAAACACTTTATACTGAACTAGCTGTTCCCTGCGGTATCACCCGCCTAGCCATCTGCGCAGGACAGGATTATAGTGCCCAAGTGTATGCGCAAGCACAGGTGCACTCTCTATTCCCTCACTCTCAAAGTCCGATGGGACGGTAAACCGACATGACCAGAGAGGCATTTCCGAGGCACGGGGGTGAGACACCGCCAACTTCCTGACTCCGGGCAGATACTGAGAATCTCTTGACGGAAAAACTCAATAACTGACTTTTTTTGGCCCGACCCGGGATTCGAACCCGAGACCTCATGATCAGCAATCGCTCTACTACAACCACTACACCAACGAGGCAGTATATAACGTGTCAGAGCCGCGCGACCTGATACCTCGCGATCACTGCTTGTTTCACTCGGTTTGCATCGCGTTTCAAATCACAACGATACTAAAGACGTTTCACTTCTAAAAGTAGGAGATTTTACTTGGCAGAGCCATGCTGTAGCTATATTAATAGTATAGTTGTAGCACGAATGGGTCGGCTCGACCACGACTTACAGACGTGGAAGGACGGGGCAGGACCACGATCTTACAGAATACCAGCGTCAAATAGCAGCTTAACGCTGCTGTGTTTCGTATGGTGAGTGTAGAGAACCGGATATCCTTTTTACTGGAAATGAGGTATTACATCTTAGTCCTCACGGGTGACACGCATCTGAATTTTGATTCGTAATCGAGGATAGATATAGATTTCTATGGGCCGCTGCAACCACTTACCATAAGGTGGACTGTGTGCTCGTTTGTCACCCTTATCCTATAAAAAAGGAGGTTTTCACTTTGACTGATTTTTTATTACCTCAGAACTTTTTCCTAGGTAAACCGATTTCTCTTGACCGATTACGATCATTCTTTTTTTTACATGAAAGCTGGTGATTTTCATGTGGTTCCATATAAATTTGATCAAGATCTAACCCGTAGTTTTTGAGCTATCCTTAATAATGCGTATTTAATTGACTTCGACTATATTGATGATGTTCTCATTTTATTTATCTGCCGACTTCCAAAAAGGAGACGGTATTCAATTCGACTGTATGTTTTTTTATGTGTGTTACCTCATAACTTTGTACTGGGTGAACCGATTTCGATGATTCTTTTTTATGTGAAAGCTTGCTTATAGTACTATTGTTTCGTTTCGACCTTATTTCAGAATCATTATTGAAAACGGAACTCACCCGAGTATCCTGGTCACAATGCTCGCCAGCTATGAATACAGTTCGCAGCGACTTGCAACAGTAGCGGCGCGCGTGCTTCGCATTGGGGTCGACGCGTTTCAGCACTCTGAATGCCGTGGGTATAGTAAACAGGGCATTGACTCGATGTTGTTCTATAATTCTGGAAAATTAAATTCATATAAGGAATCATTAACAATAAGGCGTCTACTTTGACTTTGACTTTCTCCATGGTAAATAAAACTGATGAGGGTCTTTCTCATAATAATCATCATTACAGTCTTTCACAAGTCCACTGCTGAACATAGACTTCCTGTATATCTTACCAGGTCGTTACTCCATCTAGTGGGGAGTCGCCCTACACTTCGCCTACCGGTACGAGGCTACCACTCTAGAATTTTTTCCCCATCGGTTGTTGGTTCTTCGAGCTATATGTCTGGCCTATTGCTACTTTAGCTTACTAATCCGTTTGGCTATGTCGTTCACTCTGGTACTGCTGCGAACATCCTCATTTCTATCTTTATCACGCAGAGCAAAACCCCGAGCGAGCTATGGAGAGAGCTATCTCTCTCCATAGCTTGCTGAACGACCTTCAGCTTCCCCATAAGGCCAGCAGTGAAAGACCACGTCTCAGTTCATAAGTCATCACTGGCAATAGGTTCAGGTATACCTGACGAGAAAATTTGTCGTAATCAATTCCCGAACGCTGCCCAGCGGAGTTGAATCCGTCGAATGACCTTACCGAATTTTGGTCGAAGTTGGGACTTACGTAAACGGAATGGTTGTCCCAAGTAAACATACTCGTCAACAACTTGGAGCTCCCAACACTTGTGACATGGATGTTTCACATGATCTTTGTTTTGTCCACGTTCATCTTAAAACCTATCCGTTGGGAGGCACTATTGAGGTCCTTGAGCATAATGCTGTGGTCCTCCAGCGATTCTGCCATAAGGACTATATCGTTTGCAAACCGAAGGTGAGTGATGTACTCGAAACTAATGTTAATAGCGTATCCTTTACAGGCCAGTAGCTTGAAAACGTCTACAAATGCAGCGGTGAAGAGTTTTGAGGGTATAACGTCACACTGTCTTACACCTCTCTGCAGTTGGACAGGTTTCGTACTCTGGTTCTGTCCTCGGATAGCCATCTTAGTCATACTGTATAAACTATTCAGCATTTCGATATACCAACAGTCCACTTGGCAGCTCTGGAAGGACTGCAGCACGAGCTAAATTTTGACGGAATTAAAGGCTTTCTCATAGTACACATACGCAAGACATAGTGGAAAATTGTACTCTTCGGTTTTCTGTACAATTTGCCGTAGGGTATGTGTGTGGTATATGGTGATAAAGCCTTTTCGAATAAAGGCTGGAAATCGTCAAGTCTGCGTGCGAGACGATTCGTAGTGACTCTCGAAAACAGCATGTAGACGCGGCTTAGAAGAGAAATGGGTCTGTAGCTCTTCAAGAGAGCGTTGTCACGTTTCTTGAAGAACAAGACCACCGCACTTCTGCTCCACGCCTCCGATATAGTGCCATCGTGGAGGACGGAATTAATAAGCCTCTGAATGACTTCATGTATCGGTTTTTTACCGGTTTCAGAAGCTCCACTGCTACTGCAAACTCCTTCCTCGCCCGGGGACTTGCCGTTTTTAAAGTGTTGGAAAGCCATTCTAATCTCTCTCAGACTGATATCCAGAATATCGTCGGAATAGTGTCGCATAACACTTGCTCTTGGATCGTTACTCACACTTGTATATGACTCCAACAATGATGATGTATACAGCTGCCTATAGAACCTCTCAACCTCACTCAAAATCTCAGGTGTCCCGGAAACGATGCTGCCATATCCGGTCTTCACCTTCGACAGTTGTCTCTTTCTGGTAGACAGAGCTCTGGAATAGACTTTGGGATCATGGTTCCGATCGACCGCTTTTTCAATACGAGCTGTATTAAAGTTGCGTAAGTCTCACCGCATGCATTCGGAGATCTGTCTGTTCAGCTGCCTGTATGCTGTCAAATCTGCTGAAGACTTCAGCTTAATTTCTCGTCTAACAGCCATGATATTAAGAGTGTGATCGGAGAGTTTTTGTGTTCTTCTACGGCAGGTCTTTCAAATCTTAGCTCCGACCGCATGGACAGTATTCCACGAGTTTATCATTCATATCGTCCGCTGCATTGCAGTCTTCTAGACACTAAAAACGATTTTGTAACTCGAGCTGAAAGGTTTCGAGACTTTGGATTAGGGCACGAGGGGGACGGACCGTTGACTTCATTAGACTAGACATTTCCAACTTAATGTTTTCTACTTTTAACCAATTATCCAACAGTGAAATTAAAATTCTCCATGATAGGTTCAAACCTGATTGACTAACAATGGAACTTTTAACAGTGGTAGAGCTAAGCGGTAGCTTTTGCTGTCGCACGGATGGGCCAGCTCGAACCGGGGTGGTACCACGACCTCACAGAATACCAGCGTGAAGTAGAGGTTTACCTCTGCGTTGCGCTTGGTGAGTGCAGGTGGCCGGAGGACCAATCCCCCCCCCCCCCATCAACATGGTAGTGGAATTAAATAAAAGACTACCCCAGGAGGGTACCAGCACCCCTGGAGAATCCCTCGCTGAGCATCCACGACCAAACTACTCCACCCCTGAGCGTGGGTGGTCAGACTGCCCCGCGTATACTGGGGGGGGGGGGGGGGAGGGCAATTTTTTTTTTATAGGATAAGGATGACAAACGAGCACACAGTCCACCTGATGGTAAGTGGTTGCTGTGGCCCATAGACATCTACATCTATCCTCATTTGCGAATCAAAATGCAGATGCGTTTTGCGGGTTTGCTTCTCGCCGGAAGATCCCAACGTTGTTGCCGATTCTGTTGCTGATGTGGCACTTCAGATATGGAACTTTTTATTCCATCCTTTGTGGTGCCCATCGGAGGCAGATCCCAGCCATGGTTTGGTCGCTCCTGTAAAATAGCATCACGCTATAAGCAGCAGTGCTACCGGGCCTGGGCTGACGCATCAACGTCTCGGGATGTAAACACTAGCGCACTTAAAAAGCAGTATAATTCCCCCTCCAGGTTCTTCAAAAGCGTCATTGCCAAGGCAAGGTCTGAGCACTTCAGCAGAATTGGCGAGAAGCTAGTTCGCCTTCCTTCGGAAACCCATGCATTCTGGTCTCTCGCCAAGGCTGTCCAAGTGAACTTCTGTTAGCCATCTCTTCCATCTCTGCACAGAGAGGACAACTCACTGGCCCATGCCGCAAAGGAGAAAGCCGATCTGTTGAGCTCTCTTTTTGCGTCCAACTCAACTCTAGATGACGGGGGCAACACACCGCCGATCATTCCGCAATGTGAGTGCTCCATGCCGGATGTGCGGTTTACACAGCGCTCGGTTTGCAAAGCACTCTTCTCCCTGGGCGTCAGCAAGTCAAGTGGGCCCGATGGAGTCCCTCCCATTGTGCTGAAGACGTGTGCTCCGGAGTTAGCACCGGTTTTAACGCGTCTTTTCCGGTCCTCCTACTCCCAAGGCGTAGTCCCGAATTCATGGAAGACAGCTTTGGCCCACCCGATCCCTAAAAAAGGCGACCGATCAGACCCGTTCAACTACAACCCTATCGCCATCACCTCCTTGTTCTCCAAAATAATGGAATCCATTATAAACTGCCAACTCATGAGACACCTTGAGGATCACCAGCTGATTAGTGACCGCCAGTACGGTTTTCGTCGAGGTCGATCAGCTGGTGATCTTCTAGTCTATCTGACTCATAGATGGGCGGAGGCAATGGAGTCCAAGGGGGAGGCATTGTCCGTTAGTTTGGACATAGCGAAGGCCAAGCGAAGGATCGGGTCTGGCACAAAGCGCTTCTTGCGAAGCTTCCTTCCTATGGGCTTCCCGAGAAATTGTGCTAATGGATCACCAGTTTCCTTGCTGATCGGAGCATCAAGATCGTAGTAGACGGTGCATGCTCTGATTTACAAGCCTATCAACGCTGGTGTTCCACAAGGCTGCGTGCTATCACCAACGCTGTTTCTCCTGCATATCAATGATATGCTGCTAACTGGTAGAGCGACTAAATTTAGTCCAGTTTAATCCTCAGAAGACACAAGTTTGCGCGTTTACCGCAAAAAGAACCCCTTTGTCGTATCTCCTCAGTTTCAAGGCACTCCCCTTGCTGCCTCAGCTAGTATCGGAATCCTTGGCGTCGACATATCGAATAGTGTGCAGTTTCGTGGTCACTTGGAAGGGAAGGCCAAATTGGCCTCTAAAAAGCTTGGCCTGCTCAGCAGAGCGAGACAGTATTTCATGCCGGCACATCGCTTGCAACTTTACAAAGCGCAAATCCGGCCTCACATGGAATACTGTTCTCATCTCTGGGCCGGGGCACCCCAGTGCCAGCTCCTTCCACTTGACCGCATCCAGCGCAGAGTGGTTCGAATCGTCGACGACCGAGTTCTTTTTGATCGGCTCGAAATACTGGCACTGCGTAGATATGTTGCATCTCTTTGCGTATTTTATCGCACTATCACTGGGAGTGCTCTGAGGAATTGTTCGGACTAATTCCAGCAAATTTAATTCGGATTAATCCCAGCCGCCAAATTTCACCATCGCACATCGCGACTAAACTCGCGGTACCATCCATACCATCTGGATGATTGGCGGTCCACCACTGTGCGATTTAGAAGAAGTTTTCTCCCTCGCACAACTTTCTTGTGGAATCAATTACCACCAGCGAATTTTCCCGACCGATACGACTTAGGAACCTTCAAGAAAAGAGCTTACACCTTTCTAAAAGGTCGGCAACGCATCTGCGATTCCCCTGGTGTTGCGGTTGTTCATGGGCGGCGGTAGTCACTTACCATCAGGTGAGCCTCATGCTCGTTTGCTCCCTCTTCTATTAAAAAAAACTGCCGCTTAGTTGCTTGCAAACTGTTGCGAAATTAAAAACGACAATTTTTTTTCATGAACATCCTCAGTATGAAAAATACCACAAGTCGACACCCAACAAAATATATGTATGTTTACATTGCGCAATAAGTAACGGTCAATTCGCTTTAACTTCTTTAGTCGACTGCAAGCGTGCGAGAAGACTAGTTTTTTGTTTATTTTTTAACCGCGAAAGTTGTTTCGACAATATACACTGATTATGTTTAATGGGACATGGAACTAAGATAAACGCTGTCATTATTTTAGTATGTTACTTTATTTCGTATTTGAGTAAAAATAGTAACTGTCGTTAATTAAAATACAACTGCATGGCATATTTACGGCGACGCCCGTACGATTCACAGCTGTGACACAAATTTTGTTATGAATTTCCAACTCATACGGCCAACAATAAAGTATCACGTCTTAGATCCATATGTCATTAATAGCCCAATGGTGGCAATGGGCCGGTTACATAGCTCAATAAACCGACAATCGATAGGGACAAAGATTTTCGAATAGCTGCCTCTTACTAGTAAGCAAAGTGTAGGGCGGCCCTGTACTAGATGGAGTGACCACCTGGAGAATTAAGCGAGAAGCCGATAGAAGCAGATAGCTTTGGTCCAAGTTTTATTTCTTTCTTGAAGGCTTATGTGCAGCTGGAGTCTTGTTAAGGACTGTAATGATGATGTTGAGAAATACCGGATTTTATATTGCATTTTTTTCTGTTGTATCTGAGACTCTTTTTAAGCTTACCCTCTGATATGGATCTCATCATAAAGACGAGAAGTAAATTCCGAATTTTGAATTTTTCTCTACATTTGTTTAAATAAAGTGGCTCGATAACTACCCTGAGGTCAATTATTTTAAGTTGATTTTATCCTAAACTAAAAGATTACAAGAAAGAAAAATCACTATCATCAACTCACCTAAAGTATTGTCCAGGATCAGGCGTCCTATCCGGCTTCCCTTCATATAGAACGGATGTTAATCCGGCAAGCAGAGGACCATAGCAAATATAAGAGTGACCCACGACCCATCCTAGGTCTGACGCAGACCACCAAACGCCTTTGCGCAGACCATATACCGCATGCATGGTCCAGCATAGAGTAGCTGCATGACCGCATGGACGCTGGATGCCTTTCGGGTCATCAGTGGTACCTTAAACCATTAATGAAAGTTAGGAATCCGTTGATGTTTTTAGATACGAGTTGATAGATCTCCTTTTCTGGAGAATTCTATGGGATTCTCCAGAAATTATGTATGTACACATACTGTCATTTGGCAGATACCGCCAATTTGAACATTTGTTATATGTTTTATAGGATGTTATGTTATGTGTTATATGTTTTTTTATGTTTAATATTATCATCATCATTATCATCATTATAGCCCTTCACGAGTCCTCTGCTGAACATAGGCCTCTCCCAAGGAATGCCACAAAGCACGGTCCTACACTTCGCCTTCCGGTACGAGGCTGCCACTCGTGTACCTTTTTTCCTCATCGGTTGTCGGTTCTTCTAGTTATATGGCCGGCCCATTGCCACTTCAGCTTACTAATCCGTTGGACTATGTCGGTCACTGTGGTTCTACTTCGGATATCCTCATTTCTAAGTTTATCACGCAGAGAAACCCCGAACATAGCTCGCTGAGCGACCTTGAGCTTCCTCATACGCCGAGCAGTGAAGGATCACGTTTCAGTACCATAAGTCATTACTGGCAACACGTACTGTTTGTACAATTTCGTTTTCAGGTTTTGAGGTATACCTGACCAGAAGATGTGTCATAATCTCCCGATCGCTGCCCAGCCGAGTTGAATCCGGTCAATACCTCTCGATTAATATTATGGTTCATGATAATTAGTCTCGGTTGAGACTGCTCGGTAAGACAGTGAGTAAGTAAGAGGGTTCTTATCCTTCACACGGAACAAATGTTTGTATGGCCTCCAATAATTGTTCCAGATCTGGATTTTTGTCCCATGTGCAATTGATGTATGTATAATTAATAAAATTTGGCCTTACTTTGCGAAAATCCATTTTTTATAGAGTAAGGGTGACAAACAAGCATACAGTCCACCTGATGGTAAGTGGCTGCTATGGCCCATAGACATCCACATCTATCTTCGTTTGCGAATTAAAATGCAGATGAGTTTCCAGCCGTGAGGACTAAGATAGAATGCCTCTTTTCCAGTAAAATGGGTCTCCGGTTCTCTACACTCACCATATGAAACACAGCAGCATTAAGCTGCTATTTTACGCTGGTATTCTGTGAGAGTGTGGTCCTTCCCCGGTCGAGCCGACCCATTCGTGCTACAACTATACTATTAATATAGCTGCAGCGTGGCTCTACCACATACATACCACACACATTATAATGAAGTTGTTATAACTGTAACTATATTATGTATCCTGCCCAGTTTATAGCACTTCCCACCCTTCCTCAATTGCGTGCACTATGCCTGTCACCACCAATCCCAGCTCCGCCACCCCCAGCACTAGCTTCCCAAAACCACCACACTAGGAACGACACACCACTCTCGACAATATGATACTTGTTTCGCCTCTACACGAGGCATCCTCAGGTGAAGTAGACTAGGCGTAGGTTGGCCGCTAAGTCACTGACAAACTTAGCAGCCAGCCTCCGTTTAGAGTGGTGTGTCGTTCCTAGTGTGAGTGACCTTCAACTTCCTCATACGACCATCAATGTCGTATAATAGCTTCGTTTAGCAACTAAGCTAATTCTACCACCAAATAGTAATTCTACCACCAAATAGTGGTGGTAGAATTAGCTTGGTTGCTAAATGAAGTTATCTCGCGTGATAGCGGTTAATGAAACAAGAAAAATATCATTAAAGTAATAATGATTTGGTGTGGTATGCGTTACAAAGGAAATTATATACGTGTAGAAAACGGTGCAGGAGAGATATAAATTATATTTATATAATTAATTAATATATAGTTATAACAACTTCATTATGTATGCATGTAAAATGTCTACAGGAGAAATTCCTGCTGTGGGATCACGTAACGCTTTTTAAAATGAAAATAGTGATGATGTCTATGTCAACCAGGGCAATTTCGATTTTAGATTTCGTTAACAATTAAGATTACAGCACGATTGACGGCTATATAGGGCTGTTGTTGCGCTGGGGGCCGCGGGTTCGAATCCCGCACGGAACAAGTATTTGTATGTCTACAAATAATCGTTCCTAGTCTGGATGTTTGTCCTTGTGCAATTTGTGTTTGTAAACTACCTCCACGATACAGGAGTGCAACGTTTAGTGGGTAACGTTTTATATATATAAAAAAAACAAGTTCTGAAGACTGTCAGACATCAATTCTGTTAAATAAATAAATATGAAAAATTAAGAAAAATGACCTGATGTATAAAGAATGTAAAGTGGCTCGTTGGCTTCCACCGACACACAAGATACTGGTTCTGCTTCGAGCGCCTCTTCCCAGCATATATCGCGCTCCTTCTCCATCTGACATTCTAGCACGCGTCGCCTCTGGTATATTATGCAGCAGCGCGGTTGGTGTGAACTTTGGCACAGCGCTTCATCCAGGATATCTTTGTACCTGCGCAATACGAAATCGATTGATAATCCCTAACTCATACAGGATTTACCTAAGATTTAATATAAAATCCTAAAGCCAGATCGTAAGAGACATGTTACCACAAGGCACACAAATATTTCCAGGACCAATTTTTATATAATAAAAAAGAAAACTGTAAACAGGGCAGGTGGTGTTATGGTTGGAATCTAAGACTAAAAGAAAAGGATACTGAGAAATTTTCAGTATTTTTTTTAACAGATCATCCAACGAATCATAAATAAAATAGCCCACGAGTGCAAGATATTTCTTATCACTATAATCATCAAAACCTACTTTTAGCTACTTCTAATTCTTTATTCGAATGAAAAAAAAAGGTACAACAAAGTTAAAGTTTAGACATGTTGATCAAAAACAAATTCGTTCTTTGGTTTAACTAGATAACTAAAAGATAACTAAAGATAAAATAATAAAGTTAATATCTAAACACTTCCGTAATTTTAGAGGTATTTTTATCTAAACTGTACTTAGCAACTTACTTCATGGTGAATTATAACTGTTAACTATTGCAGAAGTGTGTTAATGCTTATAACGTATTTATAGTTTTGGGGAAGGCGCAGAATACGATAAGCGAATGAATTTGAATTGAATGATTTATTAAAAGCATTTAGTGACGACTTACGGATCTGAGACGTGGTCCTTCACTGCTGGTCGTATGAGGAAGCTCAAGGTCGCTCAGCGAGCTATAGAGAGGGCTATGCTCGGGGTTTCTCTGCGTGATAAACTTAGAAATGAGGATATCCGCAGTAGAACCAGATTAACCGACATAGCCCAACGGATTAGTAAGCGAAGTGGCAGTGGGCCGGCCATATAGCTCGAAGAATCGACAACCGATGGGGAAGAAAGGTTCTTGAGTGGCAGCCTCGTACCGGTAGGTGAAGTGTAGGGCGACCCCCCACGAGATGGAGTGACGACCTGGTAAGACATTCAGGAAGTCGATGGACGCAGGTGGCTCAGGACCGTGTTTTGTGGCATTCCTTGGGGGAGGCCTATGTTCAGCAGTGGACTTATGAAAGGCTGTAATGATGTTAATGATGAATCGACAATAGTCAGAATTCGATATTATCTCCGGCGGACTTCTTTCGCCATTTTGCACATTTTAGTAGTACCCAAAAACTTAAAAGGAAACTTTGAGTGAAGTGACTCACCTCACAATTTTATTAGGCTCCACGCCGCAACTTGCGGCAACGATTACCGTTGGCTGTGCATGTTCGATACGGGTTCTTAGTTCCCTCGCTGCAAAACCTACGAGATATTACGTACAGGCAATTTATTACGAGAATGATAAATACAATATTTATTATATTTTTCTTCCTTTTCATTGATCATTGGTCCCTGATGGGCCGGCTCGAACCGGAGTGGTACCACGACCTCACAGAAAACCAGCGTGAAGTAGAGGTTTACCTCTGCGTTTCGCTTGGTGAGTGCAGATGGCCGGAGGCCCTTTTTACTAGAAATGAGGCATTCCATCTTAGTCCTCACGGGTGACAACGCATCTACATTTTGATTTGTAATAGAGGATAGATGTAGATGTCTATGGGCCGCAGCAACCACTTACCATCCGGTGGACTGTGTGGTCGTTTGTCACCCTTATCCTATAAAAAAAAACTCGTTAGTAAAAGTACGAATGGGTCCCCGCTCGACTGAGGTAGGACCATGCTCTCACAGAATACCAGCGTAAAATATATCTGTTTTCGTCGGGGGTTAAAAATAAAGGTTTTGAAAAGACAAAAACATACACACATAAACATGTTTTGTGTGAGAGTGAATTGTTACCATTTCTTATAGACCCTAATCTTGATTCTCTTACCTCCGAAAACTACTGAGTGAATAGCTCCGATCCTGTTGGTCGCGAGCATGGCAACAATAGCCTCTGGTATGAGTGGCATATAGATGAGCACGCGGCAACCCCTACTGACTCCAAGGTCCATCAGCTTACCCGCCAAGCGGGACACCTTTAACAATCAATGATAAAAATTCGAAGATTTAAAAAGAATGAAATAATTTTAAATTCTGAATTCCGGACTTTAATACTTCCATACGTTAAGTCTTAGCACCAGTTATTTTTTTTAACCTTTACAGTACACTCTGACTTCGGAATATCACAATTTCAATATCGTCGTAGTTACAATAAAAACTTCAAGCCAAGGTTGGCAAATAGGGAATGAATGTCCTCTATTTGCCTACACTAATATCCTCTGATCAATAACTACAACAACCTATTTAATAAATAAAAATCGGTTCACAATGAGGGCTAATAATCTTCCACTCACCAGATGTCGCTAGTTATGACTGAGGTAAAGTTTTTGTTACACAGTGTCAGTTAATTGAGAAATTAGTTTTAAATAATAGTTTATCATTATTTAGAGTATTATATTAATACACAACACAATGTGTCAGTGTTTTGATTTTTAATTTTTTGCACAATATAACTCTTTTTTTTAAAAAGTCGGCTTTTAGTTATATTTATAGTTTGGTTTATTCATTTCTAATGTAATTAATATAAAATATAACTAATAATACAGAAAGAAACCTTAAAGATTACACTTTCCTAAGAAATTATCGTTCCTGCTATGAAATCTGTCAAATATTTTACCTCACTCTAAAGTGGCGCCGCCCTGGTGGCAGAAAAAGTCGTGGATGCCCTATATCATATATCATTGACAAATATATCGTGTAACATATACAACGTGTAACAAAAACCCTGTGGTTCCCTTTAAGTGCGTTATCAGAGTCAGTATTCAAACGTAAAGAAATAACTTTTTTTTTCAAAAAACGAACATTAAATTTTTAATTGTAATGAAAAAAATTAATTTGCAAATTGTATGTGATTTTATTACCTCTACACAACACGAGCATCGGTGAAGGGGGGTCTTTCACAATCCTCTTATTCTCCGGATAATGGAGAGGTAATAAAACCACATAAAATTTGCAAATATTTTTTTTAATTAATATTTTTTTTTTATTTTCGAGTTTTTTGAAAAAAAATCGGTTGTCTGTAAAGTCGGTTTACTGACGATAGTTGAACGTGACAACGTCATAAGAAATATTTAATATCGAAAGAATCATTACCTTTATCTCCGCAATTATCGTTGCTATAAACAATTGACACCACATTCGCTCGCACAGTCGCTCGTTCCGCGCTCTCGCTTGCATTTTAAATGGAACGCCTAGGTAACGCCGCATGAGTCATGTTTTTTCGTGCCGGCAGCCAGCGTCATCGATTTATAAGACGTTGTCACGTCAAAAAAATATTTCTTTACGTTTAAATACTGACTCTGACAACGCACTTAACGGGAACCACAGGGTTTTTGTTACATGTTGTATACGATAATTATAACTTTAAAAAAAAAGTAAAAACCGACTTCAAATTACTAAAAAAGAAGTTATTTATTTGCTACCCTTAGGGGATTCTTTTCTCCTAATTTACATGGGACCACTCTTTAATTATAACCTATTTAATAAAAAAAGAAGCATTAAAATTGGTTCACAATCTGCGAAAATATCGCGTAATATACATACAAAAACACATTGAAGAAAACTATTTTTTACGGATTTTATGACGTTTAATTTTACTGTTTTAATTCCCGACGTTTCGGGTTATTTACAGCGACCCATGGTCACGGGGGGGACAAAATAATTTTACTCAATGTGTAGTGTTCGCGTAAATATAAGAAATCATTACATACAAAAACACACTCGAATTGGGAATCTCCTTCTTTTAGAAATCATTTAAAATAAACAGTCGACTTTTTTGTAACTTCATAATTAATGTAGTGAAGATGGAGTTCTTTCTTCTTAATGTTAATGCGGGCAATAACACTGCACGTCACCTCTATACCTTATATTATATAGGACAATGGTTTACCCCTGTGTCCGCAATATAGGTCTAAATTGAAGAGCGTCGTTTCAAAACGCAAGTTGTCACATCTCGGACAATTTTTGAATATGCTACAGATTCGTAGCCCTTAAATATACTACTTTACTACAACGAAACTCGATTTGGTTCAAATCGCTATTAATACATATAAAAAAGCATGTCAAAAATGAGGTTTATTTCAAAGTCGCCATTTGAAACGACGCTCTTCAATTATAGGAGGTGAAGGAGGGCCTATATATCCCTCTTAGCCCGACGTTCCGGCTGCGTTTACTCTTTCTCTCTTCACATAATGTACTCTGTGCTCTTCATCTACCTTTTGAGACATCACTTGCGCGTGAAAGACTACTCCATCACAACCTTTTCACGACTTTTTACAACCGTCTATGGCCTTAATAAGTATCAGTAATGTATTCCGTCATTTGTTGGATCTTTCTGGTATTTCTTTTAGTCGACTATTACAACAACCACGGAACAACGTGAGATTCTTTTTATAAAACTAAAGTGACAAACGAACTTACTATCCATCTGATGGTAAGTGACTACAGCACTCCGTGGGCATCTGCAGTCAACTTCTATGAATCAGTTAATTTATGTCATATACCTACGTTTGCAACTTTGCAAGTTCGCACTCATATATAATATTGTTCTCATCTCTGAACCGAATCGAATCGTCGACGGACGTGTTTTTTCGCCTCAATTTACTGGCATTTCGAAGAGATAGACATCTCTTTGTATTTTTGGAACGAAGTTCCTTATCGGACGGTACTAATTTGGTAGATGGGCGCTAGGCGAGAAAAAGTGTAAGATTTTCCCGTCACGACCCCTTCTGACATAGTGTAGACGGCCTTGGTGGCTATAAGGAAGTGAGATTGAATAATGTCCAGCTCCCTTGCACTTTTTCTTATCTTGCCATGGAAGAAATATTATTTTATTTTAAATGACTCTTCATTTTAATAGACGCTAGTAATTAATTAATTTGTATTTGTTAATCAATAGTTTCATCGCACTTCGTGAACAATGCCCTATACCAACCACACCACTGTTACAATTTTCTTAGAAGAGTTTTCCTCGCACTTTGTGGAATTAATTAGCACCAATTTTTTTCTGGACAGATACAATACTGACGACACGACATATTCAAGACAACTTTCCTACATGCTACTCCTTTTTAAAAGACCGGTAACGCACCTGCAATTCAATAGCCATAGTTCTTTCCATCAGGCTCCACATACTCATGTGCCCCTTCTTTAAAAAACCTCACCTGGTTCTGAAGCTCAGCGTAGGTGATCCGGCGCACGGTGTCAGTCATAGGGGAATCATGGACGAGTGCCACTTGTTCACCTCGGCCAGCAGCCACGTGGCGGTCCACTGCGTTGTAGCACACCGACATCTCACCACCCACCCACCTTTTTAGGAAAAACAATTTTTTAGCTTTTTATGATTAGAACTGATTTGCCCGCCTGAATGTTCGAAATTTTCTAAATAATTGACGAAAATAACCCACATCGGGCTGTACTCTTCCTATTCATGTGAGGAATAAAAATTCGACGAGTATTCCATCACGAATTGGCTATTCCGTCTACCAGAGGAGGAAGAAGAAGAAATGTTCGGATTAATTCCATCCGCTAAATTTCACCATAGCACATCACGATAAAACTCGTGATACTATCCATACCATTTGAATTATTATCTGGATTTTCTCGAAGTAATTTTTTTAGAAGAGGAGGTAAACGAGCATGCGGCTCACCTGATGGTAAGTGACCACCGCCTCCCATGAACAACCGCAATACCAGAGGAATTGCAAGTCTGTTGCCGGCCTTTTAGAAAGGTGTAAGCTTTTTTCTTGAAGCTTTCTCCCTCGCACAGCTTCCTTGTGGAATCAACTCCCACCAGCGTTTTTTCCGGACTGATACAATTTAGGGACCTTAAAGAATAGAGCCTACTGTTTTTTAAAAGATCGGTAACGTATCTGCAAATCCCCTTGATGTAGCAGTTGTTAAAGGTTGGTGGTAGTACTTACCATCAGATAATAACCCCCCTCGTTGTTAAAGAAAAGTATTTAAGAAAGTTCGAATTAAATTTAGGGACCTTTTTCCTATCAATAATATTAGTCAATTTAAGCTGAACGCACATTTGTCCGCGCTGTACGCGCCGTACGCACCGTACGCGCCGAATTTTACTGATTGCCTCGCACATTTGCACGTACGCACCGTCCGCACCGTACGCAAATCTTTTGGATTGCCAACAACTCTTGCAGTTTTTTCCAACCACTGGTGTGAAACGGTACATTAGATAGATTAGATTGAAGATATTTATCGCTCGGAATCACTATGGAAAAAAATATTGTAATAGCCTGCTTATTGGCAGAGGAAGAAGAAAACAAAATTCAAAGAAAAAGAAGATTCTGGATTCATAGTATCAATTTAAAAAGGCAATTGTATGGAGAGTATTATACTTTATTTCAAGACTTGTTATATGAACGATTTTTTAGATATTTGCATTTAACCAACAAGAAATTTGAAGCATTATTACATATATTAAAACCATATCTTTCTATGGAAAACTCAAGATTTAGAGGGCCAATTGAACCAGAGGAAAGACTTGTTGTATGTTTGAGGTAAGTGTTTTATTGTTTATTAAGTAATCCGGTATAATTAGGTTATTGAATTAAAATTCACTATCAATTTTTTTTAATGTATTTACATAATTTATCACTAAGTATTCATTTCACAACGTTTATCGGAATTTCAATTTCGTTGCAGCATTTTTCTGTCAACCTCTAACCGCAGTGTATATTTAACACTTAAAAATATAATTCAAAACAAAAGTCGAAACCACCAGTTTTAGTGGAAAATCCACTGAGTTAGCAACATTAGACAACACTGAGTATCAACACGCGCCAAACGCGCCGCGTTATATGACGTAATCAGAATTCGTCCTTCGATATCGTATACCTACCGCATTTTATAAAAATCGGCGCGTACGGTGCGGGTGTAATGTGCGAGGTTTCATATGATTTCATACAACGAATTCTAAAATTCGGCGCGTACGGCGCGGACAAATGTGCGTTCAGCCTTAATCAGCAGTTACAGCATTATAATATACTCCAGACCGTATTTCGGACACAGCGGCCTATCTCACCGGAGACTATCCCTCTGCGCAAGACAGGATTATAATTCCCGAGTGTACGCGCAAACACTGGTGCACTCTCTATTGCCTCACTCTCATATTCCACCTGATGTAAAGTGGATGTCTTGGTCCATAGACATCGTCATCTATCCTCGATTAAGAAGCAAAATGCAAATGTATTATCACCCCTAAGGACTAAAATTGAATGCCTCGTAGTTAGTGAAGACTCTCAGCATTAAGCTGCTATTTTACGCTGGTATTCTGTGAGAGCTTGGTTTTTCTTCATCGGTCTTTTCTTGGAGCTGATCTATTTTTACTACAGCCATAGCTGTAGCGTGACTCTACCACATAGTTTAAATCTCTACCATGCGAGCGAAACCGCGAGAAAAAGCTACATATTAATTTACTATTATTCAAAGCCACAACAACTCGTATAATCAAACTAATAATAATTAGATCGCGTAAACAATGTGATTTGTCTAGCAACATTTGAATTACAAATTTATTTTTCTTGTGTCTTTACTATGTAATATTCTTAAATAGTAAATTAACATAAATACATACATACAAACATAATTAAAAAAAAACAGCAAATCGTATTGTTATTTAAAAATAAACAGTATTGTAGAACGTCCTGAAAGATACGTACAAGGGTATCCCTGAGTGCGGTACTAACACGATACTGGTACGGACTGGTACGGTAGTTTTAACAGTGGTAGAGCCAAGCGGGAGTTAGACTACCTCAGGAGGGTACCAGCATCCCTGGGGAATCCCTCGCTGAGCATCCACGACCATGTTATTCCACTCCTAAGCGTGGGTGCTCATGCTGCCCCGCGTTTTCTGGGGGGGGGGGGGGGGGAAATTCCGCTCAAAAACATAACTGCTCGGGGCAAACTGAGCAACAATACCAAGGCGACCCCTGCCACGCTATCCGTAAATTTCTGCAACATCAGGGGCCTTCACTCGAACCTAAACGCCGTCCACTACCATCTCGAGACGACGAAGTCAGCCTTGCTCTTTCTGACCGAGACGCAGGTGTCCTCTCCGGCTGATATTTCGTATCTCTCCTACCCGGGGTACAAATTGGAGCACTCCTTTGTGCCTCGGGCTGGAGTTTGCATATATGTCAAAGAGGACATCTGTTCTCGACGCCTCGGCAATCTTGAAGGTTCGGACCTGTCCATCCTTTGGCTACGCGTAGACAGCGACGATTATCCGTGCGTCTACGGGTGCCTCTATAGGTTCCATAGCGGTAATTCCGAAACAGACCGACTCATCGACCACGTTCAAATGGCTACAGATTCCTTGCTACAACAGGTCCCATCCGCAGAGATCGTGATCCTTGGCGATTTTAACGCCCACCACGCCGAATGACGGACGAATATCAGGTTTCCGTCGATGCTATCGGCTCTTCGGACCATTGTCTGACCCGGAGTGTGGTGCCACTCACGCTCCCCTCGAGGTTGCGTTCTGCAGGTTGCCGCCGTGTTTGGCATTACAGGTCGGCGGATTGGAACGAAATGCGGTCTTTCTTTGCATCCTACCCATGGAAGCGGGTTTGCTTCTCATCGGATGATCCCAGCGCCGTTGCTGACTCTGTCACTGATGTGTCCCTGTAGCACACAGGGAATGGAACTATTTATTCCATCATCTGTGGTACCCATCGGAGGCAGATCTCAGCCTTTGTTTGGTCGCTCCTGTAAGAATACATTACACAGTAAGCAGGAGTGTTATCAAGCATGGGCTGCGGCTTCGGTGACTCGGGATGTAAACACCAGCATACTTAAAAAGAAGTATAACTTCGCCTACAGGTCCTTCAAAAGAGTTCTTGCCAAGGCAAAGTCAGAGCACATAGAAAGAATTGGCGAGAAACTAGTTCGCCTTCCTTTGGGAACCCGTGGATTCTGGTCTCTCGCTAAGGCTGTTCAAGGGAATTTCTGTAAGCCATCACTACCACCTCTGCACAGAGAAGACGACTCACTGGCCCAAGCCGCAAAGATAAAGCCGACTTTTTAGGCTCCCTTTTTGCGTCCAACTCGACTGTTGATGACAGGGGGAACACACCGCCGACCATCCCGCGGTGTGAGTGCTCCATGCCGGATGTGCAGCGGTTCTCACAGCGCTCGGTTCGCACAGCACTCCTCTCCCTGGACATCCACAAGTCGAGTGGGCCTGACGGAATCCCCCCAATTGTGCTGAGGACGTGTGCTCTGGAGTTGGCACCGGTTCTAACGCGTCTTTTCCGGTACTGCTACTCCTAGGCGTAGTCTCGAAATCATGGAAGACAGCTTTTGTCCACCCGAGCCCTAAAAAAGGCGACCGCTCAGACCCGTCCAATTACAGGCCTATCGCCATAACCTTGTTCTGCAAAGTAACGGAATCCATTATTAACTGCCAGCTCTTGCGATCCCTTGAGGATCACCAGCTGATTAGTGACCGCCAATACGGTTTTCGTCGGGGCCGATCAGCTGGTGATCTTCTGGTCTACCTGACTCATAGATGGGCGGAGGCAGTAGAGTCCAAGGGGGAGACGTTGGCCGTTAGTTTGGACATTGCGAAGGCATTCGATCGGGTTTGGCACAAAGCGCTTCTTTCGAAGCTTCCTTCCTATGGGCTTCCCGAGAAATTGTGCAATTGGATCACCAGCTTCCTTGCAGATCGGAGCATCAAGGTCGTTGTAGACGGTGCATGCTCTGAATACAAGCCTATTAACGCTGATGTTCCACAAGGGTGTGTGCTATCACCAACACTGTTTCTTCTGCATATCAATGATATGTTGCTAACTGGTAAAATTCATTGCTATGCGGATGACAGCACTGGTGATGCTCTATATACCGGCCGTGCCAATATTTCTCGATAAAACGTCGCCGAGTACCGGAACAAACTTGTGTCTGAAGTCGAGTTTTTGCTGAACAAAGTCTCGTATTGGGGGCGACTAAATTTAGTCCAGTTTAATCCTCAGAAGACACAAGTTTGCGCGTTTACCGCTAAAAAGTACCCCTTTGTCGTATCTCCTATCTATCTAATATATGTAAACTTATAATAATAATATATTAAAACTTGCTTGTTTTAGTGTATATTCGTTGTAATTTAGTTTTCTATGTAACTGATTGTAAAAAGAGCGGTTCTCCCTAACACAGGCGATGTTTTGCCTAAAGGGGAGTTCCCACAACTAATATTTGTAATAGACTAAGTTACTGAAATAAAAAAATATTTATTATTATTATTATTATTTATTATCCTCAGTTTCAAGGCACTCCCCTTCTTGCCTCAGCTAGTATCGGAATCCTCGGAGTTGACATATCGACCAAATTGGCCTCTAAAAAGCTTAGCGTGCTCAGCAGAGCGGGACAGTATTTCATGCCGACATACCGCCTGCACTTTTACAAGGTGCAGGTTCGGCCTCACATGGAATACTGTTCCCATCTCTGGGCAGGGGCTCCCCAGTGCTGCTCCTTCCAGTTGACCGCATCCAGCGCAGAGCGTCTCGAATCGTCGATGATCGAGTCCTTTTCGATCGGCTCGATTCATTGGCACTGCGTAGAGATGTTGCATCTATTTGTGTATTTTATCGCATTTACCACGGGGAGTGCTCTGAGGAATTGTTCGGACTAGTTCCAGCCGCCAAATTTCACGAACACATATCGCAGCAGAACTCCCGATACCATCTACACCATCTGGATGATTAGCGGTCCACAACTGTGTGATTTAGAAGATGTTTTCTTCCTCGCGCAACTTCCTTGTGGAATCGATTACCATCAGCGATTTTTCCGGACCGATACGACTTAGGGACCTTCAAGAAAAGAGCCTACTCCTTTTTAAAAGGACGGCAACGCATCTGCAATTCCCCTGGTACCCTGGTGTTGTAGTTGTTCATGGGCGGCGGTAGTCACTTACCATCAGGTGAGCAGCATGCGTTTTTGGCCCTCTAGTAAAAAAACTGAACCTCTACGTTCACTGAACCCTGGGCAATTTGCGAGTTTCTCTATCACGAATTAAATTCGTTAAATCCAAATGCGCCAAAGCTGAAAAGCCCAAATATTTGGCATTCTTGAGGGGAATCTTTGGGTTGAAGTTCAAGACTGTAAAGCACTGGATATTAGGTCCAAGAAGAGCGCTTTCAACCAGATCAACGAGTCCTACAAGAAAGCACTACGGGAAACCAGTTTTTACTGTAATAAACTATCTGTTCGACTATCCGGCAGAAGAGCTTTTTGGTTTCTTATCAAAGCGGTCACGACAAAATATCTACACTACCTCCGCTGGTAAAACCTAATGGCATACTAGCGCATACGGCTAAAGAGAAAACGGACTTGTTCACTTCATTTTTTGTCTGTAATTCATATCTAGACAGTGTCAGTGGCAACATGGTTCAACTAACTCACGGCAGTACGGTCTAAGTCGGAGATCCGCATCACCAACAAGAAGGTTCTTAAACCCTTGCAGAGACTAGACGTGAACAGAGCTAGTGGACCAGATAGTATACCAACTATAGTTCTAAAGGGTTTTGTCTCCTGTGCTTGTTCCGCCTCTTATTTAGCACTGAAAAAGTGAAGGTTTTGCAATGTATGTAGTTGACTCTGCCAATTATCGACCAGTCGCAATTACCTCCATACTCTGCAATATTATGAAGTGTAATCGTTCCGCCATAATCTGTCGACACCTTTAAGCGTATGCTGCTCTTGGTGAGTGCAGGTGGCCGGAGGCCCTTTTTACTGGAAATGAGGCATTCCATCTTAGTCCTCACGGGTGACAACGCATCTACATTTTGATTTGTAATAGAGGATAGATATAGATGTATACGGGCCGCAGCTACCACTTACCATCAGGTGGACTGTGTGCTCGTTTGTCACCCATATCCTATAAAAAAAAAATATTTACTGGCCGCCCCGTTAACACATATGTTTCAATTATTTCTATCAAATGGTATTTTCCCGAAAGTGCTTAAAAAAAGCAGTGGTTTCTCCTATTTAAAAAGCTGGTGATAAAAACTTAGTTAGTAACTATAGGCCGATTTCAGTTTTATCTGGTTTATCTAAAATTTTAGAAAAGATCATAAATACCAGGTTAATACAATACCTGAAAACTAATAACTTGCTGTCATTTGGTTTTAGGCCTAAGAGGTCATGTAATGATGCCTTGCACCAATTGACTGATTATGTCACAAGTAATCTTGACAATGGTATGCACTCAACTGGGATCTTTTTAGACCTTGCCAAAGCATTTGATACTATATCTTGCCCTATACTATTGCAGAAGCTTGAAACACTTGGCATGAGGGGAACTCAACTACAATTTTTTTCCGATTACCTCAGTGATCGCTTTCAATGTGTAAAAATCGGTGAGTATACAAGTACTGAATTACAAAACAGCTCTTATGGAATCCCACAGGGCAGTATCCTGGGGCCTACATTGTTCCTAATTTATATAAATGACTTATGCAATCTTCAACTTCAAAATGGTGTCATAATGTCGTATGCGGATGATACAGCCCTGTTATTCTCAGCTAAATCACGAGATGAGGTTTATAAATACGCTCAGCAAAGCTTTAATATAGTATCTAATTGGCTTTTTAATAATCTCCTACGTTTAAACGCTGATAAAACACAATATATGTTATTTTTAATGAGAAATAATAACACACCTACTCACCTAAATATTTACGCTCATCATTGTAACTCGTATGATGACACTGCATGTGCATGTCCCGCATTAACAAAAATAGACAATATAAAATATCTAGGTATCACGCTTGACACAAATTTAAATTTCCGCAAGCACATTGATTTACTTTGTGCTAGAGTTCGTAAATTAATATTATATATTTTTAAATATCTTCGTAACATAGCTGACTTCAAATTGATAAGGCAGGTCTATTTGGCTTTGTGTCAATCCATACTCACTTCTGGCATTACTTCCTGGGGTGGTGCTTCTAAAACAATATTGCTCCCACTAGAACGTGCTCAGAGAGCAGTTCTGAAGGTAGCCACTTTCCGTTCATTCATGTTTCCTACACATCAACTGTTCTTAGCATGTAGTGTACTAACTGACCGTCAGTTGTTTATCCTCAACATCATATTAAAACAGCATACCGAACTTCCATTTAAATCCATAGACAGGAGAAGAATGGACTTAGTTTGTGTAAACCCTCAAACCAAACACGCATTTGTAAACAAATTTTACGTATTTTTAGGACCCTTTCTACATAACAAGCTCAACAAGTCACTAAAGGTATATAGTCTAAGTTATAAGAACTGTAATATAAGTGTAAGCAAATTTCTAAATAAATTAAATTACGAAGACACAGAGAAGTTGTTAGAAATTCTAAAATAGTTTGCATTAATTGTAAGTAACAATAATTGTTATTTAGTTATTTTATTTATTATATAATATAGTTTAATTATTTAAATATCTAGTGTCCTACATTATTAAACCGATTGTATAAGTGATGTCTGAAACACAGGTACTCAACCTAGTTCAGGCAGGTAGCTAATATTATAAACTTGAATTTTCTATTTTTCTTTTGTAGATTCTATATTATTAAGCTACACATAGTTTTAATTTTATCATAGCATGTTATTTTTGTTAGACTTAATGTTACTTTATTTAATTTTATTCATATTTGTTCCTGTATGTAAACATGTGTAATTGGAAATGAAATAAATATTTATTATTATTATTATTTTGGGTTATCTATAAAGTTTTCTCATCTGGTTGGGCAGTATAAATATAAAATTGTAAATGAAAATGGTAAACATACATAAATATCAATAAAATAAAATAAATACATAAAAAATACATAAATATATAAAAACCCAACCAGATGGAAGCCCTCGGCAGGGGAGACCAGACGGCCGAGGGTTAGGGGGAAAGGGAAAGAAACCGGCGGACGATGCGGGCGGTATCGAGGAGCACCGCCTTCTGCATTTGAGCCTGAAGCGGTCCGTCACGGAGTCCCAGTCGCCTCAGATGACCCGAGAGGCTGACTGGGATTAACCCGTTCGCAGAAACGACCACACGAATAATTTCGGTCGGCAGACCACCCCACATGTCGGTCACCTCGTGAGCCAGGTCCAGATTTTTAGTCAGCTTATCTGTGTCGGCTTTCACGAGGTTCTCGTCATAAGGAATGGTAATGTCGACCAAAAATATCCTTGACTGTGCCCGGTCCATCAGCACAATATCAGGCTTATTCGCAAGAATAGTCCTGTCTGTGATGATGGCCCGGTCCCAGTAGAGCCTGGCGCGGTCATTTTCGAGCACGGCTTCCGGCAAGTACTTATAATACGGCAGTTTCCGATCCACGAGGCCGTATTTCAGAGCGAGCTCCTGATGTAGAATCCTGGCTACTAGATTGTGTCTGTGCAAATACTCAGAGTTAGAAAGCGCCGAACAACCGGAGATAACATGCCTAAGTGACTCACCGGGATGGCGACAAGCTCGACAGATGTCGACGGCGCCATCCTTTAGGATGTATCTCCGATAATTGTTGGTCTTAATAACCTGATCCTGTATCGCACAGACAAAACCCTCGGTTTCCCCAAAGAGGTCACCGAAACGTAGCCAGTGGAGGGAGGCGACTGTGTCTACGGAAGGCTCATGTAGAGCCTTGTAGAACCTCCCGTGGAGCTCCTTCTCCTTCCATACGGTCTCCTGGTCGGAAATGCACTGTACTGCCAGGTCTTGCCATTGCTCGTTGGCTAAGGATAGAGGAGTGAGCCCTTTATCACACGAAATGACGTCCCTATAGAATGGATCACCCGATCTCACCAGAAAGTAATTACGGAAGCTGCACACTTCACGATTATGCATAGTGAGAGCGCTCAAAAAGCCGCGCCCACCATTTTTCCGCGGCAAGTACAGCCTCATTACTGACGATCTCGGGTGATGCATCCTGTGAGACGCCATAACAGTGCGGACTTTTCTATCCAGAGCTTTCAGTTCGGTCTGAGACCACCTGAGTATGCCGAAGGTATATATGAGGACAGGCATGACCCAACCGTTATATGCGTTATTATTATATGGGGCGAGACTTTGGACAAAAATGGGGAAGCAATTACCGTTTCTCTCGATATTTCAAAGGCCTTAGACAGGGTCTGCTAAACTTTTAGGCAAGCTTCTAGGGTACGGTTTATCACCTGGTCTGATGGATGGCTGGATAAAGGACTTTTTGTGTGAACGGTATCTCTAAAATGTTGCCCATGGCTGCACTTCCAAGCCTATTACGAATAATGCAGGAGTTCCACAAGGGTCCGTTCTCTCCACAACTCTCTTTCTACTGCAAATCAATGACCGATTTATGTCTTTATCTATGGGTAAGCATGTGAAAAGATACCAACCGAGTGCAAAAGAAAAAAGATAGTTAAGTGTATGAATATTTTACTACAAGGCAGTCTCTGAATGGAGCGATGCTAATCTTGTGAAGTTTAACGCCTCCTAAACACAAGCGCGTGTCTTCGCTACAAAAAGTAGCTGGCACATCTTCGCTTTCTTTCCGAGATGTATCATTGGAGTACACCAACCATCTTCAGTTGTTGGGGTTGAGATTACCTCGAACCTGAACTTTGGATGGTTTATTTATTTATTTTATTTATTTATTTACTTTTTATTGTACATCAAAAAACAAAACAAAACGAATACAGTTAAATCTAAATTAGAAAATGTACAACAAGCGGTCTTATCACTCTGAAAGTGACCTCTTCCAGACAACCTTAGTGTAGAGAACTTATGCAAACAATAGTTAAAAATAGAGGGGGCGTACAAAATAAAAATAAAAAATATAAAGACAAGTGAAGATTATGTATGATATAATATAATAGATTAAATGAAAAGAGTACGAAAAAGGAAAAGTAATTTATCTAATAGCGTTCTAAGTAATACGATTTAACAGGACTTTTAAAAGAATGAAGAGATTGAGCACGACGAATGTGGAGAGGTAAAGAGTTCCACAAACGTACAGCATTTACAATAAAGTATTTCTTAAAAAAAGTAGGAAGAGTGCGAAGGAGTAGAGAGAGAATGATTGACAGAGGATCGAAGGAACCGACTATGGGTAAGGGAAAGATACTGGAAACGGTCTTTTAAATAATGAGGAGTGGAAGGATTAAACAGCACACTATAAAAAGTGAAGAGAATGTGAGTATTCCTGCGAAGGCGGATCGGGAGCCATTTGAGCTGTTTGCGAAATTCAGAGATATGATCATATTTGCGAAGCCCGAATATGAATCTAATACATAAATTTTGAATGCTCTCAAGCTTATTAAGCTGCTCCTCGGTAGTGTCAAGATAGCAAATGTCAGCATAGTCAAGGATAGGCAGAAGTAGAGGCTGAGCGAGCGTAACTTTAGTTACTGTGGGAAGAAAATTACGTAATCTACGTAAAGAGCTTAAAGCAGCAAACATTTTTCTACTAACCTCATTAATCTGTGAGGTCCAAGACATACAAGAGTCGAGATACAACCCCAGATTTTTAACCTTGTTACTGTAAGGGATTTGAGTGCAGTCTAGTAAAATAGGAGGTAGGGAAGACCAGTCAATTTTTCCAATTAATCTAGAACTACTGATGATAATGGCCTGAGTTTTCTTAGGATTAATCGTTAAACCATAACGTTTACTCCAATTCGAAATACAAGTCAGATCAGCGTTAATAGTGTCAACTGATTTAGACAAATCATCAAGAGACGATTGAGTATAGATTTGGGAGATCATCAGCATACAAGTGGTAGGAAAAGGACAAATTATGACTTATAGAGTTAATGAAAATTGTAAACAGGAGAGGAGACAACACGCCACCTTGTGGTACGCCAGCCGCTGTAGTAGTCCAGGTGGAAAAAACATCTTGCACCTGAATGCGCTGTCGGCGACCAAACAAGTAACTTCGAAACAAGTTAACTACAGGTGGAGATACGTTGAGAAAGCGCAGGATGCCCAACAAGATATCAAAATCTACTGTATTAAATGCATTACTAAAATCAACTAACGTAAGTATGGTAAGCTTTTGCTTTTCCATACCATACCGAATATCATCAGTGTTTTGTGATAGGGAGCGTAGTGCGTTGTCTGTTCGTGCTTGGTTCACTGAAGGCAAAGCCAAAGCAGTTGCAAGGAAGTTAGGTATCCTTGCAAAGGTACGGTACTTCACGCAGGGACAACTTCCCACTCTATATAAAGCGCAAATTCGATCGTACATATAGTAATGCTTACCACGTATTTGAACAAAACCGTTTGCTCCATCGTTCGTCATGTGTATTGCAAAGGAGTGGAATAATTTGCCGCCATCTGTCTCTATACGGTTACAGTGTGGGTGTTTTCAAAAAAGGATTCCTACCATCTCGTAAATATATTCTCTTTCTTTATTTTAAGTTTTTTTTATTGTTACACTAGGCTCACTCTTTACCATGCTCCATCTGGCCCGAGGGCAAAGATGAGGTCAATGATGGAGCGAGTTTTCCCACTGCAAACTAAGTAGCCTGTTAACACGCCCTTGCTACTCTACCGCAACCTTGAAGAGATTAAGGTAAAGTAATTAAGGTAGGTTTAAGTAGATTTTATTTTCATTGCGTGTCAATGATTGTCTTTATTATGCAATAAATTATATTTGTATATATATATAATAGATTAATTAGAGTGTTTACTTGATATACTGCTACTGATATTATCGTATAAGTGCAATATGGTTATGATATAGGCATTTTAAGAACACTAAATTGTTTGACTTTGACGTGTTAAGAATAAAGCACTACCTACCTAATAACGCAGGAGTTATGAGGCTTGCATAATTGCACAAATAAAATAAATAACTTAGTACAAAATAATTAAATTATAAAAATTAAAAATCATATATTTCGGACCTAGTCCATATCACACTTCATAAATACACATCAAAATTAAAATATTAAATCTAAGTTACAATGTCAATTTTATATGAATTACATAAAAAAAATCATTAAAATTAAATTATTATTACAATTAGTTAAATTCATATAAAATATACAAACACAACAAAACAGATACACAGCTCTAACGTAATCTAAATTTAGGTTTAGATCCGGAGTGCTCTACATGCAGCCTGGTCCAGTGTCGCATTATAGGGCAATCCAGATCCATCCGCCAGGCGAACAGTTGCATGTAGCCATTTGAGCCGTCCCGTGTGCGGCGCATCAGGGACGCGACTCGCTTCCGAATGATCGTTGCGAATCCGTCTATATTTGCATCCACAAATATTCCTGATGCGTTACAGTAGCGTGGCAGCTTCATCAGTACTCTGAAGGTGTATAGAATGCGTAAGAGGTCGTAAGATTTTCTGTGTACTTGACCCATAGGCTGCACGTGTAAAATGATTGGCCGAATGCTCTGAACAACGTAGCCTTCTGCAGTACAGCGCGCAAACCTACGTGCCTACATATTGGCACGAACAGACAACGCCCTACGCTCCCTATCTATATCAATATCGTCTGAAAGCGTCTCAATGATCCAGTGCCCAAATATTTGAACTGCGAGACTTTTTTCAGGACACTGTCATTTAGCGTGACTGGTGGGACAGTGTAAGTTTTTGATCCTGCTTTAAACATCATAAGCTCGCTTTTGATGGCGTTGTATCTCAACCTATGGGTCTCCGCATAACGCTCGCATATCGAAATTAGTTTTCGAAGGGCGCTGATCGATGGACTCAGCAGCACCATATCGTCTGCATAACTGATATTGTTGACAAGAACGCCATCAATCGAACATCCAACACCAGCGCCGCTAAACTCACGGATCAGACGGTCAATGTACAGGTTGAAGAGGTTCGGCGATGTTAACCTGCCTTGCCTTACACCATACTCCAATCTGTACTCATCCGATAGTGACCCCGACCACCGCACAAAATTGCTCTGATTCCCATACCAGTACTTCAGGAGGCTTATATACTCAGAGGTATCGTACCGTATCACTCGACAACTTTTGCCATAACCTGTTATATGCAACTAAGTCAAACGCTTTAGATAGATCCAAGAAGCAGGTATAGGCAGGTGTGCTTCTGTCAGTGTAGTACTGGACGGTATGCTTGAGATTCATAATAGCCATTTCGGTTGATAAACCGGGGCGAAATCTAAACTGTGCGTCATGGAACTGTAGATGTTGTCTTAATTGAATATCAATGAGACCGTCCAGAACCTTAGCAATGACTGTTGCGAGTGAAATAGGCTGAAATAGTACATACTAAAAAAATATATACATACTTCGTATAAAACTATAATATGAACACATTAAGATGTAGTAAGACTCCCTACACAAAAATAAATAAATAGTAATCAACATAAATCAAATCTATTATAATATGAAAATGAATTCATACTTTGCATCATTTAGTAGGAGTATAATCATTTATATCGTTTGTGGCATTAGTGATGTAAATTTGGTATAAGTGTAACGGTATAGAAAAATAAATAAATAAACAGGTGTGATATTTCATTAAATTAAATTAAATTAAATTACATAAAATAATGTTAATATTTGGTTGCATTTTAACGTTTTGCAGAGAATTAAATAATACAAATATTACTTCTACATACACACTTACAAAAGTGTAATTAGTATAAACATTTAATTACATATCTGTGAACATATATATAATTAGATTAGTACATACATATTATAATAAATCCAAAGAATAGTTAAATTGTACCGTCCATAATATATTTTGTTTATATAACTGAAAAACCTTTAATATGCCTTACATTTAAGCTGTATAGTTAAGTCCTTAAAATTGTTAAATCGCTGTTGGTTTTTTAAATAAAAAAAAGACTGAAGAGTGTCAAGAAGAACTGATACTGAATTTTAAGAATATTTTTTATTTACCTACGTGGTAGAGCCACGCTGTAGCTATGTTATGGTTGTAGCACAAATGTGTCGGCTCGAACGGACCAGTCAGTAGGACCACGCTCTCACAGAAACCAGTGTAAAATAGCAGCTTAACGCTGCTGCGTTTCGTATGGTGAGTGTAGAGAACCGGAGACCCGTTTTACTGGAAACGAGGCATTCTATCTCGGTCTTCAGGGGTGAGAACGCATCTCCATTTTGTACCTTAATTAGTATAAATGTAGATGTTTACTGGCTACGGCATACACTTACCATCAGGTGTGCTCCTTTGCCACTCTTATTCTATAAAAAAGCAATATTTACAAAAAAACAATGGACGAAGTTTTCTTTTGGAACGTCGTGCCAGTACTAATGTAAGATAATTACAAAACTTCTGCATACAGTTTTTTTTGCAATTCGATGAACTTTGAATTATTTATGTAATAATTATAATTTAAGTTTATTTTTTAAACATCGCCTCATCTCAATACGCTAACCTCAATGATGTATAGAAACCTCAAGTCTACATTTCGTACACATAACGTAATTTTTTATAAGATTTTATATAATTTCATTCATTAAGCGATCCAATTTCTATATTAACAGTTTAGTACCAGCTATGATGCAGCCCAGGCACTAGTCTTTTATACCGGCTTAGATATTTTAGGTGGAACCACTCTTGAGATAATACACAAGCAAGTATTCACTAATGAAGAGAGTTATGTTAAGATAAATACTATGAAGAGAGTACTAATCACATACTTACCATTTCGTAAAAGGCCGATTAGTGTCATCTAGCACACGATCCCACGGCTTTGTCCACTGTAATTCATGTCCAACCTCTGTCCAGAATCCTTCTGGATCTTCCAGGGATTGCCGGTAAGCCTTGGTATATTCCTCTGTGACTCCGTTGTCGCCTGAAAACAATAAAATGTTTTAAACTAGTACCCGACTCGGTTTCGCCTCGATAGGACATATTAATGTGGCATTATTTAGATGTAAAATAATGAAAGACCTTTTATTTTTTTTAAATCGTTTCAGCAAACAAAAACTCTCCAAGTTTTCCCAATACAGTCTGAATCCCTCCTGCCATTACTTTCTATCCGTTCGTAAAGTTTCATCACAATCGATTCGGCCATTTGTTTTTGTTTTTGTATCATTACATAGACCTCTCTACTCGGCTCTTCACATTTCATAGGGGGGATATTTGCCATAGTTGCCCGTTTAGCAGGCTGGTTCGCAAACGCAGTTTTTTATTACTTAGTCGTTATCAGGAAGATGCTACCACCCATATCCTATTTCATTTCACTCTGTCGCCTCTTACAACACTCACGGGACGATATGAGGTAGTGACTGGCCATTTAAGTAAGCTCAAAGTCACTCACAGAACCGGAGGGTTTTTGACGTGACAACGTCTTCTAATTCGATGAAGCTGGCTGCACGCACGAAAAAACATGACTCATGCGGCGTTACCTCGCTCTGAGGCGTTCCATTTAAGGCTTGAAGTGCAAGCGTGAGCGCGGAACGAGCGACAAAGAGGCACAATCGGCCTCCACGTTCGACAGCGTTCGACATCTGTCTCTCTCCTACTTGAGTGAGCGATGCGTCCGCATGGACAGCTGCTATACAATAATACATTTACATGTTTTCGTCAAGTATGAAGTGCAGTGAAATTTTCTTATGACGTTGTGACGTTCAACTATCGTCAGTAAACCGACTTTACAGACAACCGATTTTTTTTTAATAGCATGAGGGTGACAAGCGATCACACAGACCACCTGATGGTAGGTAGGAATGCCTTGACCCATAGACATCTACATCTATCCTCGGTTAAGAATCAAAATGCAGTATTCTATGAGAGCGCGGTCCTACCCCGGTCACAGAATAAATAATAACTACCCTGGTCGAACCGACCCATTTGTGCTAAACCATATAGCTAAAGGATGGCTCTACCACGTATAAAAAGTTTTTACGTGAAAGCGTAACAAACAAATGAACTTTCACATTTATGATATTATTAGGAAGTACGATCAAATATTATCCGCTGCGTCACACATAGTACCTAGTAGTAAGTAGCTTTGCTTTATTATGCCCTGCACGGCTAGCATATGCTACTGAAAAAAAAATATCCCCCGATTATATTCACTGACAAGAGATAAAATTATCTTGTACTTATGCCAAAGCACGGCAACGGGGGAAAGGAGAAGTATAACCCCGTTTGACATAACGAGTAGACATACATCCCCGTCCGTAGCATGGAACCAAATGAAAGATAAAAAATTATGCTCTATTGACATTTGAAAGAGACAATTTTATCCTTGTTCATTGGACGTGTGTTTAAGTTTATCTTCAAACCACTATAATACAAAAAAGATGTTTTGGGTCTACTGCAACTCCATTTTCGCATCAGAAATTGAAAAATAAGAAAGAAAATTATATCGGCGATCGATGCGTTAACGACCCTGACAACGAACTTCTACGCCGGTTTCGGATGCACAAAGATTGTGTTTTGCATTAAATGAAACTATATTATATGGATTCTATCGCGTTTAATTTAACTTTAAACCCATGGTCACGGGGGTCTATAATCTGTCTAAAACAAACACTAGACGAATCTACAATAAAAGTACTTTGAAGGGCTTCAATTTTGCAATAACACCGCATATAATCCCGTACGAAGAAATTATCTTACTATATCTTAAGAATAATATCGGTAAGGAAGATTTAAGAGGCCATACCTCAAGACATTTCCTCCTTGTTACGTCGAAATTCAGCGCCGAAACTAAATCTCCTAAAAGGCGAGGTTAAAGCGTTGTACAACTTACGCAACAGACCAGAGCTCACGATTCTCCACATGGATAAGGGAAATGCTACGGTAATAATGGACACGTCGGAGTATGGTTTCAAAATACAACAACTTTTATCGGACCTAAGTACATAAAAAAGGTCAAAATAGATCCTACAACACTTAAAACAACTACTGATTTATTAAGGGGCTACTCCATGCGAACGAGCTTGAGCATTTGGTGTGCCGTGCCGCGCCGACTCGCTACAATATAGGATCGCGTAAGAAATATGTAAGACGCCACCTACTGTACGGACGTAGTATTTTTTCAACATCAATAAACTATTTTCTGGAAATACACACAGCGTACAACGATAAATGTATTTAAATTTTTTTATTCGGTATATTAGTTGCATTATATTAGAATTATGTATTCTCATATATTATCTAATTATGAAATTTTATAATTAATTATATATATATCACTGTAGAAGCGTGCTCGTCGCGACCCCTGCCAGCCCTTTTCAGGGCTGCAATTCTACTTAGCTGCGCACCCATGCCAACGAGGGTTAGGGCGTCCCCCCAAGGCGACGCACACCAGCTCGTCCTCGTTGGTGTGGAATGCAGCGCGCAAAGCGGCGATGGGGACCGCCACCCGTCACGCACAGCCCGACACGGCGGAAGGTGGAGGACAGAGTGCAGAGTTGGCACGTGGAATGTTAGAGGAGGCATGAGAGATAAGACGAATGAGTTGATCGAAATAATGAAAGAAAGAGAATTAGATGTCGTGTGTATGACGGAGACCAAACGGAAGGGCAGTGGTACTGAAGAGCTCCCTGGCGGGGCATTAGCTCTATGGTCCGGAGTCCCGGAGAGCGAGAGCGCCCGCCAGGGAGTGGGGGTGCTGCTGTCGTCTCGGTTGGTCGATGTTATGACTGAATATAAAGTTGTGAACTCAAGACTTCTCTGGGTTCGCTTAAAATTGGGACTGACGAAGTTATTCCTTTTGGCTGTTTATGCGCCGGTAGCTTCGTCGTCCAGGGCTGAGCTGGAGGAGTTTTGGGAGAATGTAAGAGAAGTTCTAGATTTGGCTAGGGGAAACGAAAGAATTGTTGTATGTGGTGATTTGAATGGATGGGTTGGTACTACTCGACCAGGGTACGAGTCGGTGCTTGGAAAGTTTGGGGATAAAAGGGTTAATGATGCTGGCAAGCTTATACTGGCGGTATGCAAGGAAAAGGGTCTTCTTGAGACAAACACTATGTTTAATCACAAGAAAATCCATATGTATACTAGAGAAAGAAAGAATGAGAGAAGTATGATCGATTTGTTCCTGGTGGATGACCGACTGCGAAAACAGGTGATGGATACGCGAGTGTTCAGGGGTGCTGACCTGGGAACGGATCACTATCTAGTGATTACTAGATTTAGGGGTCTGTTCGCGGGTTGGCGCTACCGGACGGCAGTAACAGAACCACAGTCGGTCTGTCGCATCCGAAGCTGGAAGCTTCAGGAAGCGGATACTAGGAACAAATATCATGCGAGGGTAGCCGAAAAGCTTGACACCATCGATGGCAGAAATGAATGTGTGGAAAGAACATGGCAGAACCTTAGGGATGGAATGATAAGTGCAGCGGAAGAAGTGTGTGGAACGATTAAAAGAGGCAGTAGTAAAAGAAGAGATGCATGGTGGAATGATGAAGTGAAAGAAGCTGTAAAGAAGAAGAAGAAAGCATGGTTAGACTACTTGGCCTCTAGTAATGATAAGGATATGAGAGAGAAGATGAAAGAAAGATATAAGCTGCAAAAAGTTCACACGAAAGCATTGATTGAGGAAGTGCGTGAAAGGTGTAGAATGAAAGCGGACGAAAGGTTGTCGCACAACTTTAAGGAGAACTCCAAACTCTTCTGGAAAGAGTTTGGAAGGACCCGAAGTGGTGCGACGGCCTTAAGAATGAACAAAGTGCTTTCGAGAACTAATGACGTCCTCTCAGACAAATCGGACGTCATGCAGCGATGGAGCGAATTTTATAGAGAAATGTATGCGTGTGATGATCTTAGTGAGGGATCCGGGGATGACGCCGAGACTGGTACGCCAGACCCGGACCTCGATGACACTGAGGTCATCAGTATGAAAGAGATTGAACGTGCGATTCGAAGTTTGAAATGTGGTAAGGCTGCGGGACTAGACAGAGTTACTGCTGAAATGGTCAAGTATGGTGGGCCTCGCGTCTGGGACAGCTTTCATCTGCTGTGCAATATGTGCTGGCGGACGGAGGATGTCCCGGATGATTGGCGATCCGCAGTCATTGTGCCTTTATATAAAGGTAAAGGTTCACATTTTGACTGCGGGTGCTATCGGGCGATCAGCTTGACCAGTTTAGCAAGTAAAGTTTACTCGAAGGTTTTGACACGTAGGATGCAAGAGAAATCGGAAAGATTTCTATGGGAGGCACAATGCGGATTTAGACCTGAAAGAGGATGCACGGATTAAATGTTTTCTCTCCGCATGATCACGGAAAAGCTTCTGGCTGCTAACCAGAAGATTTTCTGTGCTTTTGTGGATCTTGAGAAAGCATTTGATAAGGTTGTAAGGAAGAAAATGTGGGAACTGTTGCCGGGGTATGGTGTGGATGGTCGATTGCTAAGGGCTGTGCAGTCACTTTACTGTGACTGTAAAGCCTGTGTGCGGGTAGGGCATGACCTGTCACCCATGTTTAGCGTCCAAACGGGCGTAAAACAGGGTTGTGTCATGTCTTCCTGGCTGTTCATACTGTATCTCGACAGCTGTTTACAGAAGCTGAAAGATAGCTGTTTGGGTGTGAAATTGGGTGACATTAAAGTAAATTGTCTGCTGTATGCTGATGATGCAGTGCTTATTGCACCATCAGAAGCAGAACTGCAGGCATTAGTCACGTGTATGAAAGAGGAATGTGAAATTAAAGGTCTCCGCTTGAATGCTAATAAAACTAAGGTTCTGGTATTTGAAAGGGACGAAGAGAGAACGAAGTGTGAAATATGGGTAAATAAGGAATGTCTAGAACAGGTAAATGAAATTGTATACTTGGGGAGTGCTTTTAGCCGGGATGGAAGATGTGATTTAGATGTGGACAGGCGTGTCGCTGCCCGGAACAAAGTCAATGGTGCCCTGACTGCGTTAGTCAAAAGGCAAGGCGTAGTGAAGAGTGCACGCCTTGCAATACATAACGCAGTGTTGGTACCGACTTTGTTATATGGCAGCGAAACCTGGGTATGCTAGAACAGAAGAAGCATAAAAGCAAGTTGAATGCAGTGGAGATGCGATCTCTTCGTAAAATGTGCGGCGTTACCATGGCCGACCGGAAGCGAAACGAAGAGATTCGCAATATGGCAGGTTTGAAAGATGACCTTATCACAAAAATTGATAAGGGCGTGCTTCGATGGTTTGGGCACGTTGAGAGAATGAGTGAAGACCGAATGGTGAAGAAAATATATAGCGCGAAAGTTAATATTAAAAGGTGTCGAGGTAGACCGAGACTAACTTTCGAAGACCATGTGAGCAAACTGCTGGAAGAGGGGAGGGTCAAGAGTACTCGGATACCTAGACGTGCATGTATGAAGAAGATAATGAATCTGAAAGAAGCGAAAGAGGTATGTAAGGATCGTGACACTTGGCGATCTGTTCTCTCTGGCTACCCCGTCAGGGATTGTGCGTGACGATAAGTAAGTAAGTAATTATATATTAAAAATGAAGCTTTGAAAATTGTGAGTTTAAAAGATACCTACTCATTATAGGTAAATAGATAGATAGCTCGCCTTTGGTACAAATATTTGGTGCAATAAAGAATAAACAAATAAATAGGATGTTTCGCAGAGTGAGAGTAATATAGAATGAGAGTCGTGGAGGCAGTTTACAAACATAAATTGCACAAGGACAAACATCCAGACCCGGAACAATTATTTGTAGGCCTTACAAATATTTGTTCCGTGCGGGATTCAAACCCGCGGCCCCCAGCGCAACAACTGATTGCTAAGTTACTGTGCCACGGAGCCGTCGCCGGGTTATAGGTAAAGTGACCATACGTCCCGTTTTAAACGGGACTGTCCCTTTTCTCGGTCACCTGTCCCATTGTCCCCAAATAAATCTCCGGGACACAAAATTGTCCCGTAACTCGTTGGATGGAAGTATTCAAAGTCAACAATCTTCAACATAATTTTTTTTAAATCGAATATATTTTATGTCTACCTGGTACAAATGCTCCGGTAGAAAGAGTATGTTTTTTATTTTTAATAAATTGTGGACGTCTGACAGAAATACTTACGGTTCCAGTTCTAAAGACGATGTTGTTAACAAAGATAACAATAAAAAAACTTGAGCAGAATTTTATTCTTATTTAAAATCATCACCAACTTTATTAAAGCAAATTTAATCCACTGACAAATGTAATTATTATTTAAAAAAAAATATGTTGCATTTAATAATTACCGTCTATACCGAATATAATTTTATAGTGAACACTAATTGTATAAAGTTATAGTTTTTAGAGTATAAATAAACCCATGTCCTGTTTTGAGTTAAAAAATAAATGGTCAGTTTAGGCTTTTTAGTTAAATTTAGTTTTAAAAATTTTTAGATTATAGTAAAAAGTAGGTATATTAGTACCTACTTAGATACTTTTTACCGAATTATAAGTAAAGAACACCTTATGTACTCAATTATTTTTTGAAAAGAAGAAAAAACAAGCAATAAATAATATACTATATTTTAGCAAAAAACTATAACTTAGTAATACTAATTATAACTTAGAACATAAATGAAAAACTCATAACTGACTTTTTGGCCCAACCCAGGATTCGAACCCGAGACCTCATGATCTGCAGTCGCACTACTACAACCACTAGACCAACGAGGCAGTACTATACCTAATAAGATATTGTGGTTGGGTATCAGGATTATTTTTAACTATATACTATACTGATAATATTGAATTAGCCTTTTATAGTGTAAATTATAATATTTATCGAAATGTTAATTATGGATTCGAACCTTACATGCTAATGGTGCATCATTTTTTTATTTGTATTTACTTCAAAGAAAATACACGCAAAAAGCTTCATCGCGCAGTAAAAAACAACAAATATATGTATAACTAATACGAAAAATTATACCCAAAACAAACAAACAATACTACCTATAAATAACCTAATAAGTAATAATATTATAAGACGTGAGCGTGTGCGCTGGCCGACGCTCTAACGACACGGGCTTCACGTTGAAGAGCTCAGCGCTCACTGACTCCAGCAAGCCCGTGGGCAGTGAATACTTTTTTTTTATATAGAATAGGGGGCAAACGAGCATGCGGCTCACCTGATGGTAAGTGACTACCGCCGCCCATGAACAACCGCAACACCAGGGGAATTGCAGATGAGTTGCCGACCTTTTAGAAAGGTGTAAGCTCTTTTCTTGAAGGTTCCTAAGTCGTATCGGTCCGGAAAATTCGCTGGTGGTAATTGATTCCACAAGGAAGTCGTGCGAGGGAGAAAACTTCTTCTAAATCGCACAGTCGTGGACCGCCAATCATCCAGATGGTATGGATGGTAACGCGAGTTTTGTCGCGATGTGCGATGGTGAAATTGAGCGGCTGGAATTAGTCCGAACAATTCCTCGGAGCACTCCCCGTGATAAATGCGATAAAATACGCAAAGAGATGCAACATCTCTACGCAGTGCCAGTGTATCGAGCCGATCAGAAATAACTCGGTCGTCGACGATTCGAACCGCTCTGCGCTGGATGCGGTCAAGTGGAAGGAGCTGGCACTGGGGTGCCCCGGCCCAGAGATGAGAACAGTATTTCATGTGGGGCCGAACTTGCGCTTTGTAAAGTTGCAAGCGATGTGCCGGCATGAAATACTGTCTCGCTCTGCTGAGCACGCCAAGCTTTTTAGAGGCCAATTTGGCCTTTCCTTCCAAGTGACCACGAAACTGCACACTAAAATGACGCCCAGATTTTAAAATGATTTCTTAATAAAATCAAATTATAATAGAAATGTTCATTAATAAATTGCCTATCCATTGGTGTAAATCGCAAAATAAAATAATACTTACTTTACGAGGAGATGCATGTTATCAATAATAATTTCACATTTATTTGGTTTCGTTGTAAGGAGATTATATTAATATTTATTCCTTTGCAAAAAATTGGATCTAGCTCTTATGAAATCAAGATTATGTAGAAATATAATGTGTTTTTTATTTGTTGATATATCTTTTAAATAAAAAGTAGATAGCTCCTAAAAACCGCACAAATAACGACTAGCGCGACATTTTGCTCAACCTGCGCCTTAAGAAATTATCCGAAAAATGAAATCTCGACGTGAATTCGACAAAACCACCATGTGCCAAACAATCGAGATTGTATGGGTTACCAAAATACACAAACCAAACGCTCAACAACTTTCCATAGTGAGCCAGATCGATTCACCAACTTATAAGTTGACTCAAAATTTGGCAAAAATACTGTCACCACTGAGAGGACGTACCAGAGCACACACAAAGTATTCATACCATTTTTTTAGTGAGATAAAAGACCTACATCTCGCTGACAATGAAACTATGGTCAGTTTTGATGTTCAGTCATTATTCACATACTTACCTATTGAAGACTGCATCTCAATTGTAACTAGGAAGCTAGAAGATAACAACATGCCTACAGAATATGCAGTATTACTCAAACACTGCCTCACATCTGGCTATCTATTGTGGAAGTAAGAGTTCTACAAGCAAGTAGACGGTGTGGCCATGGGCTCACCTGTATCTCCCTTAGTCGCCGATATATTCGTGGAGCACTTTGAGGGGAAAGTCCTTGTTGAGCTCCTGTAAATCCAAGATCCTACAATCCATACGTAGACGATACTTTTACAATTTTACCATCTGACAAAGTAACTGCATTTTTAGACCACATTAATTCCATAAACTCTAAAATACTACTCACAATGGAGTTAGAGGCTGGTTGCGCCACTGCATACGTTTTGTATTTCGTTAGTTTTTAATTCCGGTGGTAGGTTTCGGCCGCTGGCTTTTCGGCTACCACCCTCCAATGTAAAGTCTTGCCATCAAATGACGTTGTCGTGTTCAGGTCGCCAAGTCCTACAAAAAAGCATTACGGAAAGCTAGTCTCGATCGCATTAAACATATTGGCTAAAAACTCTCTGCCAGACCATCCCGCACCAGAGCTTTTTGGTCTCACGCCAAAGCGGTTGAGACAAACTTCTGTCGGCCTACACTGCCTCCGCTGGTAAAATCGGATGGCACACTAGCGCATACGACTAAAGAAAAGCGGACCTGTTCGCGTCTCTCTTTGCCAACAATTCACGTCCGGACAGTGGCAACAACATTCCACCAAAGTTACCTCACTGTGGGACCTCTATGTCGGAGGTTCGTAGAACAAATATGGAGGTTCGTAGAACAAATATGGAGGTTCTGAAAACCTTACGGTGTCTAGACGTGAATAAAGTTAGTGGACCAGGTGGTATACCAGCTATAATTCCAAAAGGCTTGTGCACCTCAGTTGTCTCCTGTGCTGACACGCTTGTTCCGCCTCTCATTTAGGTCTGGAATAGTGCCGAAATCCTGAAAACTGGCCAACGTGCAGCGTGTTCCAAAAAAGGCAGCCGTGCCGACCATGCTAATTATCGGCCAATCTCAATTACCTCCATACTCTGCAAGATTATGGAGCGTACATTGAACGCCCGCTTGGCATACCTAGAACAAAATGACCTCTTTAATGACCGGCAATATAGATTTCGCCGAAATCGGTCAGCTGGGGACCTTCTAGCGTATGCCACACACGTATGGGGCGAGGCAGTCGAGAACAGTGGGGAAGCACTTGCTTTTTCCCTTGATGTCTCGAAGGCCTTTCATAGAGTTTAACACATTAGCCTTTTGGGTAAGCTTCCAGCGTACGACTTATCACCTGGTCTGATTGAATGGGTAAAGGACTTTCTGAGTGAACGGTCTCTCCGGGTCGTCATCGATGGCTGCTCATCCGATCCTATGGTCACTAACGCCGGTGTTCCTCAGGGTCCGTTCTCTCCGCAACTCTCTTCCTGCTGCATATTAATGATCTACTTATGCCCAGTATCTATGGGTATGTAGACGATAGCACAGTTGGGGAGAGATACTAACTAAATCCTCGGGCCAGTCGGAATCAAATCCAGTCCAAAAGAGAAGCTATGGTAGAGCGTGTGAATCTCACACTACAAGCAGTCTCCGAATGGGGTGATGCCAATCTTGTGAGTTTCAATGCCTCCAAAACATAAGCGAAGAGACTTCACTGCAAAAAGGAGCCAGCTCACCTTGGCTCCTTCTTTCCGAAATCAATCACCGGAATATACCTACCGCCTTCAGTTGTTAGGGTTTGAGATATCCTCAAATCTGAACTTCGGGCGTTTAATTGAGTCCAAAGCCAAAGCAGCTGCAAGGAAGCTGGTAGTCCTTGCAAAGGTGCGGCGATACTTCACGCAAGGACAGCTGCTTACTCTATATAAAGCGCAAGTCCAGTCGTGCATGGAGTATTGCTGCCATATATGGGCTGGTGCTGCAAAATTCCACAAGGCAGCTTTGGAGTCAATGAAAAGGTGTGCTGAGAGGCTTATTAATGACCTGAATTTGGTTAAAACTAATCTTACCAGCCTCGAAGTCAGACGCAAAGTAGCCAGCCTTTCGATTTTCTACAGGATGCATTTCGAAGAGTGTGCGCAGGAAGTGCATAATTTAATTCCTCCCTCTCCCTTCCACCATCGAACAACCAGACATGCGGCCAGTCCCCACCCTTTCGTTGTTGACTTACCACGCATTTGAACCAAACGGTTCGCCACGTCGTTCATCATGCGTACAGCAAAGAAGTGGAATAAGTTGCCAGCATCTGTCTTTCCATCCGATCACAGTGTGGGTGTCTTCAAGGCAAGAGTGAATAGGCGTTTATTAAGTCAGTGCGCTTCACCGTCTTAGGCTACATCACCATTTACCATCAGGTGGGATCTCAGATAGGATAGAATATAAAAAAAAGAAAAAAATCATAATTCATCCCGCGCCCAGCAGCAGTCGAAGATATGAGATACGCCGCCCATTATCAAGGTATTGTGCTGTCCATTCCTTTTCTTGTGAGCTGTTTTATTTATTGTTCCTTATTCCTCAGCAGTTCATCTTCTCTTCGTGCCAGTCATCGAATTTCATCAAGATGCTGGAGTGTACAAGCTGGATTGTGAATGTGGTCTCTTTTACATAGAACATAAAAAGATCTATAAAAACCCGCGTAAGAGAACATATAGCTGACTTGAAGCACCGAAGTTCCGGGAAGTCTGCAGTTTATGAACATGTTCAAGATTCGGGTATATTTTAGCCTTTTCCTCGACATGCGGTGCTATTTCGAGGGTGACTCAATTTTTCCCCAGCAAATCGTGGGACCGAAATGGACGAAGATCGACGTTGGGACAGAATAATAAACTCTTCTTTAATGGAACTGTCTGTAGGTCTGGAAGAGGCTCTTTTAGCCTCATCAACACAGCAACTCTACGCCCCAATATGAAATGAGCCGATAAGTGGAGGGCACGTTTGCAGCCGAACCACAGTCTGAAACGAACCAGGGAAGGGAAAAGAAAAAGTTCGCTAGGCCCTATAAGCTTAGTGGGGCAGCACGGAAGAGGTACCGAATGCTGATAGCAGCTGAGATAGGAGCCGAAGGGGCCCTCTGTCTCTGCATGTAGCACTGAGACTAAATTCCTCGGCCCAAAACTCCCCCAGTTCCGAAGGTGAAAAATCGCAGTCTGTCTGAGGAGGAGTCCCCCAAAGACCAGCTCGTGAAATCTGTAATGCTGGCGACGGGAGAGAAGAAGCTCAGTTTCAGTGCCGAAGCTGGCTTCGCGCGTGTAGGAATCCGCAATTTATTCAAATTGCGGATTCCTAAGAGCGTGGTTCCTAAGAGCAGATGCGGCTGGTCCACCGGGCACTAACGCTGGCTATCTAATAGCATAAAATTACCCCCTGAGCTTAATATGATTCAGTTATTTCATTATTACGGAGAGATACTTAAATTTTATATATATATATATATATATATATATAAAAAGTACGTGTCACGTTGTTTGTCCGCGATGGACTCCTAAACTACTGAACAGATTTCAATGAAATTTTGCACACTGTGTGCAGTTTGGTCCAACTTAAAAGATAGGATAGCTTACATCTCAATTTATAGTCGCAATACAATATTATTTTATTGAAAATTATTTGCCTATTATTTGACAGTCACAATAATTTTCTGTTAGCTCCAAACGATTCTGTCAGATGACGATATCTGTTGATTGGATTGAGTAAATATTCAATAGATGGCACTATGTTAAAAATAAAAACGTTTAATATAAGCTACAATTTAGTAGTATAACCACCACGTGTTGCTGTAAGTATTCATCAGATGGAACCAATTTTTTTATTGCTAATTTCAGGGGTTTTTTTGGGAAATCAAATGGTCGTTCGGAAAGGGCAGAACAACGTCTGCCTGGTCAGCTAGTATATATATATATATATATATATATATATATATATATATATATATATATATATATATATATATATATATATATATATATAGATGATTGTAATGATTTCTGTTACTCTCACAGCTGGACCTATTAATTCAATCATTACGGCCTATTAAAAGTCCACAACTGAACACGGAGAAGTCTCTGACTTTTCACACTTAATAGTCTCCCCGCTTATTTGTCATAGTTGCTCCACTTGGCAGGCTGCTTTTTATTACTTTGTGTTATTATCTACTATATATCTATCTATCTACAACTATAATATAGCTGCAGCATGGCTCTACCACGTATAATATGTGTTCAAATTTGTATTTGTATTTTAAGATACATATCTCGGGGGACCTCCGTGCCCCCGCCAAGTCGAATGAAAAAGCAGCACGGCCATACCATCCTTTTCTCGAAGCAGTTCAGGCCATTTTCGACCCTCTATAACTTTGTTGTGGATAAAACTAGAAGCCTGCATTTTCAGTAACCAAGCATGCATTCTATAAACACGGTATATTTCAAATTTCATTCAGTTTAAACCAGTAGTTTAAGAATTATAACTAGTCAAAATTTCTTAATTTTGTCACTCACTGACTGACCGATCATCAAAACTCTAAGGCACTTCTAGCAGACCTAAAAGCTTCAAATTTAGAATGCAATTAGTGTTTAGTGTATAAATTAAGGAAAAATTAAATGTTTTATAATTTCGGTGCAGTTTTTTAGATACACTAACTGCATAAATAACTTTGTAATCCTATATAAATATATAAGATTACAAAGTTACATTTGCAGTAGATGAATCAGTGTTTCTGTAATCCGTAATCCAGAAACGAAAAAGTAGGACTGTCTAGAAAAAGAAATGAGATGCCATCAAAAACATAACTTGTAAAAAAAACCAAGTCTCGCAACTCAGTTCTTCTACCGTAAAAATTTGTGAGATCCATGTAATACCAAGTTACCAAGTCGCATTTGTAAATAGTTGAATAGTTGAATACATTATAGTCTACAGTACCATCTTTCTTTTAAGCAGTCCCTAGCGTAGTATACCTCAACATCAGTCAGTTAGTTAATCAATACAGTTCACTTGCAATAGTAAAATCATACAGTCCACTTCTGTCCCTAATACCTAGAGTCTATTATCGTTCGTCTTCCATCGACTTAGCCTGTGCGTATAAATACAATATTTTTTTTTACAAACTTTGCACCCTCGTTTTAAAACTTTTAGGGTTAATTTTTGACAAAATCATCAAGCACTATCATCATCATTACAGCCCTTTACAAGTCCACTGCTGAACACAGGCCGCCCCCAATGAATGCCACAAAGCACGGCCCTGAGCCACCTGCATCCGTGTGCGTGACATGGACGTTATACATGATCTTTGTTTTGTCCATGTTCATTTTAAGACCTACCCGTTGGGAGGCACTATTCAGGTCATTGAGCATAGTGCTTAGGTCCTCCAGCGATTCTGCGATAAGGACTATATCGTAGGCAAATCGAAGGTGAGTAATGTCTCGCGATTGATGTTAATATAGTATCCTTTCCAGTTCAGTAGTTTGAAAACTTCTTACAATGCAGCGGTGAAGGGTTTCGGGGATATTAAGTCACGCTGTCTTACACCTCTCTTCAGTTGGATAGGTTTCGTACTCTGATTCTGTACTCGGATAGCCATTGTAGCTCTAATGTACGTACACTTCAGCGCTTTGATATACCGACAGTCAACTTGGCACCACGAAAGCTACTGCAGCACCGCCCAAATTTCAACGGAATCAAAGGCTTTCTCATAGTCCACATACGCAAGACATAAGGGCAAAATGTACTCCTCGGTCTTCTGTACAATTTGCATAGGGTATCCATGTGGTCTATGGTGCTAAAGCCTTTTTGGAAACCGGCTTGTTCGGGAGGCTGGAAGTCGTCGAGTCTGCGTGCGAGACGATTCGTAATGACTCTTGAAAACAGCACGTAGACGCGGCTCTGAAGAGAAATCAGTCTGTAGTTCTTCAAGAGAGCAGTGTCGCCTTTCTTGAACAACAAGATCACCGCACTTATGCACATGTTCAGTGTGCCTCTAACCATTCGGGGATAGCGGTTCCGATGAAACTGATAGCGACCAGTTTTCATCCTCGCGATCACTGAAACATCACTGCACAGTTTTTAGACACTTTTTAATGAAAAAGAGGCATTCCATCTTAGCCCTTAAGGCTGATTTTTACTAGGAACGAGGCATTCCATCTTAGTCCTCTGGGATGACAACGCATCTGCATTTTGATTCGCAAACGAGGATAGATGTAGATGTCTATGGGTCGACGGTTCGACAAACAGACGGTTCCTGTGGGGCCGCTTCTGGAAGAAAGAGTTCATCATAAAGAGTCCGTCTCTCTCCATGAAGTCAGCTAGCTGCTGGCCTCTTGGGTACCGTTGCCATATTCCAAATTGCCCTACCTTCAGCTCACCGTTCTCTCTTTTGCCTAGTTTTGCGTTGAAGTCTCCCATTAACACCGTCTAGTAAGTTTTGGAGGAATGGCTTTGGTGATATTCTCATACATGTCCTCCACCTGCTCATCGGAATGTGCTGAGGTTGGTGCATAAATCTGTATGACCTTCAGCGAATACTATTTAGTGATTCTGAGTATAGGGTACGCAACCCTCATCGACAGACTCACAATCTTTACTACGTTGTTTACGAGAGACTTGTGGACGATAAATCTGACACCTACTTGGGACAGCTGGTTGCTCTCCCGGTGATAGAACAAGTTGCCGGATTCGAGGATTGCCGTGTCCTCCCCCTCTCTTCGGACCACAGATAATCCTATAATATCCCAGCGCAACTTGTCTATCTCTTCTTCCAGCTCCAGGATATTCTCGTCAGTCCTCAGGGTGCGTGCGTTGTATGTTGTCAGGTCAAGTTGTCTTAGGTGACAACCGAACCTCCACCGGAGATTCTTAACACCCCCCTGCCCCGCCATTACCATGGTCGCCACCGTAGCCAGGAATAGCGAGGCCGGTGGAAGAATGTACTGAGTTACGAAAAGAAAGATTGTCAGAGTGGTTTCCACTATCTGAAAGACCTTAGTCTAACTAGAGGTACGAAGAGAAAGATTATCAAAGTAGTTTTCACTATTTGAAAGACAGTTTATTTTAAAATCAGTGATTATGAAAGCGGGAAACATCGCGGGGCTAATAGTTAGTATAAGTAAGTATAAGCCTGACAATGCCATGCCAATATTTTCTTTTCAGCATTATCTTATATATTTCACAGAAAGTATCTGCAATGTAATATGCCAGTCCCTTTTGAATTTGTTTTATTCGAATCCGTCTGTGATTTTATGCTTTTTACTTTTCTTTATATTTACCGTCTCGTCACGCATATCCATATACACATTACACTATGCAAGTAACTCATTCTAATTTGAAAAACAAATGCTTTTGAAATGTCCCCTTATATGTTGGAAGTTGATTGGTCGTTAATCCAATATAAACGAACCATTGTATCAGAACAGTATAAACAACCATAATGTACAGTCATTTATATTAAGTTCATTAACCCAATATGTAAATACATTTATACGCCTTACAGGTTATTTCAAAATTTGTCTTTTATTTCCATTCATTGACACATTTGTCTTACTCTTTAGACTGTACATTATGGTAATGTAAAATCACTAAAATCTACAACTAGCACAATAAATGACTTATTCTATTCTATTGTCTTTACTTACATTTTAATTTTTAACTGTCTGTGACAAAGTTGTTTTTTTATAGGATAAGGGTGTCCACCTGATGGTAAGTGGTCTATGTTGGCTAGTTGTGTAAGTATACGTACATAAGTTATAACATAAACATTTACGCCTGTCATCCAGAGGGGTAGGCAGAGACTACGGACATCCATTTGGCACGATCCTGACACACCTCTCTCGCTTCCTTTACATCCATATATCTACGCATACACGCTCGTCAGTTAAGGTACTCCTAATCTGGCCCATTTTCAATATATCGCCAATTTGGTCGATAAACCTTCATCTAAGGCGTCCCTTCCCGACTCTGCCGTTCAATTCTGCAAAATAAATTTGCTTTGTCACTGTTTCTACGTTCATTCTTTCTACATGACCAAACATAAGTTATATACGTGGTAAAACCATACTGCAGCTATAATAGGATTGTAGCACGTATAGGTCGGCTCGACCCGGGAACGACCACGCTCTCACAAACTACCAGCGAATGCTGCTGTGTTTCGTATGGTGAGTGTAGAGAACTAAAACAATTTTTACTAGGAACGAGGCATTCCATCTTAGTCCTCTGGGATGACAACGCATCTGCTTTTAATTCTTAATCAAATATAGATGTTGATATCTCGTTTGTCACCATTCTATAAAAAATATTTTTTATTTTTTTAATATTTTAACTACCTAAGTTTTTAATTTCAATAACTTTGTCAATGTCATATAGGTAATATGACATTGACAAAGTTATTGAAATTAAAAACTTTTCTTATTGCATGTGACGAGTACATAACAAAGGAAACTTGAACGTTTTAAAGGGGTCAAATAAATTCATTCGGTGCGAATAATCTATTGAGTGAAATGTGTAATAAACATTAGGGTCAGTACACACCGACACGTAACGCGACGCGAAGCGGCGCGCACTTTTCTAAGATAGTCATACAAAATGTAACTTTATTTACTACACCAACTCCGGGAGTTGGTCGAGCAATTAGATGAGTTTGTGTATTTGGGATGTGTATTAAGCAGGGATGGTAGATATGATAAGGATATAGAACGACGAGTGAACGCATAAAATAGAGTGAATAGGGCTCTACACTCTATTGTGGGAAGTCAGAATGTGTCCAAAAAGGCAGTGGAAGTTGGGTTGAAAGTTGGTGGCAGAAGAAGCACGAGAGTAGAATAAATGCTGTAGAAATGCGGTCATTAAGGAGTAGTTAGCTGAATCTGAATGACAGGGTGAGAAATTGTTTGATAAAAGAAAAGTTTGGTTTGCAAGATGATGTTGTGACCAGGATTAAGAAAGGAATGCTTCGTTGGTTTGGTCACGTAGAAAGAATGAAGGAGGAATGAGTGACAAAGCAAATTTATGTTGCAGAGGTGAACGGCAGAGTCGGGGAGGGACGCCCTAGGCGAAAGTTTATCGGCCAAATTGGCGATATAGTGAAAATGGGCCAAATCAAAAGTACCTTTAACCGACGAGCGTGTATACGTAGGGATATGTATGTGGAGGAAGCGAGAGAGGTGTGTCAGGATCGTGCCAAATGGAAGTCCATAGTCTCTGCTTACCCCTCTGAGTGACAGGCGTGAGCGTTTATGTTATAACTTATGTACGTATACTTACACAACTAGCCAACTAACTAAATATGTATGTATGTTGTATATTTACTACAAAAAAAATCGGTTGTCTGTAAAGTCGGTTTACTGACGATAGTTGAACGTGACAACGTCATAAGAAATATTTAATATCGAAAGAATCATTACCTTTATCGCCGCAATTGTCGTTGCTATAAACTATTGACACCACATTCACTTTTTACTGCACGTCATACTTGACGAAAACAAGTAAATGTATTATTGTATAGCAGCTATCCATGCGGACATGCCGAACGCGGTGGCCGATTGTGCCTCTTTGTCGCTCGTTCCGCGCTCTCGCTTGCACTTTAAATGGAACGCCTCAGAGCGAGGTAACGCCGCATGAGTCATGTTTTTTCGTGCGTGCAGCCAGCTTCATCGATTTATAAGACGCTGTCACGTCAAAAACATTTTATTGAGATAATTCGAAAATGCCCCGCGGCGTCGCGCTCCGCCTCGAGGTGCTTCGCGGAGTAGCGCGACGCACCGCGACGCAGCGGTACTTTGGCGGTAGACAAGTGTAAGAACAGTACGCTGCCAGCGACTTTACGATGCGCTTCTCGACATCGCGACGTCGAACGTCGCATCGCGTCGCGTGTCGATGTGAACTGACACTTATGTTTAAACTTAATTTATTGCAAGTTAAAAATCAATTTATATACAACACATACTACTTTATTATTGCTATCACTATTTTACTTATCATAAGCCAGTCCTTGACCTACAGTTCCATCTGGTTGTATAAGGCGATGAAGTTATAGATGGTTGCCTTAAAGACACTCAGATTGTAATTGGAGGGAAATACAGACACCGGCAGATTATTCCACTCCTCTGCAGTACTCATTACAAAAGACGAAGCAAACCGTTTGGTTCGGAATCAGTAGAGTAGCGTGCCTTAGAGGGGCCCTGTATCAAAATTTGTCCGGGGGCCCAAATGAAGGATAAAGATTTTTCACAAAAGGAACAAAAACTCTCGCATTGAATTAAAATAATTATATATTGATTATAAGTTATTGCTTACAATTAATACTCCTAGGAACTAAGCTAGCCAAACAATTCAAACCAACATCCTGTCCCGTACAAGTCCTTAGAATTTCTGCTAACATACGTTCGGGGCCTCTGTAGTCCGGGGGCCCCGTATCATTGATACGGCTGATACGGCGGTAGCTACGCCCCTGTTCAGAATATCGACAGAAAAGTTATGAAGACCCGCCGAATTGTCAAATAGTGGAAAGAGAAAGACAGAACTAGTGCATGTAAATCATTTTTTTGTGCACTCTCTTCGAAATGCACCCTATAGAACACGGAGAGGCTGGGTACTCTGCCCTGTGCTCGAAGCTGACAAGTTTGGTTTTAACCAACTCAAGGTTACTAATAAACCTCTCAGCACGTTTATTTTTTGAGTCCAACCCTGCTATGTGGCATAATGCAGCGTCAGCCGATGATAATCGTCATTATCAATATTTTACGATAACAAGTCTTCCTAAAGCATTACTTATTTTTGAATATTTTTCTTTCTTTCTTTTCATTAATAGCTTATGTATATTCATAAGCTATTGCAATGTTGAGGTTCTAATTAACATTTTAATTACTATTTATATTCAAACCGTGTACAGGCGTTGTAGATGCGAAACAAAATATTTATATAATTTAACGGAAAATTCATTGACCAGTCTTGAGACTATACGTGGTAGAGCCATGCTACAGATATTAGTAGTATAGTTATAGCACGAATGGGTCGGCTCGACCGGGGAAGGACCACGATCTCACAGAATACCAGCGTCAAATACCAGCTTAACACTGCTATGTTTCGTATGGTGAGTGTAGTGAGCCGGAGACCCTTTTTACTGGAAAAGAGGCATTCCAGCTTAGTCCTCACGGGTGACAACGCATCTGCATTTTGATTCGCAAACGAGGCTAAATGTAGATGTCTATGGGCCACAGCAACCACTTACCATCAGATGGACTGTGTGCTCGCTTGTCACACTATCCTATAAAAATAATAATAATAATTTTTGATATACAGTGAAACCTGGATAACTGGGACCTTAAGTGACCTGCAAATTTGTCTCACTTAAAGAGGTATTCCACTTACCCAGTATCTCAGATATCCAGGTATAAATAAAAATCTGTCTCATTTACAGAGGGTTCCATTAATAAAGGTGAGAATAGAGGTTATTTCAGTTATAGAGGTGCAATTATTAAATGAAATAGCGTATTTTATAAACATTATACATGAGTTGTAATCTTCATTAACAATAAAAAAAGTTATTAAACAAAAATATTTCAAATAAACATCCGGAAGATAGCAAAACAAAACTACAACTGGAAGTCACTTTTACACAATTAGCAGTGCGGAATTTGCGGGTAGAATAAGAATTAGTAAGTAACGGTATACAAAATATAGTCTCAGTAAAAGAGCTAAAATATACTCGCTGTCTCAATTAGAGAGGTAATTATGACGATAAAATCGCAAGAACCAATCCCAAATATAGAGATTGGTTTTGTCCCACTAACAGAGATAATTTAGTGCTAAAGTGTCAGGACCTACGCATGAATTCCAGCTATGGAGGTTTCTCACTTATCCAGATCCCACTTAACCAAGTTTTACTATATTTCTGTTTAGTTTTCTTTGCACTAGGTTATGTGTATAATTAGGAAAAAGTAACACTAAAAACTCACCATAGCGTTCAATGTCAGCAGCTGTTACAAAAGTCTTCTTCTTCAGTTCACTGATAGACGATTCAAATATATTCTTCTCGATTTTGGATGGTATGTCATCACCGGACTGGTACATTGTTACAAACAAACTATGTCCTCGATTAACACTACAACCGTATCAGCGACTACGCTTTTACCAACTGCAACTAGCAGTATAAAGTACTCCCTACATGTGATACAGGTTATTTGCATTCCCGTATACCGATGAGGCACCTCCGACCTCACTGAATTATTGATTGGCCTGAAATGAAAAGAAGTTTGACGCATTTAGATTTTTTGAAACGTCGCCTATTGATGCGTCGATGGATGGACCGATTAAAGACCTAATGTTATTCAAATTAGGCTCCCCAATGAGATCACACCGTCGTTCGTTGAACGTTTATTTATAAGTTTTCCCGACATTGTCATATTTAGAATTAAAAAGTTTTTTTATAGGTTGATGTCTTTCTATGTAGATTATAGTAGAACTTTATCTTCATCAGCCTGGAACAGTCTCTTGTTAACGTCTCCAGAGTAAATACATAAGGACTGTGTGAAAAGTATTAATTATAATGGCACTTCGAGTTGCCTAGAATCTTAAAATTTGGTACAAAGCTCTCTCTTGGCAAAGTGTGATACTTACTGATAATATGTGATCCCAATGTCTTTCTTATTTTTTGTAGTATTATTTTTACACAGTTTCACTACGTAAACTGGTATTTTACTTCGTATTATGATCAAAATTTAATAAAACATTCAATACGTCCACCTCACACGTTGCCTCCAACGCGACTGGCTCGGGTACGCCGATTTCGGCGTAGTATTTGTTGCCGCATTTTACAAGACTGCCGCGGTATCTAGTTAGAGCGCGCGATGACTTATCAATAATCTAAGAATAAACCATAGGAACGAATTGAACATTACTAAGCTGTCTAAAATTATTAGTACAATATTGTCTATATTTTAACAGCGGTAGAGCCACGCGGCAGCTTTTGCTGTCGCACGGATGGGCCGGCTCGAACCGGGGTGGTACCACGACCTCACAGAAAACCAGCATGAAGTAGAGGTTTACCTCTGCGTTTCGCTTGGTGAGTGCAGGTGGCCGGAGGCCCTTTTTACTGGAAATGAGGCATTCCATCTTGGTCCTCACGGGTGGCGGCGCATCTACATTTTGATTTGTAATAGAGGATATCTACATATATCTGTCTATGGGCCGCAGTAACCACTTACCATCAGGTGGACTGTGTGCTCGTTTGTCACCCTTATCGTGTAAAAAAAAATATATTATTCATCGATCATTAATAAAAAAACTAGATACACAATTCCATGCAAAATTTCTATAAAAACTATCGACAATTGTTTTGACGTAATTCTAGTTGCAAAAAATATACATTAATGTAAATTCAACCTTAAATGCATTGCCTAAAGTTGTATTCACAAAGCTACGTGAAAATTATAAGCGCACCCAAATGTTTGAGTGGGCGCTCATTCGGTAAGGACATTTTTTGTCACTGATTGTGTATCTAGTTTTTTTATTAGTGATCGATGATATTATAATACGAGCAATATATTTTTAAATTTGCATATTATAGCGTTCTCAAAAACTTTCCAACTACTGTAAGTAATTGTTCTAAAGAGTAAATTAACAGCATAGGGTTTTACGGGAGCAAAACAGGGTCTAGCTAGATCTCATTCCTGCCAAAATTCATTTTATTCGTGTTTTCACACACAAAGCAATACGATTGACTTGCCTATGCAATATGATTGGTAATTTCACCGAAAAATCTTCTTCACTATAGCCTAAGGATTCGATCGCAAACTAAGAGTATAATAGAAAAGCAAGCTAATAGCTAATATCCTAATCCAAGAACGTAGGTCTGCCACGACAGAGTGCGCGAGTTCTAATTACAAAATTCGATTCGGGTGTTTGATATTTCTTTAAGTTTTGTTCATTACTATTTTGAAGTTATACTTCTTTTGGGGCGTTTGGGAAAAATGATGAAAATTATTTTTTTACGATGCGCGCATACCCGTAAAAACGACATCATGAAGTTGTTACGATGCGCGCTCACACTGACACCTTAAAGCGACAATTTCAGTGGGTAATTGTCTCTCAAGTTTTCATGAGAACTGATAACTATATTTAAAGTAGTTATTCAAATATTTATAAATCTACAACACATGTTTTATTTATATTATTGCATGAAGTTTTTAAAAATACGTGTAAATAAGGCATCTACTTTTATTTGAAATTATCCCAAATTGAATGTAATTTATGGGCAGCAACGTTTTTGTCTACCGATCGACCCTTACGAATGGGTACGTGTGCAGTAAAATCAGTTAAAATAATGTATTAACACGCTTAAATTCAAAAGATAAAAAAGGACAGAATAATTTTCTTGCAGTTTTTTTTTGAATGTTGTTGTTGTTGATGATTGTTTGACATGATGTTTTATTTATATTATTGAAATAGTATGTAAAGGTGGGGTCCCACGGCCTGCCAGGCGACAGGCAGCGCCAGGCGTTGCCCTGCCTGAATGGGCCTGTTGCGGCCCGTACTGAGCATTCCCACGGCGCGTACCGGCCTGGTGTGGCCTATCGACTGACATTCCAACATGTTAAGTGATACGGAGCGCATGGCTGCGTGTGCAGCCGCTGTGTTTTTATTCAGTGGTGAACGTTTGATAAACCAAGCAAAAAGAAAGCAGAAGAAACGACGCTGGTGGGTGTCGTCATTCAACAAAAGCCGTTCTTGTTTTTATGTTGAGGCGACGAACTATTCCAAAGCGCTAGTTCATTTTCATAAAGAGTTAAAAACTCGAATATGAGCTCGTTTATCCACTCCATCATAAGCGTCTACGCGCAGGTGCCACCGCAGTTGAAATGAACGATTGCAACCGACGCAAACGCGCCCGTACAGGCCGCGACAGGCACCGTCGCGCCGCGCCGCGCCGCGCCTTTGAACTTACCGACTCCCGATGGATTGGACGGGCGACAACAGGCCACCGCAGGCCTCATCGGATGCGATGATTCCCACGGCCTGTTGGTCTGGCCTGGCGCAGTCTGACCTGTGAAGCTAGGGTCCCACGGCCTGTTTTGTCACAGGTCAGACCGCGCCAGGCCGGACAACAGGCCGTGGGAACCATCGCATCCGATGAGGCCTGTGGTGGCCTGTTGGCGCCCGTCCGATCCATCGGGAGTCGGTAAGATTTAAGATTCCATCCACGGCTGATCGTTATAGCTATTCAGCGGGGACAAACAGCCAGCGTTCCTGGTACGATACCACAGGGAGTAAGTACGACTGTATGACAATTAAGTTACTAGTTTTAATTTTTTGTAATTATAGTTTTTAATATTGCATATAATAAAATATTGTATATTATGTTATGTAAATAAATTTTAAACAAAAAAATTGTGTTTTAGTGGTAAAATCTTCATAAATACACTATATTTGGCGACGAGGACCTTATTCGCGCATTATTGAGTGCAATAAAGTTAAATAGTTACAAATAAATAATGTTAAATAGAGGAAATGTGTTGTTCAGCAACAACTTCACATTTGATCACCACATGCGAGTGGGATATTTTAAGAGTCGATTTTTGTGCAGTTTTGTATGGCAAATGATTATCATGACGACACTGAAAAAGCAGGAGTTATGAGAGCGCTTTTTTGCCCACATCATTAGCAGAAGATTGTAGTGTTATGCTACTTACATATCATTTTACACTATTTTCCATTCTGTTTTTGATTTTCTGCATTCATATTTTGCATCACCTTTATTTCCATAGGATCCTGTAACATTTTTAACACAATAACAAATCATTTTCACTTCGTATTTTCACGCTATCAGCACTTTCTAAATCGCTGTCAATGGAGTCTTACCTTTTTCGATCTTTTATTTAGTTCTCCGTAACTCTGCAATTTCGGGTTTCGTGCGCGCTGTTGCGCTATTTTTTTTCCTATATAAATAATATCTCATTTCTTACATAAAACTTGCCGATTCTTAATAACAAGCCTAAAACCAAAAATTTACTTATTTGACAATCGTTATTTATTTGGTTGTCATGGCAATTTTTATTCAAATTTGTTATCGGTCTGATGTTTTTATTTCAATATTTCCACATAAATACTCTTTTGCTCTAGGTCATTTACAAAAAATTTCCTTTTAATTTAAATAATTTCCCGTTCTCTCTAAAAAGGTATAAAAGCAGAACCATCGGAGAATACAGGGAGTCTCGCTTCAGTTTTCAAACGTGAAGCATCTACTAAAGGCCTTATCCCGGGGCCACACTGCCCCGGGATCCTGCAAGCCTCCATCTACATCTGAAGTCGTCGGCGTAGTCTACTTCAAGTGCGGGGCCACACTGCTCCGGGATCCTGCAGGCCTCTATCTACATCTGAAGCCGTCGGCGTAGCCTACTTCAAGCGCGGAGCCGCACTACTCCGGGATCCTACAAGCCTATACATTCATCTGGAGTCGTCGCCTGCGCCTCCACCTGCTAATGCCCGTGCTACCTTTGGGCACTGCGACTGCTTGCTCCAGGCGCTGAGAGCACCTACTCCAGGCGCTACGTGTGCCGGCTCCGGACGCTGCGTGTGCCTAGACCAGGCGCTGCGTGCCATCACCGCCAAGAAACTACAAGCTCAGCGTGTGCCTACTCCTACTCCAAGCGCAGCGTGTGTCACTTCGACCTTTAGGCTCCACTACAATATTGTCATATCTTTATTTTTTTAACTAATTGTAATTTCACGTCATCCATCACCATCATCATATTTCATTTTTTATATAAAATTATAAATACCTTTTAAAAATTTTAATATATTATTTTCTTGTTCTACTTTTGTTGTTTTGTTGTTCTTAGGTTAGGTTCTCTTTTTTTTTAATTGTCGCTTCACGACAAGATACATATACGATTTAGTTTTTCCGTTAAAACTAGAAGACTTAGCTTATAAGATTGATAACCAGTCTTCCTCAAAGAAATGTATGTTCGCGGATAGATATGTTTTTATAAAGCGGAACAAAGAAAGACCAGGCGAAGACTTAACTGAATGTTCGTCATCTCGCACAGTTTTGTGGTTTTAAAATAGAACTTTTTATACGTGGTAGAGCCATGCTGCAGATATATTAATAGTATAGTTGTAGCACGAATGGGTCGGCTCGACCGGGGAAGGACCACGCTCTCACAGAATACCAGCGTAAAATAGCAGCTTAATGCTGCTGTGTTTCGTATGGTGGGTGTAGAGAACCGGAGACCCTTTTTACTGGAAAAGAGGCATTCCATCTTAGTCCTCAAGGGTGACAACGCATCTGCATTTTGATTCGTAAACGAGGATAAATGTAGATGTCTATGGGCCACAGCAACCACTTACCATCAGGTGAACTGTGTGCTCGTTTGTCACCCTATCCTATAAAAAAAAGAACTCGAGACAGCATTAAGAATCAAATTTGTGCTAGGATTGTCGAATGCCGAGAAAAAACAAAGTTATTTTGTGAAAACATCGATAGCATGGCAATATGCTCAAGTTGCATTTCAAAGCTCATTGCAAGATGAAAGACTAGACATATCATCAGCGGCAGCGCAACCCGTTTTCACTTTACGAGCCCAAGAAAATTCTGTTCGTCAAACTACAAAAACACATATATTGCTTGGTTTGTGGATATAAGAACCATACTAAAGATAAATGTCCATTATCCAATGTTTCTTAACCCTAGTAAAACGCAGGTAATAGTGATAGGTAGCAACAAACTACTACAAAAATTACTTCTGCCTATCATTTGTTTTGAGAATTCCGCTATTCCTTACAGTAAGGTTGTAAAAAATCTAGGGGGTTCTAATTGACAGTCTTGGCACCTCAAATTGAACAGATAAGTAAAAAAATATTTGCAGTTTGTGGAAGTCTTAAAAGACTTCGAAACTTCCGCCCATTTTGTTGCCTACTTTAGACTATGCTGATATATGCTACAGTGATATTACTATGGAGCAATTAAACAAGCTTGAGCGTCTTCAGAATCTATCCATTCGGTTCATATTTGATTTACCCAAATTTGCCCATGTACCTATCTCATTTTCGAAATCAACTCAAGTGGCCTCCAATTCACCTCCGCCGAAATGTTCATATACTTTCTTTACTTTTTTTGTATAAACAGTACTGAAAGTAACAGATCCGAAATCTCCAAGGTTCCTTAAGGAACAATTTCACTATCGAAATGAATTTAATGACCGTAATTTGCGTTCAGTGCATAGCTTGGCTTTGAATACTCCTTGCAGCGTAACGTCCTTTTTATAATAAATCAGTTATTTCACAAGCAACCCGACTCTGGAATTCATTACCACTTAACATCCAGCAAGCGCAATCTTTACAGACGTTTAAAAAACAACTGAAGGTATTATTTGAATTTACCGTCATTATAATAAATTATATGTCTGAATATATATGCATACCATAAATATGTAGTGCCCCATGTAGTGGCGGGTAAGAAAAATACCCACTACCCCATATTTTTCCGTGGCTGTCGTTAGAGGCGACGGAGGGAAACTGAGGCAGAAGACGGGCAGCAGCATCTTTCTTATACCAGCAAAACAACAATAAAAACTGCGGTTGTCCACCCGCTCGCCAAGAGTGGCAATTATGGCAATATACCCCCCATGATGAAAGTTACGAAGAAACGGCCCCCAGTCCCCGGTGGCCGCGCTATTCCGGGCTACGGTGGCGATCATGGTAACGGCTGGATAGGGGGTGCTAAGAATCTCCGGTGGAGGTTCAGTTGCCACCTAAGATGACTCGACCTGACAACATACAAAGCACGCACCCTAAGGACTGACGAGAAGATTCTGGAGCTAGAAGAAGAGATACACAATTTGCGCTGAAATATTATAGGATTATAAGAGGTCAAAAGGGAGGGGGAGGACATGGTATTCCTCGAATACGGCAACTTGTTCTATCAGCGGGAGGGCGACCATCTGTTCCAAGTAGGTGTCGGATTTATTGTCCACAAGTCTCTCGTTAACAACGTTGTAATGATTGAGAGTGTATCGACGAGGGTTGCGTAGCTTATACTCAGAATCACCAACAGGTATTTGCTAAAGGTCATACAGTTACGCACCAACCTCGACAAAAAATGAGATTGACTTCATTATGACGACCAGATGACAACTGTTCAATGATGTCTCAGTGATTGCGAGGGTGAATACTAGTAGCGATCACCGAATGGTTAGAGGCACATTGAACCTAAACGTTAAGTTTTTTTTTTATAGAAGAGGGGGCAAACGAGCATGCGGCTCACCTGATAGTAAGTAACTACCGCCGCCATTGAACAACCGCAACACCAGGGGTTGCCGGCCTTTTAGAAAGGTGTAAGCTCTTTTCTTGAAGGTTCCTAAGTCGTATCGGTCCGGAAAAATCGCTGGTGGTAATCGATTCCACAAGGAAGTTGTGCGAGGGAGAAAACTTCTTCTAAATCGCACAGTGGTGGACCGCCAATCATCCAGATGGTATGGATGGTAACGCGAGTTTTGTCGCGATGTGCGATGGTGAAATTGAGCGGCTGGAATTAATCCGAACAATTCCTTAGAGCACTACCCGTAATAGATGCGATAAAATACGCAAAGAGATGCAACATCTCTACAAAGTACCAGTGTATCGAGCCGATCAGAAAGAACTCGGTCGTTGACGATACGAACAGCTCTGCGCTGGATGCGGTCAAGTGGAAGGAGCTGGCACTGCGGTGCCCCGGCCCAGAGATGAGAACAGTATTCCATGTCAGGCCGAACTTGCACTTTGTAAAATTGCAAGCGATGTGCCGGCATGAAATACTGGCTCGCTCTGCTGCGCACGCCAAGCTTTTTAGAGGCCAATTTGGCCTTCCCTTCCAAGTGACCACGAAACTGCACGTCACTCGATATGTCGACTCCGAGGATTCAGATACTGGCTGAGGCAAGAAGAGGAGTGCCTTGAAACTGAGGAGATACGACAAAGGGGTTTTTTTAGCGAGAAACGCGCAAAATTGTGTCTTCTGGGGATTGAACTGGACTAGATTTAGACGCCCCCAATCCGAGACTTTGTTAAGCAAAGACTCGACTTCAGACAAGTTTGTCCCGGTACTCGGCGACGTTTTCCCGAGAAATATTGGCACGGCCGGTATATAAGGCATCACCAGTGCTGTCATCTGCATAGCAATTAATGTTAATAGGTGGCAACATATCATTGATATGCAGGACAAACAGCGTTGGTGATAGCACGCAGCCTTGTAGAACACCAGCGTTGATAGGCTTGAAATCAGAGCATGCACCGTCTACTAGGACCTTGATGCTCCGATCAGCAAGGAAACTGGTGATCCATTTGCACAATTTCTCGGGAAGCGCATAGGAAGTAAGCTTCGAAAGAAGCGCTTTGTGCCAGACCCGATCGAAGACTTTCGCTATGTCCAAACTAACGGCCAATGCCTCCCCGTTGGACTCTACTGCCTCCGCCCACCTATGAGTTAAGTAGACTAAAAGATCACCAGCTGATCGACCCCGACGAAAACCATCCTGGCGGTTACTAATCAGATGGTGATCCCCAAGGTACCTCATGAGCTGGCAGTTTATAATGGCTTCCATTATTTTGGAGAACTAGGAGGTGATGGCAGTAGGCCTGTAGTTGGACGGGTCTGAGCGGTCGCCTTTTTTAAGGATAGGGTGGACCAAAGCTGTCTTCCATGAATTCGGGACTACGCCTTGGGAGTAGGAGTACCGGAAAAGACGCGTTAAAACCGGTGCCAACTCCAGAGCACACGTCTTCAGCACAATGGGAGGGACTCCATCGGGCCCACTCGACTTGCTGATGTCCAGGGAGAAGAGTGCTTTGCGAACCGAGCGCTGTGTAAGCCGCACATCCGGCATGGAGCACTCACATCGCGGGATGGTCGGCGGTGTGTTCCCCCCGTCATCTAGAGTCGAGTTGGACGCAAAGAGAGAGCTCAACAGATCGGCTTTCTCCTTTGTGGCATGGGCCAGTGAGTTGTCCTCTCTGTGCAGAGATGGAAGAGATGGCTGACAGAAGTTCCCTTGGACAGCCTTGGCGAGAGACCAGAATGCACGGGTTCCCGAAGGAAGGCAAACTAGTTTCTCGCCATTTCTGCCGATGTGCTCAGACCTTGCCTTGGCAATGACGCTTTTGAAGAACCTGGAGGCGGAATTATACTTCTTTTTAAGTGCGCTGGTGTTTACATCCCGAGACGTTGATGCGTCAGCCCAGGCCCGGTAGCACTCCTGCTTATAGCGTGATGCTATTTTACAGGAGCGAACAAACCATGGCTGGTCAACGCTCCGTCCCCTCGTGCTCTAATCCAGAGTCCAGAAACCTTTCAACTCGAACTACAAAACCGTTTTCAGTGCCTAGAACATTGCAATGCAGTAGACGATATGAATGACAAGCTCGTGGAAACTGTCCATGCGGTTGAAGCTAAGTTCTGCAAGACCCGTCGCAGAAGAACACAAAAACTCTCCGATCACAGTCTTAATCTCATGGCTGTTAGAGGGGAAATGAAGCTGAAGTCTTCAGCAGATTTAACAGCGTACAGGCAACTGAACAGACAGATCTCCAAAATATAAAAAAAAATCTGTGGCGGAATATTGCAGTCGCATTATCACTCACTGCAATTGCTTAGTATAAATTATATTTTCCATTTATTGTTTTCATAAGTTTACAACAGATCTTAATATGTAACAATAACAGTTGAAATTTTTTATGCTCAAATCAAAGGACAAGTACGTAAATAAAGTAATATTCATTCATAATAAAAAAGCCGACAAGAGAATTGAAAAAACTTTGAATTTTTTTCCTTCACGAAATGCTTGACTAGAAGCACTGTCACCTTGAGAACGTAAATTGTGAAGGCTCTAATCCTCTAAATTTTTTAAGTTCAAAGCCTCCTCGAAACCCAGCCTGTTCCACAGGCTGAAAGTCGTCAAGTCTTCGCGCGAGTCGATTTGTAAAGACCCTCGAAATCAACTTATAGACGTGGCTCAGAAGCGAGATGGGTCAATAATTTTTCAAGAAAGGTGACAAGACTATCTTGTCACCTTTCTTGTGAAACAAAACTGTAGTGCTTCCGCTCCACGCCTTTGGAATTCTCCCATCTCGTAAGATGCAGTTAAAACTCTCTGGAAGCTCGTCGGTATAGTGGCGGGTCAGCATGGCTCTGGGGTCATCGCATTTCAGGGTCAGGTTGTGGCTTATGTAAGGCATATAGTTTGCCATAATAGTCTTCGATTTCAGAGAGAACCTCAGGCTTTGACGTGAGGACTTTGTCATCATGCGTCTGCAGTATTGCGATGTGACTTTTCCCAAGCTCCCGAGCAAAGACTTTGGATCCCTTGTTTCGCTCTATTGCCGCTTGTGTCGGAATCGCATTAGAGCGACGCAGGTCCCGCCTCACAGCTTTCCTCACAAGCTTGGTTACGTCACCTGTTCCGACGGCGTTGCTGTTGTTAACTCACGCCATCTTTTCATAAGTCTCTCATCTGGGAACTTCAACTTTCGGTCCATATGTTGCATGCCACAATACCTGTTGCCCTCATCCCTTAACATCTTGATCACGCTGATAAGGTTCTCGGCAATATCCAAAGTGGGTCTCAAAGCATCGAATCGGTTTTTAAGTTCCAGCTAGAAGCATTGGGAGCCAGTCACGGTTTGAAGGAGATTTGGTTGAAGGGTGCACTTCATCAATCGCGACCTTTCAAGCGTAAAATCGATATTCAGAGTGCCTCGGACTAGGCGGTGATCGCTTCCGGTATTGAATTTACTGATCACTGAGACATCTCTGAGTATGTGCATTTTATCGGTCATGATGAAGTCAATCTCGTTTTGTGTTTTGTTATCGGGACTGCGCCAGGTCCACTTACTTTGGGGCTTCTTTTCGAAAAACGAATTCATCAGAAATAGCCTTCTTTGTCGAGGAAGTTGACCAGCATTTGTCCCCTGTGATTTCTGCTTCCAAAACTGTGAGGTCCCAAATCGACTCGACGCCCGTGTGCTTGTGTGCTTGATGGATACCTTGGCATTAAAATCCCCCATAACAACATTGTAGTTGGCCTTAGTGGTGTTATGTAAGGCCGTAGAAATGTCTTCATAAACTGTTTCAACTTCATCATCCAAATGTGCCGAGGTCGGGCCATAAACTTGTACGATCTTCAGAGAGATACTCTCTTTGATAACTTCAGTATAATATATGCTACCTGTGTCGATACACTGGAGATTTCTACAATGTTGTTAGTGAGGATCCTGTCATCATCATCATCATAAGTCCACTGCTGAACATAGGCCTCCTCCAAGGAATGCCACAAAGCACGGTCCTGAGCCACCCGCATCCATCGACTTCCTGCATGTCTTGCCAGGTCGTCACTCCATATAGTGGGGGGTCGTCCTACACTTCACCTAGTGGTACGAGGCTGCCACTCGAGAACCTTTCTTCCCCATCGGTTGTCGGTTCTTCGAGCTATATGGCCGGCCCACTGCCACTTCAGCTTACTAATCCGTTGGGCTATGTCGGTTACTCTGGGCAGCGTTCGGGAAACTACGACACATCTTCTCGTTAGACATACCTCAAAACTTAAAAACGAAATTGTACAAGCAGTGCGTGTTGCCAGTGATGACTTACGGATGTGAGACGTGGTCCTTCACTACTGTCCGTATGAGGAAGCTCAAGGTCGCTCAGCGAGCTATAAAGAGGGCTATGCTCTGCGTGATAAACTTAGAAATGAGGATATCCGCAGTAGAACCAGAGGATTCTGTGAACGAGGAAAACTACTCCGCCTTGGGAAAGGCCTTCTCCCTCCCGAAGAGCAAATGGCCGGATTGCAGGATAAGTGTGTCCTCCCCCTCTCTTCGGACTTTACTTAACCCTACAATATGCCTTCTTATATTTTCCAGCTCAGCATCCATTTCGTAAATGTTTCCGCCTTGCCGCAGAGTCCGTCCATTATACGTCGCCAAGTCCAGTTTTTGGTGGTAGCCTGTCCTCTCCCGGGGATTCTTTTCACCCCCTGACCCACCGTTGCTATGACCACCACTACGTTCAGGAATAATGGAACGACCGGGAACTGAGGGCCATGTTTTCTGGTGCTGTTCACCTACATTTATGTAAATAAAATTGCATTTTACATGTACTAGAGCCAACAAAACAATAAAAAATGCCAACTTATAATTAAAAAACAAGATCCGCAATTGGGAGGCGCTTCATTCACTACATGTCTAGTGCTCCTAAGCAATTTGGAAATTTCCACAGTAGCCAGAAGTCTTCAGCAACCGCTTTCCACATTAACTCCCATCCCCCTAACCCGTACCGTTCGATAAGGAACTTCGTTTCAAAAGCAAAGTATACCTTAAATTTTATTGTTAATAGTTTTTAAATTTTTAGATTGGGTCTCCTGCAAAAAAGATATACAAATATAAAAGATCAGTACAAAAAAATAAAAAGTCAAAAAACTGTTCCTGGCCAAGCTGCAAAGAAGATCAAACTGTATAAGTTTTCTGAACAACTTCAATTTCTCAAGGTTGTTCACGAAGATATAGATTCTATTAGTAATTTTGTACAATTCAGTGAAACGATACCTTCTCCATCATCTGAGATACAGTTTATGAGCAACGATTCAATTGACATAAATCAACAGTTAAATTTACAGGAGCACGAAGATGTTGTAGTGAGTCCATGGCCTACGTCATCAGCAATATCACCAGCAACATCTTCGGCCACAAATAAACACGCTGAGCCTCCACCAGACCAGCCATTATCAGCGAATCAGACGACAAAACGTTTGAAAAAAAAGATGTCTGGCCCCGATTCTGAATCTGCTTCAAGTACTTTAGTGAAGTATCTTCTTATGAATAATAGAAACATAATTAAAGAAAGAGAAGAAGAGGAACATCCTATGAACGCATTATTGAAGGGACTAGCACCAATATTGAAATAATTTTCACCTTATTATCAGCATTTCAAAATTTAATTTCATCGTCTCTATCTACACCTATCATAATGTCTTCTTCTTCGCCTTCATCTTCATCAATGCCGGTTATTTTATCATCTCTTCCGCCGTATTCTTAACAACCAAAGAAAACAAGAGTCAATACATCTTATTTTTCGCAGTATAAGGTCAGAGAGTATGACATTACAAAGAATTAATATGTCAAAATTTTAAAATAAATATGCAAAAACAAAGTGTTTATTAGTTATTACCTTAAACATACAGCCAATCATTCACGGGGTGTGATGGCTCTTTTCATAAAAGTGTCCTTCTTTTGTAAGTGAGGGCTTAGCTTGTTTTCAAGTAAAGCAAAACATTCTTTTTTCATACGAAAATACATATAAAATTGAGTCTCGTCATCCAAAACTCCTTTGTAGAGAGCGTGGTATTTACCTTCATGTTCGCTTTTCTGCCACGTAGGATGTACAGAAAATCTTCTTTTACTATTGACGGTGGTAGCTTCTTCATCATCTAAAGCAATAGCAATTAAGGCCGATTCTTCAAATGAAAAATCCACCTTTCATAACACCAGCTAGATTGCCCCTGCGGCAGGCAAGTGAGTAGCGAGATAGCTTTAAACCAACAGGTCGAGCGTCAGCTTGTTTGTCACACTAGAGATAAAAAGCATTTAAATGTATTTAATTTGAAATGGTCTTTATTTCGGTTCACCTACATAAATCGTATTAAAGGGCGCACCAGTTCAACGTAAATAGTACATGATGATACCGAATAATAAAATAACGTACAAACATATCACGCCTGTAATCTCACGCCGTCACTACACGGTGAACACTACGTTTACCTGTTACATATTAAATGAAAGCAGAAATTTAATTTAGTTTAATTTAGCGAAGTTACAAGTAGGCGTTTGTATATTTTTTGGAAAGTTAGTCAATCACGGAGACAGTACTAAAATAATTATAGTGTTATATTGACTTGATTGCTATTCCACTAGACTAGAGTCTGGTCTAGATAGAGTACTACAACTTTGCCACGGTGAAATTCATTCGCCAGTGCTCGCTATACATAGGCCTCACGGAAAGTTCTGCGCTCCTGGTTGCTTATAAATGTTTTGAAATTCGAATGTTAATTTTTAAAACTTATGAAACACAAGTATTGATTAAAATAATTTTTGGCGGGAAGACACCAATTGTGTTGGTGTAAGTTGTTTTCTAAAATAAGTAAAAGTTCGTCATCCGCAGCAAAAATAGAATTTACGCGAAAACATTTTAGAGACTAAATTTTTTCAAGATTTTAAAAGTTCACTTCTTGGCTCATGGTGCGATCTAAGGGGTGGTAGACTTCACGCCGCTACCATACGGCGAGGAGCCGAGTCTATTCTATCGGCTTTGTCGCTCGTTTAGCACCACCCGGGGGACACGTGTAGGGTGGGTCTAGGATTAGGTGGTCGAAGCCTACGGACGCGAGCGACTCATCCCCCACGGTGGTTTGGTCATGTAGAAAGAATGAAAGAGGAAAGAGTGACAAAGCAAATTTATGTTGCAGAAGTGAACGGCAGGGTCAGGAAGGGACGCCCTAGACGAAAGTTTATCGACCAAATCGGCGATACATTAAAAATGGGCCAGATTAGGAGTACCCTTAACCGACGCGCGTGTATGCGTAGGTATATGGATGTGGAGGAAGCGAGAGAGGTGTGTCAGGATCGTGCCAAATGGAAGTCCGTAGTCTCTGCCTACCCCTCTGGGTGACAGGCGTGAGTGTTTATGTATTATTATGTATTTATGTATTTAAAAGTTCACTCTCTTCGCAATATTGAACTGCTCGTCTTCAAAATGCTTTTGGAAGAGAAGCACCGTAATGAATAGACCTACTCAGAATTTAATCGTGGTCGTATTTCTCTGCGTGGTGAAATTCGTGGTCTGTCCTACTGCGATCAATGAGCGAAATATGACAACTATCAATCGATTAATGGGAGAAAATCGTCACATCAACTGTTATAGAAAGATTTTAAATTTTTCTGTTAGTAAAATAGAACTGTACAATTATTTTTATGTAATATGTACTATTTTTAAATAATAATTATTCACTATTATTGCCATTAAAACAACAACAAAAATATTAACTATACATATTTATGTATCATAAATATTCTATACTATTATATGATTTAACAATTTTAGCAAACGTAAACCACAAATAAGAAGAAAAATTACAAACAGATAGAAACCATTCCGATAATTTGAGTTTATGATATTTGAAGTATGGATACAAATTAACTCAAATTAACTTATCGCGGGTTGGATCCTTTTTGCATAACTACGTCCAATTATAGTTGAGCACACCATTTGTAATTGCATTGTAATTAAATATAAAAATAAAGTATTACTTCTGCCGCCAAATAGTAAGCCCTAAACTGCTGCCTTTCTGTCCGAAGGATGTAGGGGGCCAGTATATTTACAAGATGACACATCTCGATCCTCAGTCTCAGTGGTGACAACGCACCTGTAGCTTTCTTTGTGTTGGTTGCAGTTGTCTATGGGCTACGATAGCCACCTGACGGTGGATTTTAAGTTCTAACAAGAGTTAAAATTAAAAATTCTATACAACCGACTTCAATATAAATTATTAAGGATAACTCAAAAACTAATGGCCAGACCTTGATCAAATTTATATGGGACTACATGAGAAGTACCAGCTTTCAAATAAAAAAAGAATCATCAAAATTGGTTCAAAAAAGTTATGACAGTAAAGTAACACATAAAAATATAGTCGAATTGAGTACCTCCTTATTTTCGAAGTCGTTTAAAAAGTTTTTTTTTATAGGAGAGGGGGCAAACGAGCATGCGGCTCACTAAGTGACTACCGCCGCCCATGAACAACCGCAACACCAGGGGAATTGCAGATGCGTTGCCGGCTTTTTATAAAGGAATAGGCTCTTTTCTTGAAGATCCCTAAGTCGTATCGGTCCGGAAAAATCGCTGGTGGTAATGGATTCCACAAGGAAGTTGTGCGAGGAAGAAAACATCTTCTAAATTGCACAGTGGTGGATCGCCAATCATCCAGGTGGTATGGATGGTATCGCAAGTTTTGTCGCGATGTGCGATGGTGAAATTGAGCGGCTGGAATTAGTCCGAATAATTCCTCAGAGCACTCCACGTGGTAAATGCGATAAAATACACTAAGAGATGCAACATCTCTACGCAGTGCCAGTGTATCGAGCCGATCAGAAATAACTCGGTCGTCGACAATTCGAACCGCTCTGCGCTGGATGCGGTCAAGTGGAAGGAGCTGGCACTGGGGTGCCCCGGCCCAGAGATGAGAACAGTATTCCATGTGAGGCCGGATTTGCGCTTTGTAAAGTTGCAAGCGATGTGCCGGCATGAAATACCATCTTGCTCTGCTGAGCACGCCAAGCTTTTTAGAGGCCAGTTTGGCCTTCCCTTCCAAGTGACCACGAAACTGCATACTATTCGATATATCGACGCCGAGGATTCCGATGCTAGCTAAGGCAGCAAGGGGAGTGCCTTGAAACCGAGGAGATACGATAAAGGAGTTCTTTTTAGCGGTAAACGCGCAAACATGTGTCTTCTGGGGATTGAACTGGACTAGATTTAGTCGCCTCCAATCCTAGACTTTGTTCAGCAAAGACTCGACTTCAGACACAAGTTTGTCCCGGTACTCGGCGACGTTTTCCCGAGAAATATTGACACGGCCGGTATATAAGGCATCACTAGTGCTGTCGTCTGCATAGCGATGAATGTTACTAGTTTGCAACATACTCGTATCATTGATATGAAGGAGAAACAACGTTGGTGATAGCACGCAACACAGCCAGCTGGAACACCAGCGATGGATATGGATTCCATTATTTTGGAGAACAAGGAGGTTATGGCGATAGGCCTGTAGTTGGACGGGTCTGAGCGGTCACCTTTTTTAGGGATAGGGTGGACCAAAGCTGTCTTCCATGAATTCGGGACTACGCCTTGGGAGTAGGAGTAACGGAAAAGACGCGTTAAAACCGGTGCCAACTCCGGAGCACACGTCTTCAGCACAATGGGAGGGACTCCATCAGGCCCACTCGACTTGCTGACGTACAGGGAGAAGAGTATTTTACGAACCGAGCGCTGTGTAAATTGCACATCCGGCATGGAGCACTCACATCGCGGGATGGTCGGCGGTGTATTCCCCCCGTCATCTAGAGTCGAGTTGGATGCAAAGAGAGAGCTCAACAGATCGGCTTTCTTCGTTGCGGCATGGGTCAGTGAGTCGTCCTCTCTGTGCAGAGATGGAAGAGATGGCTGACAGAAGTTCCCTTGGACAGCCTTGGCGAGAGACCAGAATGCACGGGTTCCCGAAGGAAGGCGAACTAGCTCCTCGCCAATTCTGCCGATGGCAATACCTTGGCAATGACGCTTTTGAAGGACCTGGAGGCGGAATTATACTTCTTTTTAAGTGCGCTGGTGTTTACATCCCGAGACGTTGATGCGTCAGCCCAGGCCCGGTAGCACTCCTGCTTATAGCGTGATACTATTTTGCAGGAGCAACCAAACCATGACTGGGATCTGCCTTCGATGAGCATCACAGAGGATGGAATAAAAAGTTCCATACCCTGAAGTACCACATCAGCAACAGAATCGGCAACAACGCTGGGATCTACCGGCGAGAAGCAAACCCGTGCCCAAGTGCAAAAAAAGACCGCATCCCGTCCCAATCGGCCGACCTATAGTGTCAAACACGGCGACAAGCTGCAGATCGCAACTGCGATGAAGCGTGAGTGGCACCGTACCCCGGATCAGACAATGGTCCAAAGAGCCCAGAGGGGCATCGACGGAGACCTCATATCCGTCCGGATGAGATGTAAACACAAGATCGAACATGGAAGGTACATGATCCTCCACATCTGGGATCCGCGTCGGTGACGTAACCAGTTGTGTGAGACCATATGACAAGACAAAGTCAAAGACAGATCTACCCGCATGATCGGTTAAACGGGAACCAAGCCATTCAGCGTGGTGGGCGTTAAAATCACCGAGTAACACGATCTCTGTGGATAGGACCTGTTGTAGCACGGAGTCTGCAGTCATTTGAACGTGGTCGATGAGTCGGTCTGTGTCGGCATTACCGCTATGGGACCTATAGAGGCACCCGTAGACGCGGGGATGATCGTCGCTGTCTACGCCCAGCCATAGGATGTACTGGTCCGTACCTTCAAGACTGCCGAGGCGTCGAAAACAGATGTCCTCTCTGACGTATACGCAAACCCCAGCCCGAGGCACAAAGGAGTGTTCTAATTTGTACCCCGGGTAGGAGAGATATGATGTATCAGCCGGAGAGGACACCTGAGTCTCGGTTAAAAAGAGCAAGACCGGCTTCGCCGTCTCTAGATGGTAATGGACAGCGTTAAGGTTGGAATGAAGTCCCCTGATATTGCAAAAATTCACGGATAGCGTGACAGGGGTCGCATTGGTCTTATTGCTTCGCTCACCCCGAGCAGTTTTTGTCGCGAGCGGAATTCCCCCCTCCCCCTGCCCCCCAGAATACGCGGGGCAGCCTGAGCACCCACGCTCAGGAGTGGAGTAGTATGGTCGTGGATGCTTAGCGAGGGATTCTCCAGGGGTGCTGATACCCTCCTGGGGTAGTCTTTTCTTTAATTCCACTACCATGATGATTGGGGGGGGGGGGGAATTGGGCCTCCGGCCACTTGCACTCACCAAGCTAAACGCAAAGGTAAACCTCTACTTCACGCTGATATTGAAATTGAAAAGTAAAAGTGAAAGATACATATAATATAAACACAATAACAGCCTATTAACTCTCCTAGATTCACTAAGCAATACATAGACAAACTGTTTGTTACATCTTAAATATTCCTAAACACATTATTTTAAAGAAGTAACGAACTACAAAATATGTCTTAAATAGGCCTCCGCCATAGATTGTCTCATAGGGGGATTTTCCTTAATTGCTACGCCCGTCAAGGGCGGGTTGACAACCGTAGTTTTTTATTATTTTGAGTTTTTATCAGGAAGATCCTGCTCCGTCACCAATTTCCCTCTGCCGCCTCTTGCGACTCCCACGGGACGACATTGGGTAGTGGATATTCTTACAGAAGTGCATCTCAGTTGGCGTACTTTTGGAAAAGCCAATGTGGAACAAAAATGGATCAAAAAGGCATTGCCTTAACTTTAAATAAAACTAGTTTTACAAAATTTTATCGCGTCTATTAACTTATTTTATATTCCCGACGTTTCGAGCACTTTACAGCACCCATGGTCACGGGGGAGGGGGGCTGAGGTGTTTGATGTCCCAATATTATAATTAACCACAGCTACCTCCAGATTAACAATTATCTGGAGTTTATCTCACATCACGCGATAAAATCCGTAAAACTTGTTTTATTTAAATGTGTAGTGTTCGCGTTAATATAAGATATCATTATGTCTTAACTATGTTAAGTACATATTTTAAGACTTCTTCTTTTAACCCGTGAAAGCCCACTGCTGTGCATGGACATCTGCCGTTGTAAGGAAAATGCTTTGTTTTCATCGTCACCCTTGAAAGCCGGTCTCTATCGCACTACCAGACGTACGCACTTTTGACACTCATTCCTCTCACAACTCTGGGTATATATTATACACTTCCATTCCATCCATCCATTACAGCCTGTAAAAATTCACTGCTGAACTGCCCACGCTTGGCAAGCGGGTTAGCAACGGCAATTTTTGGAACGAAGTTCTTTATTGGTTGATCTTTATTTTTGGTACGAATTTGGCGGATGGGGGCTAGACGAGAAAAGTGTAAGATTTTTCCGGCACCACCCGTTCTGACGTAGTGTAGACTGCCTTGGCCATAAGGAAGCGAGATGGAATAATATCCATCTCCCTCGCACTTTTCTGCCAACTTACAAAAAGGAGACGGTACTCAATTCGAGTGTATGTTTTTTTTTCATCTGTTACCTCATAACTTTGTACTGGGGGAACCGATTTCGATGATTCTTTTTTATATGAAAGCTGATAGTTCTCGTGTGGTCTAATATGAATTGATCAAGGCCAGACCAATGGTTATTGAGTTATTCTTAAATAACTTATATTGAAGTCGGCTGTACAAAATTTGAAATTTTTAATTATTCTTATCTTGCCATGAAAGAAATATCATTTTATTTTAAATGACGTTTCATTTTAATAGACACTAGTAATTTATTTATTTGTATTTGTTAATACGTTTATCAATAATATTTTAGAAGCGTCAGTAGTCTGATGGCAGGGTGCGGACCGCGAACTCGAATCCGCCATTCGACTACTGTCGTGAAACACTTCTAATACAAGCATTTTAAGTTTACTAGAAGTGGTTTAAGGGAATGTTAGTAATGTTTAAAAAAAATACTACGAAAGGAACTTCGTTCCAACCGAGTGTTCCGTGACACTCACGCATATTTTTTTAAATCTTTTGAGTTGGTATCAGGAAGATGCTGCTCTGCATCTCTTGTTTCATTTTCCTTCTGTCACCTCTTACGACCTTCGGAATGATATGACACTACACGACTATAGACATAGCTTAAAAGAAATAGTTATACCGCTATATATCGGAAGCCATAATATCTTTTGGGCGTATCCCACAGTCGCTTCTTCCGTGGGTGAGGGGGGGTGGGGTGGGGGGGGATAGGATTATAAGGTAATACTTACCTATATACTGAGATCTCACACGGTGGCACATTTAATCAACACGTAAAAATTATACACTGATTTTACAAAACATAACTCCATTTATATATGCAAGCTAGTAAATCCATACAATGCCTCCGTGTTTAACGGGCTGCATCGAGTACAAGTTGTTCTCAGACGCATGTAATGTAAAACATACCTTGATTTCCGTAATGAGGATAATGCCTTTTTCTTTTTTTTCTTGCATAACTAATAGAATTAATGACAATTATAATTGAGTAGTTGTGCCCTGCGGTTTCACCCGCGTATATTATCATGCATCTAAACCACACTTTTGTTTTTTATAAAAGTATATGGCTCTGCGACCTTTACAGCTACATGGAAATGGACTTGTAAGCAAAAACTTACGATCCATTGGGTGTAACGATTCTAAATAAAACTAGTTTTTACGGACTTTATCGAGTATATTAACTTATTTTATTTTCCAGACGTTTCTAGCACTTTACAGCACCCATGGTCACCTATGGTGACCCATGGTCATGGAAGGAGGGGGGGGCTGAGGTGTTTGAAGTCCCAATGTCATAGTTAACCACGGCTACCTCCAGATTAAAATTATAAATTTTTGTTCGCAGTATGAACTAACAAAAGGAGAAGGAGACATCTCCATACATTCTTGGACCCAAGTGTTAACAAGATGAAAGTCGGACCATTTGAAATCTTATATATAAACAATCCACACCTGAAAATCTGGCTAGATTTGTCAATCTAGGAGCTGAGTTATTGAAGAATAAATAAAAGTGATTTCATGTATTACCTACACTGTAACAGGTGATTTTTCACTGTAATAACACTGTAACAGGTTATTTTTCACTACAATTACTTAAAAATATAAAAGCCAGATCAAGTATAAAATCACTAAAGAATAGCTGAGGTTATCTAGGAAACAAAATAGTGAAACGATTAACGAAAATTAAAACAACAACAACTAATTGAAATGAATATTAGAAATATCGATCTGAGATCGATTACTTGAATACTTGTTGTTAACTGTTATTTGTTGGCATGTTGATACTTTGTATTTTTTCATATTATTTTGTAGATATGTTTTTATAGTGCCACCAACTTATCTGTGAACTGACAGCTTGGCGCTTCTGCGCTGAAGTGTTGCCAGTTCGGGAGTATTCCCATCTAAGGGTCTTATATTCCTAGATAGAGTCCACATACTAGGGTAATAAATTAGTCACGGAATAAAAAGACTAGAACACAGATTTAACAGATATATGTTCAAGAACAAGAAGAAACAAAAATATCATAATTGAACAAATTAAACTTTAATTAAATAATATGCCTTTATGCCTTTTTTACCGGGAGTTGTAATTTGCGTTCCTGCGGTTTATGCGGTTTCCGGTTCTTTAACTATTTTGGAAATGAATCCTTGACTAACATCTAAAAAAGAAATGAATTGCATTAAGCAATCCATTTATCGGAAATACGAAAGGAAGGAACAAAACATAGCAATACTGACCTGTAGCAGCTGATAGTCTTTTATAGACCTAATTGAAAGGCATCATCGGTGCTTGCCCTCGAGCTTCTTGCTCACAAAAGTTTAATATTTTTAAATAATGTTTCGTGCATCACTTTCAATGGTTTTCGGCATTTTTTATTTTTCTATAAACCCTCAAAACAATGACGTATCGAGTATGGAGTGTAGAGCACTCCATAGTATCGAGTGACATTTGATTAAATGGCGGCTGTAGTTCACAATTTTGCCGCAGCTGTCAGTTCACAGATAAGTTGGTGGGACTATATCTGCCTAGTTAACACAGATAAATAATTAAAAATAGATATTAAAATTATGGATTTAATCGACAATCGATTATATTGCACTCGTTTCAAATCAAATCGAAAATTTGTCTTTTTCTTTTTTCTTTTAAATGAATAGTTTTGAAGTTTGAATCGTCAAAACAAACTATAGTGCCACCAACTTATCTGTGAACTGACAGCTTGGCGCTCCTGCGCTGAAGTGTTGCCAGTTCGGGAATATTCCCATCTTATTTTCCCACATAGAGTCCACATACGAAGGCGGCACTGAAAATTTCGGGAATCAAGGAAGTGACACAACATTATTATTTAAAAATGTGTTTATTGCTTTTCGAAGTATTCTCCGCGAAATTTGACACATTTTTCCATACGATGGAACCAATCATTGAAGCAACCATTCCATTCGGAAGTTGGGGTCTCCAAAATGGCCGTTTTGTAGGCGTCCACAGCTTCTTCAGGTGATGAAAATCTCTGTCCACGCAATTTATTCTTTATTTTAGGGAAAGTATAGAAATCATTAGGGCTTAGGTCGGGCCTGTACGGAGGTCTGATAATTCTATGTTTTCTTGCTCTAAAAACTCTTTTCTTCTGTGTGCGGTGTGAGAACTCGCATTGTTGTGATGGAGGATGATGCGGCGGTTGCAGTTCTCTTTACGGAGTTCAGAAACGACCTGTGGCAAACAAATGCTAGCATACCATTCTGCATTAACCGTTCTTTGTCCCTCAAGAGGAATAGTCGTAACATGGCCGGTTTTGGAGACAAACGTGGCCACCATTTTTTTTGCAACACTCCGTGAACAAACAATTTTTGTTAGCTTTAACTCATTTTCCAACACCCAAACTCGTGACTGGTTTTTTGTTTCGGGTTCGTACGCGTATATCCAGGATTCGTCACCTGATACGATGTTGTATACAGCATTTGAGGATCCTGCGTTGAATCTTTCGAGAGTTCTGACGCACCAAGTGACGCGAGCCACTTTTTGCTCTTCACAGAGCGAATGCGGTATCTATCGGGAAAGCAACTTTTTTACACCTAATTTTTCATGCAAGATTATTCGTATTTGACTCATGCTAATGTCCAAAGTAGCCTGAATTTCGCGGTATGTCACATGTCGATCTTCCTCAATCAGCTTACGCACAACATCAGCGTTTTCTTGGGTGACTGCAGTTTTTGGACAACCTTGACGGGGATCATCACTGAGCTTGACACGTCCAGGTTGAAATTCAGCAAACCAGCGATAAATTTCAGGTTTTGGATGAGGCTTCATCACCAAATGCAGAAATCATCCGGTCAACACACTGTTTTTGTGTTAAACCACTTCTGAAGTCATAATAAATCATCGCTCTTGAATTTTCTCAAGTCAATTCCATTTTCCCCACGACTAAACAAGTTTGACAAAACCTTGTGAAAAGACCGAGAATCTTTTTTTAAATAAATAAATGGTATTCGATTTTTAAAACCAAGGAGTTTTCAATTAAAAAGATTTTAATATGACAGGAACAGTGGAAATATTCCATTCCCGATACTTTTAGTGCAGCCTATGTACTAGGCTAATAAATTAGTCACGGAATAAAAAGACTAGAACACAGATTTAACAGATATATGTCCAAGAACCAGAAGAAACAAAAATATCATAATTGAACAAGTTAAACTGTTTTATGTCTTTTTTACCGGGCGTTGTTCCTGTGGTTTATACGGTTTTCCGGTTCTTTAACTATTTTAGAAATGAATCCTTGACTAACATCTGAAAAAATAAATGAATTGCATTAACCAATCCATTTATCGAAATACGAAAGGAAGGAATAAAACATAGCAATACTGACCTGTAGCAGTTGATACTCTTTTATAGACCTGATTGAAAGGCATTATCGGTGCTTGCCCTCGAGCTTCTTGCTCACAAAAGTTCAATGCTTTTAAAATAATGTTTCGGGCATCACTTTTAATGGTTTTCGGCATTTTTTATTTTTCTATAAACTCTCAAAACAATGACGTATCGAGTGACATGTGATTTAATGGCGGCTGTAGTTCACAATTTTGCCGCAGCTGTCAGTTCACAGATAAGTTCAAAGAGAATATAATCACTACGTTTAGATAAGTTGGTGGGACTATAATAGAAATTACTCGTGGTAGGTAGTATACAGAAAAGAGAATTTCACTAGTGTATTCTTTATGGTAATCGATTTATTTCCATAAAATCTCTATATCTTTTTTCTTTATGCGAATAATAATATACTTTTTTCCAAATGAATATAACATATCAATATATCAGCTTTATCATTTAATTTTTTAGGATCCGAATAAACATAGAATCGATTGCATAAATACAATCGATTTTCTAACTTATTTATTATTTTATTTTTTTTTCGAAATCTATATTGTAAAAAGAGCTAGTTTTCTGTATTTAACTTTTAAAAAATATAGCCATTTTTTTAAAGTATAAACCAATTAGTTAACTTCAGGCCCAAAAATCCCATTCTCCTTTGACCTGCTCAAAGTTTAAAAACTTTATTAAACTAAGTTTGTATAAAAAGGGTTATTATAATATTAAAGAATTTATTTTATAAGCTATTTCTAATTTGTTGTGTTGTTAATTTGTGTAACATACATGATTGTAAGCTGTTATTTAAAAAAAGTCCCGCTGCGTTTCTTGCTGGTTCTTCCCAGGACAGAGATTTTTTTTCGAACCAGTGGTAATTAAACAAAAGAGTGACTTTCAATAAGTGTTATTTATAATCTATATTGAATAAAAAAGTTTCAAGAGCATTACTTCTTACATCATAGTGTTGTAGTTTCCTGATTAATGTTTCATGGTGAACACAATTGAAGGCTTTGGATATATCACAAAATATACCCAAAGCATCCTGTGAATTTTCCCATGCATTAAAGATATATTTAATCAGTTCAACACCGCCATCAGTTGTCGAGCGACCCCTTGTGAAACCAAATTGATTTTTATGAAGTAAATTATTTATATTAAAGAAATTTAACATTTGATCAAGAATATTTTTTTCAAAAATCTTACTAAGTGTTGGTAGTACAGAAATAGGTCTAAAATTGGCGGGGTCTAATGTACTACCAGATTTAAATAAAGGTATTACTTTACTATGCTTCATTAAATCAGGAAACACACCAGATTCGACAGTAGTATTAAAAATAATAACTAAATGAGGCGCGATTGTATCTATTATAGACGCAATAACTTTAACGGAAATCCCCCACAGATCCGCAGTTTTCTTAAGATCAATAGTTTTAAAATATTTGACAATATCTTTTGATGATACTTCATAAAATGTAAAATTCTTTGTACACGCATTTACATTTTGTTTAAGTAATGATTCGGTGACGGCAGGAGAAGAATTCAGTGACTTAGTGGTTAATGTCGGAATATCAGTAAAATATTTCTCTAAAACCATTGCAACGTCCTCTGATTCAGTTAATTTGTTGTTAACACTTAACTGGTAGTTTGAATTGCGAGAGTTGATCTTACCAGTTTCGCTATTAATTATACTCACTCATGTCATTTTATTTTATTAGAAGCCGTCTTAATTTTGTTGCACAAATGCAAAGACTTGGCTGTGGAGCACACTCTTTTAAATATTTTGAATATTTTTTTACATATTCCCTAAATTCGACGCTATGATTATATGACCTTTCATGGTAAAGATCATATAACCTATTTACTGTGCCTATGTCTGCTCTTATGGACTCCTACTGTTGCCCATTCATTGAATGACTTCCGACTGTACAAGCAGAATGTTTTAGAAGTAAAAGTATTATTAAATTCATTGCAAATAAGCTTAACTAATGTTCCATACAAAAAATTAGGATCATTTTGGTATGAAAGTGGTGGAAGTTTTTTCACTATGTTACTTCTAAATTTCTCCAAGCGACGTACATTTACTATTAACTTTCTCTTCTACTTGCTTTTTGTGAACATAAGGTAACGATACTAATTGTCTACCGTTATCAGAACTTAATTATACATTTATGCAACGGCTTCACGTTTGTAAAAATGTTATCTATACATGTTGCGCTAGATTGAGCAATACGCGTTAGCTCTAAAAATAAATTAAAAAGACCATATGATTTAAACAATGATCTAAATTTAATATTGACGGAGGAAGCCTCTAGGAGATTGATATTAAAGTCTCCACATATTACAACAGATTTATTCTGTTTATTAAGCTTAACCAAAACTTCCTCCATATTTTTTTAAAAAGTATCGTACGAGTATATAGAACGTGTGGGTGTGTAGACGCTCACAACAATGAGGTGCTCAAACTCAACACATGCCATTTCTGAGGCTCACAATATCTTTACGTTCTTTACATGATAATAATCTACTAGCTAATATTAAGGAGCCACCACATAAAACCGTTTCTCTATTGAAAGAACTGACCACCTAGTGATTACTGAAGTTAAACATTAAGTTATAAGCTTTTAACCAATGTTCAATAATACATAAAATATGAATATTGTTGCTATTTAAAAACCACTCAATTTCTAGCTCTTTGCTTATCATGCCCTGTATATTTTGATGCACCAGGTGTACACAATTTTCATTATCTTTCTGTGGAGTTATACAATTAAAGATTTGTAAGCCACATTCTAAATTATTTAAATTATTATAACTGCTAGAGATTACTTCTATTGTCTCATTTTCTAATTTAAATTACCTGATTCCAAATTGCATATTAAGTCATTATACTGCTCAAAAGAAGCAGATGTCTGTGTAGCCAAGTCCTTGGTTGAGTTAATATATAAACAATAAGATAGCACATTTGCTGTCTTAAATTATATTTAGATAGGTAATACCTACCTCTAGTCAAAAATTACTTAATTAAATTATTTATGTCTATTAAATTAATTCTATTATTATAATTGTAACGATTAAATGTCAAGTTTAAATTATTATTACATGGAAAGTAATTCATTAGAATTAATGAAATGTAGATAACTTCATAATTCTTTGGGTTTACGTAAAATGTTTTTTTTTATAGGATAAGGTGACAAACGAACATGGTAAGTGGTTGCTGTGATCCATAGACATCTACATCTATCCTCAATATAGAATCAAAATGCATATGGGTTGTCACCTGTGAGGACTAAGATGGAATGTCTCTTTTCCAGAAAAAATGGTCTCCGGTTCTCTACGCTCATCATACGAAACACAGCAGTGTTAAGCTGCTATTTTACGCTGGTGTTCTGCGAGAGCGTGGTCCTTCCCCGGTCGAGCCGACCCATTCGTGTTACAAGCATCTGCATTTTAATTCGCAAATGAAGATAGATTTAGATGTCTAAGGGCCACAGCAACCACATTCCATAAGGTGGAGTGTGTGCTTGTTTGTCACCCTTATTCTATAAAAAGAAAGATTCGCGTAATATAAATACAAAAAAACATACACTCGAATTGAGAACCTTCTCCTTTTTCAAGTCGGTTAAAAACGAATGAGTTGCCAGTCCCAAGTCGAAAACCTTGTTAAAACTTCTTTGTATACCTTGTAGTCTGTTTTAACAAACTTAACTGTGCCTGATACTGTTCAAGGAGCAAATGTCCGGGGAAGTACGGTTCCGGGGCGCGAGCGAACAGCTGTATGATCATCTGCAGTGTATGTAATCCGCTCAAACGCAATGCGTCTGACTCGCCTGTTGCGCCTACAAACGCCATTCCGATTCTTTATTGAGGATAAATATAGATGTCATGTGATGGCAGGGTCACAGCAACCACTTACCATTAGGTGAACTGTGTGCTCGTTTGTCACCCTATCCTATAAAAAAAAGTCTAGTACCGGTAGGCGAAATATAGGGCGCCCCCCCCCCACACTAGATGGAGTGACGACCTGGTGAGACATGCAGGAAATCGATGGCACTCATTGAGACCTTTGTGGCATTCATTGGAGGCAGCCTATGTTAAGCAGTAAACTTGCAAAGACCTGAAATGATGATGATGTTGACAATAAAATTTCTCACTCTTTTCCTTCGCCGCCAAACTCGTGGCTCGGTTAGGTGAAATTTTAATTTTTTTTTTACAATCTCAAATCCATTACCGCTTATCGATATAGCGATAATTCATGTTTTAAAGCAAAATATCAAATTATATGGTTTTTTACTAATAATTTCGCAGTTTTAGATTAAGTTTTATTTGCCTACACTGACAATTTTGGCGTTGCCACAAACATGATATACTTTTTGCTGGTTTTATGTAAGTATCTTATGAGTTGCTTATGTTCATTATTGAAAAAAAAGTACAAATAACATTCGAAATACGTTGGGCAAAATAAAAATAATCAATTGCACAAGATATATGACGGGACCAGCACCATTGCACGTGCGGCGCGGTAGCCGTCGGTACAGTTAGACAGAACTCTTATAATAGTACGTATTCCGCACACCTGCACCATTGCACCTGCAGTGGCGCTCGTTTTGCTTGTATAAAACGGACGGCGCGGCCGCCGTTAGGACAGTCTTGGCTCTGACGTGGAACGGTACGCTTGTCGTATTCCGTTACTAGTTTATCCTCGACTCGTTGGATAATTAATTCGTGTAAACGAATTAATTATTATTCCTAACTACAAAATTAGTCTCTGTACTATACTCAATTACCCTTTCTACATATACATTAAGTCAAAAAACTATCGGGAATGGCTAAGTTGTTTATGGTTCGATTTTCATTTTTTGTTATTAGGCACAACTGTTTTCCATTTCGGCACGCAGTTTGTGTTGCATATATATTTAGATTAAATACAGTTCTATCTTTAGTTATATCATACCTAGTATGTATTGCGAGTTTCATAATGTACAAAACCATCGAACAAAGAGTTTGTCTTAAATTTAGCATGGAATTTCGTGTTCGGAGTCACTGAAAATGATACAGAATGCTTAACCGTGAATCGACTTTATTAAAAACACGTGCTTATGAATGGCACACAGCGTTCAAAAGCGGTCAAGATGTGATGGAAGATTTGCCTCGCTCTGGTAGGCCATCAACGTCTGCAACTGAAGTTAACATCGCAAAAGTGAAGGAAATGGTGACTGAAAATCCTCAAGTTTGAGAGAGATAGCCGCCGAACTTTCTGTGTCTCACGAGTGGATCTGCACACCATTTTAAATAATCACTTGAGTATGAAACATGATGCCGCTCGGCTAGCCTGAAAAGACCTGAATTTTCTCCAAAAACTCAATCGCATAAGAGCCGCTGAGGACATGCAGAACGAGTCAATTTTGACTCAATATTTCAACCCCTAACAACTGGCTTATGTTCTAATTTTTTTGTTTTTTTTTATTTGTTTGGTTCTAATGCGTAGAGTATCGACAACAAAGGGATGAAGACCCGCCGACCGCCTGGTTGTCCGATGGTGGAAAGGAAAGGGAGAAATTAAAGCGTGTAGTTCCTGCGCACACTCACTGAATTGCAACCAATAGAATACCAGGAGACTCTACGCCTGTGCTCGAGGCTGACAAGATTGGTTTCAACCAAATCAAGGTCGCCAATGAGCCTCTTAGCACGTCTCTCCACTGAGTCCAACGCTGCCAGGTGGCAATTTGCAGCACCAGCCCATATGTAACAGCAGTACTCCATGCGCGACCGGACTTGCGCTTTATATAAGGTAAGATGCTGCCCTGGCATGAAATACCGCCATACCCCTGCAAGGACGCCAAGTTTCCCTGCGAGTGCTTTGGCTCTGGACTCAATGAACCGGCCATAGTTTAGGTTCGAAGAAAATTCAACCCTTAACAACTGAAGGCGGTCAGTGTACTCCAAGGGTACATTCCAAAAAGTAGGAGCCAGGGTGAGCGGGCTTCCTTTAGCGGTGAAAAGACACGCTTGTGTTTTGGAGGCGTTGAATCTCACGAAATTGGCATCGCCCCATTCGGAAACTGCTTGTAGTGTTAGATTCACAACTCAACCATAGCTTCTCTTTCGGACTGGATTTGATCCCGAAAGACCCAGGCAGTTGGTTGGTATCTGTGCTGTGGTCTGCATACCCATAGACATCATTTATATGTAGCAGGAAGATAGTTGCGGGGAGAACGGACCCCTGAGGAACTCCGGCGTTTGTTGTGATAGGACTGGACGAGAGTCATCGATGACGACTCAGAGAAATCTTTCACTCAGAAAGTCCTTCCAGCTAGTTAATCAGGCCATAAGTGGCACGCTAAAAGCTTGCCCAATAGACTAGCGTGCCAAACCCTGTCGAAGGCCTTCGAAACATCAAAGGAAACAGCGTTTCACCACTGTTCTCGAGGGCTTCGCCCCATATGTGAATGGCATACGCTAGAAGGTTCCCAGTTAATCGATTTCGGCGAAACCCGTACTGGCGGTCACTGAGGAGATCACTCTGCTCTAGGTGTGCCATGAGGTGGGCAGTCAATATACGCTCCACAATTTTGCAGAAAATGGAGGTAATTTAGATTGGCCGATAGTTGGCAGGGTTGGTACGGCTACATTTTTTAGGCACAGGTTGCATATTGGCCAGCTTCCAAGATTTAGGCACTATTCCAGTCCTGAATGAGAGGCGGAACACAGGAGACAGCTCAGGTGCACAGATCTTTAGAATTATATCTGGTATACCATCAGGTCCACTAGCTTTATTCACGTCTAGACTTCACAAGGTTTTAAGAACGTCCTTATTGGTGTACGGACTGATTGTACGGTGTGGTATCTGACATAGAGCTACTAAAAAGGTAGTCCACCAACGTGCCTCAGAAAACACGTAAAGCCTGATTGTCCTGCGCCTGATCTCTCTACCATCAGACTATGAAAGTAACTAGAGAGTGCATCTGTGCTTACGCCTAAGTCTTAGTCGACGTCAATTCGGTCGGTAGGATATGTATATAAGTATTTATAATATACTAGCAATACGCCCTGGCCTTGCACGGATATATATCTGAATCTCGAAAACAACGCTACCTACCAGATCCAATTATAAATCTTAACCATCCAGGGGCCATCCACTCAACACACAAAAATAATTCAGTGGAGCCATTTCCGAGTTTTAGCAAAACTAACGGACAACAATTGATTTTTATATAATACTAGCTGGTACCCGGCGCGTTGCTGCCGCAGAAGAAATAATAATTAAAAACTACCAATGCTTTAAACATTACTCTGTTAATTACTTAATCCAAATAAGTAACGCTAAGACAGTGTGATTTATTATATCTTTATATATAAAAATTACGTGTCACGTTATTTGTTCGCGATGGACTCCTAAACTACGGAACTGATTTCAATGAAATTTTTGCACACTGTGTGCATTTTGGTCCAACTTGAGAGATATGATAGTTTTTATCCCTCAAAATTTTTTATTGCGAATTTAAGGATTTTCATAAGAAGGGTCGTTGGAAAGGACAGAACAACGTCTGCCTGGCGACCTAGTATTATTTTATATAATTATTCTTCTCTTTAATTTAGATATTGTTTTTAATCTTTCCCTCTTTCATGGTGTCACTTCAACACTACTGATTGATATACTTAGTATTAGCAGATAAGCGTGTTACAGGCTTAATATCTCTGTACTGATATGTATATACTATCTATATAATATCTTACGTGGAAGATGAAGATCAACCTGGAATTCAAACAAATTAAATAGACAAGGCAGATTTATTTCACATAACTTATGTAATGCAAGGGCAATCTAACATATAATCTAGTTTAACAATAATATATAGAAGAATAATTCCACTTCTGTAGAATTATAACTAACGCAACTTCATGTTTCAAAGGTACTGGTACTCTCCTCGGCTTAAAAAAACTTTAACTGAGCATCATTATTTATTTTTAAAGTTACTTTATATTTATTAAAAATCCCCGATTCATCTGTAAACAACTGTAAACAATCTGAAACAAAGTGATGAAAGAATATTGTTTTTGTATTAAAAGTGAAATTACCAACGAAATCGAGTGAATAGTGTATTAATATACTTTTACAGCATATTTATAACTCTAATAATATTTGTATAAGACATCGTTTCGATAATAGTAGAAGTTTTTAATTAACTGCGTAATAGTTGATACCGAAAATAATGGGAATAATTTTATGTTGTAATAGAGTTATAAATATTACATTGAATTAGCATAAGGATTGTAGATTAAGGAAGTGAAGAAATATTTTGTATAATTAAACGCATTTGCTAGTTATAGAAAAATTAAAGAATTAATGTACCCAAATATGATGAAAATTTGGGACATTTCATTTAATAACTTTTTAAAATGTTAATGTATTGAGTAGCCTTTAGCCTTTATGGTATACTAATAAAGGATTAAAGTACCGATTTAATGATGTATAGCATGTTAGTGTAGAATTTAATCTTATATAGAAAATATTGTGATTTATGCTAATTGTATAGTGAAAATATTATACAATAAAGAGGCAAAACGGACAATGGCAAGCGGCTCACTATAAAGTAACGCCGAAGTCTATCTTATGGGCTCGGGACCTAGTAACGTTGTAGTAGGAAGAACTACCAAAAGTAAGAAGCAGTAGTATACGGTAGTAGCTGAAGTTACTAGTAGCAGAATACACTGAACAGTGAAAGTGAAAGTGTTAACTAGTTGAAAAAGTGGTAACTGACATTCGCAGTTACATATAGTGAAAGTGTTAGCTAGCCGAAAAAAGTGGTAACTGACATTCGCAATTACATATAGTTAAAGTGACAGCTAGTCGCAGAAAAAATTAGCAGAAGTGATAAAATTAGCTAGTTTAATTCATAATAGCCGCTAGTCAGTAGTGTTAGAAAACCAGCTACTACCAATAGATATTTTGATACTACCGAACAATTTTAAGAAATCTTTTGAAATATCTCTGAAATATGTGGTGATATTGGACAACCATATTCAACAACCGTGGTCAATAAACAATAGTTATAAAATTTCGCGACTAATCAATCAGTTGAACCGCTGGCCATTCCCTTGCTATTTGTATTTTATAAATCGTGCATTTTAATTTTGAACCTCAGTCCACAGTATCCCAGCAGCACCCGCAAAGACGGCAGTAGAAGTATCCTCCGGAACCTATAGGTGTAGGACGTGAGCGATTCGCGAAGTATCTTCGACAACATTTACTCCGGAGAGTTACGCCCGTCCGGCACATTCGCTGGTCCTTCGAGCCGGGATCATCATCCGTTGGTATTTTTGGAACCGGATACATAGTCACTACCGTATTAAAGCCGCTGAATTTTCAGAATCAAGATGCCGATCACTCGTTCGCAAGGAAGGGGAGCCAAGACGTGGACCGTCGATCTGGAAGGAGGTTTGCCGGACAATGCTGCCGCCATCCACCACTAGATGCCGCCACGCTCGCCGTCAACAATAGAGGGTGCAGAAGCGCCATCTTGCCCTCCCGAGGGGGGGGGGGGTACTCCTGCACGTGCCGGCCACTACAACCGGGACAATAAAGCAGAGGGAACATATAGAAGGCAACGATGACATTCGCCGTGCATCACCGCCAACAGCCTGGGAAGACACCCGCGCCGAATGGCCACCGAGGGGCCACACCGATTACAGTACGAAGTCAAAGAAGACTATTTGGCCCAATAGAAGAATTTTGAAGGCTCGTGAAGAAATATTGAAGATCAAACTGGAACTCGCACAGATCTCCTTACAGATGGCTGAAGAAGATGAATCGGACGACTATGATGAAGATGGTCACTCCAAAAGTGAGTACGGCTGATCTTGGCTCGAAAATTCCGTAGCTATACAGAAGCCAACTCAAGGCGCAACCACCGGAGGGGAGGCCCCACTTAATAAAACTATACCAAAGCCACCCCCGGAGGTCGTCGCCCACAGTGAGCCGCAGAAGAAGCTCACAAACCAGGATCCCCATCCAGAAGATGTGCCCAAAGATCCCATGCCAGAGAAGCTTAGGCAGGACTCCACAGTTGATGAAGACAGGGGGCTCCTATCAATTGTATCAGAGCTCACATACCAGGATCCTCATCCAGAAGATGTACTCAAGAATCCCATGCCACAGAAGCCTAACCAGGAACCCATCACAAATAAAGACGGGGCGTTCCAACCATTTATATCGGAGCTTACATCCGCTATAGTTGCACTCGCTGACAAACCAAAACCAGAGAGTGCGTCTCTATCGTCGCATACTTTCGCAGCGTCGAAAGCTATAATGACGCTGCCAAGCTTTAGCGGAGCACATACCGAGTGGCTTTCGTTCCGTGTCATTTACGAAACAACCCGAGGCTACTTCAATGATATCGAAAACACTGCGAGACTAAGAAGAAGTCTACAAGGAAGAGCCTTGGAAACAGTCAGCTCAGAACTCATCGGGCATGCTAAGCCAAATGAGATTATGCGGGAACTGGAGCTATAATTTGGGCGCCCAGATTCAATCGCGCAAGCAGAAACCGAGAAGTTACGAGGATTAGCACGCTGTACAGAAGCACCTAGAGACATCTGCACATTCGCGAGCAAAGTGAGGGGAAGCGTCGTCACTCTTCGAGCACTAAAGAGAGATCATTACCTCGTCAACGCAGAGCTGCTACGACACCTCACCGACAAGCTGCCAAACTATACGCGCCCAATGGTATAGAGTCTACACCGAAAAATATAACTCTAGACCAGACCTCAGTTGCTTCAGCGAGTTTATCGCTGAACAAGCTCGCTTCTGCAGTGCATTTGCGCCTCCAGAAATTATAAACGGAGCGCAAAGCAACCGTCCAGTACATAGAATGCACACAGCTACTACTAAACCGTCTCTGAAATGCAGAGTGTGCGAAAAGGAAGGTCACTACGGATCCGAAGAAAAAGGATATTGAAATGCCTGGCAATTATGAAACAGCAATAAAAAGGCTCGTTTCCATCGGAAAGATAAATTCCCTAGTACAAAAGGGATATGCCGAGATAGCACCGTAAACTAGCACACCGGGAAGAACATGGTACCTACCCGACTTTGACGTTCACAACCCAATAAAGCCAGAGAAGTTCCGAATAGTACACTATGTCGCAGACAAAACAAAAGGGGTGGCATTGAACGACTTCCTGCTCACGGGTCCAAACCTACTGCAATCACTACCAGCAGTCATGATGCGTTTTCGCCGCCATAGTATCGCTGTCTCCGCAGACATAGCCTTAGGATATCTCTGGAGAGGGGATCGACGTGATGAAGCCCCACAAGAATATAGAATGACGTCGATCATCTTCGTTGCAGCCAGTTCACCCTGCACAGCCATATTCGCGAAGGACTGGAACGCTAAAAAACACATAGACACGTATCCAGAAGCCGTAGAAACTATCATCCAAAATCATTATATGGATGACTATCTCAACAGTTTCTAGTCCCTGGAAGAGAGCGAATATCGAAGGAAGTACGCGACATACACAAAAACGCGCACTTCACCTTAAGAAAATGGGTTTCCAACGCACCAGAAATTATAAAAGAATTAGAACCTGACCATGAAGCAACTGAGTCAGTCGACGTAGACAACAAGGGAACCGAAGAAAAGATACTCTGATAAATCTGGAAACCGAGTACCGATCAGCTGAGCTTCTACCTAAAGCTCGCTCGATTTCCAATCGATTTGCTACATAAGACACCGACCAAGAGGGATGCACTCAAAATAGTAATGTCGCTGTATGACCCGCTCGGCTTCGCCTCCCCAGTTACAATTAAAGCAAAGCAAATACTGCAGGAAGCATGGAGACGAGTACACAGACTGGGACCAGGAGTTGGACGAAGACCTAACTAACTAGTGGTCCCCATGGATCCAACACCTGGAACGACTCAAGTCAGTAAGCATCCCAAGATCCTACCCAGGATTCAATGACGCACGTTCACTCCAAGTCCACGTATTCACCGATGCCAATGAAAGCGCCTACGCAACGGCGGTCTACTGGAGGTCAACGACACCCGATGGGACAATACATGTGAGCCTTATCATGGCCAAAGCGAAGGCAGCTCCGCTCAAAGTAACGTCAATACCTCGCCTCGAGTTACAAGCCGCCGTGATGGGAAGCCGCGTAGCTGCCGCCGTCATCCAGGCACATCGCGTGAAGTCCGAAGTCGTCACCTATTGGACTGACAGCAAAATTGTCCTGGATAAAAAAGGGCTCCAGAAGTTACAAACCTTTTGTCGCCCACCAAATAGCAGCAATCGGGGAACATAGTAAAGTTGAGGATTGGCGCTGGGTACCTACTAAATTAAACATAGCTGACATTGCTACGAGGGACGTACCACCGAACTTCGACTCCAATCACGAGTGGTACAACGGCCCATCGTTTGTTCATAAAGAACCATCAGCATGACCGACCGAAAGACCCACGTTATCCGAACCTACCGGTGAAGAAAGATCCCTCACCATTACATAATCGCGTCGAGCTCCGCTACTCCGAGAAGCCGTTCCCGATCCAGTAAAGTTTTTGAAATGGAAACGCTTATTGCGAACTACGGCTAGAGTGCTACAATTTATAACACTCTGCCGCAAAACCACAGATAGAACCTTCTACGAAAGGACTAGAAGGAATAAAGAACCAGATCCCATCTGGAGGAAGACGAAAAATAATCCACAGTGTCGCATTAAGAAAGCCCAACCATCAGCGCCAGCCACCGGTGATCATCCTAGCACACGTCTCACTCATCACCGGAGGCCGATCACCGGTCTGGGCTACTTTGGGGCACCGGAAATTCAAAACCGGCGGGAGGCTCATGGACGAGGCCCCGATCTCCAGATGGGCGATCCAGTCCTCATAGCTGACGGCCAGTTACCTCGTAACACCTGGCCACGAGGAAGAGTGGAAATTGTTTACCCCGGTGCGGACGGACAGATCCACACTGTGGAGGTACGCACCGCAAACGGCCTAATCAAGAGGCCAACCAGGAGACTCGTGCCGCTACCGAAGTAGAAGCAACGTCGCTCACCGGAATGGATGCAGCGCCGCTGTGAGAAGATCTTCGCGACGCTGCACGGCGGGAGAGATGTTCGCGACTGAACATTTACTCCGGAGAGTTACGCCCGTCCGGCACAATATGTTTCCTTCAGTAGCTTTTATGCTGTAAGTTGTTACAGTCACAATACACAGATTCATATTAAACGACGTAATTAAATAACGACCCAACAGAACTGGTTGTCTAACATCTGTTTTTATAATATAAAAACGAATAATTTCAGTACTTACAGTTACAGTAGTATTAAAATCGTATGTAATACCTTTTACTAAATCGTTGTCATCCACATACAAATAATTGTTGCTTTAAATGCCTTTTTTATTACTTTTGACAAAAATAATTCGCATATCGATATTTATCTTTAGCGAGATATGTTTTTTTTTCTGTAGTTTGACGAACAGAATTTTCTTGGGCTCGTAAAGCGAAAACGTTTTTTATAGGAGAGGGGGCATACGAGCATACGGCTCACCTGATGGTAAGTGATTACCGCCGTCCATGAACAACCGCAACACCAGGGGAATTGCAGATGCGTTGCCGGCCTTTTAAAAGGAGTACGCTCTTTTCTTGAAGTTGCCTAAGTCGTATCTATCCGGAAAAATCTCTGTTGGTAATGGATTCCACAAGGAAGTTGTTAGAGGAAGAAAAGTTCTTTTAAATCGCACAGTGGTGGACCCCCAGTCATCCAGATGGTTTGGATGGTATATTATTATTATACCTTTTATTGAATGACAACACAACTGTCAGATCTTACTTTTTTCATAATATGGCTTACAAACTCTACAACTCTACAATAATATAAATAAAACACCTGTTGTAGATTCATAAATATATTTGAATTTAAATATAGATATCAGTTCTCACGAAAACTTGTGAGACAACTACCCACTGAAGTCGTCGCTTTTTGTCAGTGTGCGCGCGCATCATAAACAATTCACTCACATCATTTTTCTCAAACGCCCCATAAGTTCTTCTGAAACTTCAAAAACAATTGAATTACATTACGTAGCGTTATCGTAGGTTACGATAATTAAGTATACTAACGAGCTATAACAAATTATGTTAATATTTCAGTGCTCCCAGGTCTCTCTAAAGAATACACTATTAAAATTCAAGGCAACGAAGAAATAGGAAAACAAGTTTCAAATCTACTCAAGGATTTCTACAACCAGATCGTAAATCAGCCTAATGATAATTCGACACATGCCTCCCAAGGCTCCAAAAATAACGGGGAGCCTTTGATGGACGAAGTTGGAAATGACGAAACGAAAAAGTCACAAGTTTTCGAAATGCACGAAAAAGAACACATTCGTAATGATAAAAAATACAATAATATTCATGTATAATTGAAGATAATAAATTTGTAATAACATTTTTATTTTACTTCAAAAATAAGGACATTACGCGATACTCGTATTTTCGCCAATTCAATGGTTTAATGTATGTACTGTACACAAAAGTAAAGATAGTTTTATAGTTATAAGGAATATGCACCGAAGGTATACCAGTTACTAGACTCCAAAGAGTAGGTAGTTATTTCCTTCATGGGGCAGTGCATATACTTTTACAACAAAGTCCCAGAAAATACCCAGGACTTATTTATCAAAAAGGTTTAAATTTTACTTAAGTTAACATTGTTCAATAAGGGTTGTTATAGTTCTAACTAGTACATGATAATAATTAATAACCCCTGGAAATGAGCTACTATGCTATTTCTAAATGTTTTCATATTTAATTGTACAAAATATTATATAGTAAATTAATGTTTAAAAACGAATCCTGTTGAGCTTTATGCCGGCTTTTTCCAGGACGGAGATTTTTCCAAAGCAATGGTAAAACCATAATTGACTTTCAATAGGTATTCTTGTAGTATTCGATACTCGATGAAGTGTTCCCGAGAAATATTAGCACGGCCGGTGTAAAAACAATCACCAGTGTTTTAACCAGAAAACAATACAATTGATATACAGAAGGAACAACGTAGGCGGTAGCACGCAACCTTGTGGAACACTAGCATTAATAGGCTCGAAGTCGGTATATGCATCGTCTACTACGACCTTGATGATCCGATCTGCAAGAAAACTGATGATCCAATTGCACAATTTCCCGGGAAGACCATAGAATAAAAATTCTAAAGAGGCGCTTTGTGCCAAAGCCCATTGAAAGCCTTCGCTATCTTCAAAGTTACGACCAAGGCCTCCCTCCTAGACTCTACTGATTCCGCTCATCTATGAGTCAGGTAAATTAGAACTAGAACTGTAATCTAACACGACCGGAGAGATCAGGCGCAGGACCTACGGCTTTACATGCTTTCCGAGGCACTGGGGTGCAACACCGCCTACCTCCTGACTCCGGGCTGCTACTGATAATTTCTTGACAGAAAACTCAATAACTGATGTTTTTTGGCCACACCTGGATTCGGATCCGGGACCTCATGATCACTAGCCGACCGCTGCACCAACGAGGCAGTCAAAATAAAGATTAAAAGTAGATGAGTCGGTCGCTTACTGTGTCAAGTGAGAGACGTCAGGTACCTCTACCTACTGCTACTATAGTCAAGCGCGTCGACGAAGCTTGGATTTATCATCATCAATCATCATCATTTAAGCCCTTCACAAGTCCAATGCTGAACATAGGCCTCCCCCAAGGAATGCCACAAAGCACGGTTCTGAGTCACCTGCATCCATCGACTTCCTGCATGTCTTACCAGATCGTCAATCCATCTAGTGGGGGGACGTCCTACTCTTCACCCGTCGGTACGAGGCCGCCACTCAAGAATATTTTTCCCCCATCTGTTGTAGGTTCTTCGTGCTATATGGCCAGCCCATTGCCACTTCAGCTTACTAATCCGTTGGGCTATGTCGATAACTCTGGTTCTACTGCGGATATCCTCATTTCTAAGTTTATCACGCAGAGAAAATCCAAAAATAGCCCTCTCCATAGATCTCAGAGCGACCTTGAGCTTCATCATCCGGCCAGCAGTGAAGGACTACGTCTCAATTCCATAGGTCATCACAGGCAATACGAACTGGTTGTACAGTCTCGATTTTAAGGTTTGAGGTATACCTGACGAGAAGATGTACTGTAATTTCTCGAACGCTGCACAGCCTCTCGGTCGAAGTTGGATTTACCTAGTCGGACTACTTGTCCCTGGTAAACATACTCGTCAACAACTTCGAGACTAGTGCTCCCAACAACTACCGGCATAGCTGTGACATGGACGTTATACATGATCTTTGTTTTGTCCATGTTAATCTTAAGACCTATCCGTTAGGAGGCACTTTTGAGGTCATGGAGCATAGTGCTTCGATCCTCCAGCGATTTTGCCATAAAGACTACATCGTCGGCAAATCGAAGGTGAGTGATGTACTCGCCGTTGATGTTAATACCGTATCCTTTCCAGTCCAGAAGCTTGAAAACGTCTTCCAGTGCAGTGGTGAAGAGTTTCGGGGATATAAGGACACCCTGTCTCACACCTCTCTGCAGTTGTATAGGTTTCGTACTCTGGTTCTGCACTCGGATAGCCATCGTAACCCTACTGTACAAACACTTCAGCACTTCGATATACCGACAGTTAACTTTGCACTGCTGGAGAGACTGCAGCACCACCCAAATTTCGACGGAATCAAAGACTTTCTCATATCCCACATACGCCAGATATAGTGGCAAATTGTACTCCTCGGACTTCTGTACAATTTACCGAAGGGTATGTATGTGGTCTATGGTGCTAAAGCCTTTTCGGAAACCAGCTTGTTCAGGAGACTGGAAGTCTCCGAGTCTGCATGCGAGACGATTTGTAATGACTCTCGAAAACAGCACGTAGACGCGGCTCAGAAGGGAAATCGGTCTGTAGTTCTTGAAACGAACGTTGTCGACTTTCTTGAAGAACAAGACCACCGCACTTCTGCTCCATGCCTCCGGTGTGATGGTATCATGAAGGACGGAAAAACTTCTGAAGGAATTCAAGTACCGGTTTTCAGAAAAGCGAAAGAATCTTTACGCTGTTATCGAGATTTGTGGACGATAAATCCGACACCTCCGTGGGACAGATGGTCGCCCTCCCGGTGATAGAACAAGTTGGCGGATTCGAAGATTACCATGTCCTCGCCCTCTCTTCGGACCTCAGTTAATCCTATATTTCAGCGCAACTTGTCTATCTCTTCTTCCAGCTCCAGGACCTTCTCGTCAGTCCTCAGGATGCCAGGTCGAGTCGTCTTAGGTGGCAACCGAGCTTCCACCGGAGGTTCTTAGCACCCTTTGCCCCGCCGTTACCATGGTCGCCACCGTGGCCAGGAATAGCGTGGCCGCCGGGGACTGGTGGCCGTCTCTGCTTGGCGAGCGGGTTGGCATCCGCAGTTTTTTTATTGTTGTGTGCTGTTATCGGAAAGATGCTGCTACCCATCTCTACCTCAATTTCCCTCTGTGGCCTCTTACGACACCTACGGGAAGATATGGGGTAGTGGGTATTCTTACCCGCCACTACACGTGTTTATCATAACTGTACCTATATGATGATTGAAATTTTGAATAGATATAATATGCTACGGGAACAAGTGAATAAGTTTTTCAGAATTTATTAATAGGTATCATACGTCTAGCAACACCTACCACTTTTTACATCAGGCATGTCTTCCGATGTATTCTTATTATGGAGTGTAGAGAGAAGGAGGACCATCCACATATATGAAAAGTGTCCTTATAAACGTGTCCAATAAGGGTGTCGCTGCAGTAGCATAGGATAAATTTAAAAAAAGCGCCAAAAGTAATTAGAATAAGATGGAGAAATAAACAAGGACCGACCAATCCGCTTGGTTTTGTACTACGTAAATAGTTGAGATTTTGTATACTGGCATTTTACTAACGACTCTAGTCATTAATTTTTTTAAATATTTGAATTCAGCTGAGTTCACTCCGTTCACAACAGCTATCTTTATATCGAAGTTTTTCAGACGCCAGCGCTATAGTGGTATTTTCAGTAAATAATAGGCTACTTTTTTATCATTCGCCCCTTATAAGATGGTTCTCCTTGTACTCTACACTTCATAGTTCTTATGAAAGGTAAATTGTCCTTGGAGTCAGATTTGCGTTATATTGTAGACTCTTGATAGGCTGTAATGATAACGAAAACAAGTGGTAAAATTAAAAAATTTGTGCAACCAACTTCAATATAAATGAGAACATCAATAATGTAATCGAAGTCAATTAAATACGCATAATTAAGGTAACTCAAAAACTACTGGTTAAATCTTGATCAAACTTATATGGTACCACATGAGAAGCACCAGCTTTACTGACCAGTAGGGTCAGATCTTGATCAAATTTATATGAGACCTCTTGAGAAGCACCAGCTTTCAAATAAAAAAAAGAATCATCAAAATCGGTTCACCTAGAAAAAAGTTCTGAGGTTGAGGTTCTGATGTAATTGAGAATATAACCCTGTCTTAAACACAATGAATATTAGAAATAATACAACCATCAGACTTATTAACGCTTTATTTTTTACATTAAATGAGTATCAGTGTGTCGATACAATTCTCAAGATATCTATCTGATGTAGCTACGGTAACTGGAATTCAATGCGACAAACTAAGCACGTGTATATACAGCATGTCCCATTTCTAAAATATGTCATTAAATGTATTTTAAATCATGAATATCTTATTCAAATATTTCTGACTATATTCATGATTTTGGGTTTATTTTTTTGGGTTTTAATGTATTTTAATGTGTATTGGATTGATAATTTCATTCTTAAACACGTTTTTCATATTCTCTCAATTGATTAAAATTCTATTAAACAAGTCAATTTAAATCGATAGATAATATGCCGATTATTATAATAGACATTTCTAATCACCAGTATAAATATTATTTTCAATTGTAAGTATTATGCATTTATTTAAATATTTATTAAACAAGACTAAGGGGACATGCTCTATATCCATGTATATTAAAACAATAAGTAAATCTCACGCGTATTTTTAATTATCATAATTTTATTCAAATCCCACAAAATCCTAAATTCTGTCTAATGTAATATGACAGAAATAATGATGTGTATTTTTTTGAATATAACTAAAAATGGAATTAGGTGTAAAATAAGCGACGGAAATTGAAAGTAAAATAAATTAAAAAAATAAAGATAAAAACAAATAAAATTTATTGAAAACGATTATAAATAACACAACATTGAATATTTACAACATTTTTATAAAGTCGGATCGAGTCAGAATGGGATCCTCACATATTTTTAGTTGTTCCTTGTGGTAGCTTGTAATAGGGACACCAGTATCATACCCAATAGCAATATTTTCCACATGGACTTTTTCTATACTAAATATTTCAAGAAATCAAAACATTCACAACTACTGTAATCAACAAAAAACAATAACACTGAAACTTGATTGAAAAGAAAATTGAATTGCTTAAGTGATTAAATATTTGTAGTAAACATTAATTTATACAATTGAAATATTACTAAAGGTATGTCCACACTAGGCCAAACGTCCGGCTGGGATTAGGAGTCTAGTAGTGGTTTCGAATTCGAATCCACCAATTTTCTAGTAGCAGTACCTTTCAAGCTCCAAGTAATTTGCAATAACTAAATTTAAAAAATATATAAATATTATTTATTTAAGAATATACCGATTTTGAGTATGAATTTATTGTTTTTACAGGCAAATTAAGATTTCAAATTTTTATTTTACACAGTGAGAGTGCTCAATTTATTATTATATTTGTTATATCTAAACCATAATAGGCTGCGATATGCTCCTGCCATGAGATGGAATGTTAGTTTTTCACTCTAGACTTATAAAAAAAATAAAAATAAACTAAAAATCTCTTGTAATAAGCCACCACAGTTAACCTGAAGAGAAACCTTTTCGAGAATTCACATGAGAATAATTGTCTCATAGGAATTGAGACCGCAATTATGGGGACTATAGTGTTATTGCACCATTACTTTACAGTAATTAATGAAAAAAATATAGTTAATGACGGAGACTATTTATTACACTCTATTTTTTATTAACTGTTCATCTTAGAGTACAAAGATAAAGAGAAAACAATATTTATTTATTATTATTTTAAGCTTTTTGGCTTGGATGCTTCTCTTTTAAGCCATGTTATAGACATTCGTGATTCAAAAAATCTTTACAATATGCCGATGCGTTACATTGAAAACTTCTTGGGAGATTTTGATGATAGCTAAACCCAAGGGATAGTCGATGATGGCAGTATCTCAAGTTCTCAAGCTTCATCTCAAGCTCTTAAGCGAACAAAATTTTTTGCCCGCTTAAGAGCACTTGTTTCGTCGTTTCCACTAATAGTTCACACGCGCAGACACTTAATACACAAATGTATTTAATGTATCAAAACCCACTTCAAACCATTAAATAAACGGTAGAACAGGAGCAACAATCCGCCGACGGTAAAGATGTCACCAAAACTCAGAAAAACAATATCACATATATCATATACTTGGCAAAATATATAGATATCAAATATTTTGCCAAGCCTCACCCCAGCCGACGTTACAACCAAACGTAATTTTCTTACAAAAGTTTATAGTGACATTATACCCAATATTATAATATTAGAACCATTGTCATCTATAATATATTAAGGTTATATTAAAAATATGCAAGTTATGACAATGTTGCTAGAGGCAAAACATCCGACTTCTAGTGTACTTAGCATAACGGAACGTATAGGGTGCACTTCGTACATTAATAGGTATTTAGAAAAACTCCCGCCCTCTTAACAGTTAACTATAAACCTAAATATTGAATACTAAACATGTATACGCGTTACAAAGCGGACTAAAAGAGAGTATTTTATAGTTTCATTAAAAAATTTAGCTAGCATTTTTTTATGTTTGACCCAATCCTGGTTATTTTCATTGATTTACATCAATTTACAAAGCTTTATTGTTTTTTATCGTTTAATAAAAATTGTTACACGATAAAAATTTTAATTTCGTTGCTTATGTACTCAAAATGGCCGCATATGTAACGCGTAGAAAAATGCGCCTAAACGTCAATGATTAATGTGTAGGCGTAATGAATATTTTAAAAAGTGAAATAGAAAATAAACCGTTGCCGACCCGCCCTTAACCTTGCTTTGAACAATAACGCTGAATTTTAATACATTGCAATTCCTTTCATATACTTGTATTTAACGGAAATTTATTAAATGAAACGTATTTTATGGTGTTTACTTATAACTATCTATTTTCCGACGTTGACGAGGTGTCAGTCCCCCTCATGACTATAGGTGCAATAAAGCTCCGGATAAGTCAGGAATTAAGTTAAAATTAAGCGCGATAAAATCCATAAAATTAGTTTCATTTAATGTATATTATTCGCGTAAATATAAAAAAAATCATTATGGAAATTTAGTAAAAATAATCGACACTCATATATAGAATGAATGCAAAAAATGCTACTCTTCTCGACATTACTAAATGTAATGTCAAGAAAGAATTTTAGATTTTTTGCAATTAACGAATGTTAAAAATTAAAAAAAAAAACTGGTTCTAAGCCAGAAAATCATAAACTGGGCCTTAGTCACCACAGATAAATTTGCAATTTCACAGCAAAAGTAATAATTAGTCACGAGTTGCTCCGAGAGAGATTGAAAAGAATAAATATCCTTGCACGATCTACGTAATCGACATTATTTCTCCTTTAGTTAATGTTAATATATAGCTATTAAACAGAATTTATAATTCGTAGTGTTGATTGTTTGCGAATTATTTGTAAGAATTCCCAATATTTGCAGCAAACAGCATTTTAAACTTATTAAGTAACACTTTTTCTAACACATTAAATCCAAATAACTAAACAAGTTCATAGATTTTAAATCCTAATCTACAACTTGCAATATAGTATCTATCACTGACCTCCATATGCATATACTAATACGCTGGACTGGCTATACCCTACTAAGTTTGTGCCGATTTGAAGCAACACCATTGAGTGTACCAGGAACTAAATTTATGGGGGATTTACAGTACATATTAAAAAATTTAAACTACCTACCTACCCAGTTAACTACTCCAGTTTTTCCTACTCATTTCACATTTTTAAAACTCTCGAATGAACTCTACATACCTAATGGTGAAACCCGAAAAAAAAATTCGTTCTATAGTTACGAAGATAAACGTAGATAGCGTCGATTTTTGTTTAATTTCAGGCGTAAAGCTTGCGTTTAAGGCATAAGTATTAATTGATACATTTATTTATTGTATGGAATTACATTAAAATTATATATAATACAATATTAGACCTGGATATAGAATTTTTATCGATATATTTTGTCACACTGTTCTAATTCTATTATTAGTTCCGTGGACGCTCACTTCTGCTATCAGCGCCAAAATGGCGAAAATAAATCACCCCATTATGTCACGGTGTATAGCCAGTCCAGAGTACTTGTATAATAGAGGTCGGTGGTATCTATGCATTATTTGATACATATTTTATAATAGTGCAAACCATGCACGATGTAAATTTTTAAAACTATACAAGCCAGCTGACTTTTTCACTCGTTTATTTACAAAAAAAAAAACATACAAATTTTCTATAGCAGAAAAACCTAGGATAAAGTAATTAATTGTAAGGATATTTTCAAATAACCTCTCATACAAATGACACTTGCGTAAAAACGAACTGTCAAACGCGAGCACAGGTAACAAAGCGCTAAAGATTAAACAACCGCGTTAGGGCGCGTTAACACGCGGCGGTTACGGCGACACAATAGGCGGTTATTCAACGCAGGTCGGGATTGTCATTAATCTGTTTCTTGATGCGAACCAAGATGCTGGTGTACCACTGGTCCAGGCGCGATATGCTGTCGTAGGTTTTCACCGCCTCGGTGAATGCCTCCACGTTCTGGTCCTCCAAGTGCTCAATAAGCTCCTGTGAAGAAATGCTTATATTAGAAATGCATTGTATTTTCAGTCTTTTAAAATCTTTTAGAAAGCAAAGAAAGAAAGAAAGAAAAACATTTATTCACTGAAACTGTACACATCACAAAAACCGTTAAATGTATGGCAGGTTAAAATTACAGATGATGGGGTGTGTATAAAGCCAGTGAAAAGGTTAATGACTCAGCGTAATGATGCAGGATAACCTACAGCACTGATGATTGTCATAACCACAGATACACGCACGATCAGCCTGGATGTGTTTATGAAATACATTTCAATAATTATTTTTATTTTAAGTAAGAGTCAAAGATTCTCGGTACCTTGACGAGTTTGTACTCGCGCGTATCCGCGAAGGCTGGATAGAGGCCGACGTACTTATCGAGCGCATGCTGTGCATTCAACAAATCCACGCACAGGTGGCACAAGGCCGCTCGGAACATGTACTCCTTTGCACTGTACTTCAGCAGACTATTGTCCAGGGACGACTTCGCGATCTGGAACAATTTCATTTATATTTGGCGAAGAACAACACAGTTTATATGTGGTAGAGCCATGCTGCAGCTATATCAGTAGTATAGTTGTAGCACGAATGGGTTGGCTCGACCGGGGAAGGACCACGCTCTCACAGAATACCAGCGTAAAATAGCAGCTTAAAGCTGCTGTGTTTCGTACGGTGAGTGTAGAGAACCGGAGACCCCTATTACTAGAAACGAGGCATTCTATCTTAGTCCTTACGCGTGACAACGCATCTGCAGATGCCTATGGGCCACAGCAACCACTTACCATCAGGTGGACTGTGTGCTCGTTTGTCACCCTTATCCTATAAAAAATAAAGTAAAGGCAACAGAAGACAAAATTATAATATTAAATAATTTTGATTAAAATGTCAATTTACTTTCTTAGATTTTTTTATTAGATCTTGATGAACGATTTTTCAGATAATTGCATTTAATGGATGGTCGTCTTACGCATGTCTTGTCTAACGACTTATAGTTGCCTACACAGTAAAAGTAAAAACTATTGGTAAATCCAATTGTGCATTTTTTTTATAGGATAAGGGTGACAAACGAGCACACAGTCCACCCGATAGTGGTTGCTGCGGCCAATACTGCTGCGGCTCTACCACTGTTCAAAATGCATGTTAAGGCATGCATTTTGAACAGCGTATTAAAAAAATTACGTATAACATGATTATACCTAAATTTTTAAAGTAGTTTAAATACACACGTTTTTATTAATAACCTTATTATACTATACCTCCAGTTTTTCGATAATTTTATGTCAAAATTCATCATTTAAAAAATGTTTGGAAAATCCAAAAGTGCACGACTCAAAATGATCATATGATAGTGAAAAAAATAAAAAAATGTAAATTGTGGTTCTATTTGTCAAAGAGTTCCAGTAGCAGTCACCGAAGTCCACCTTCAAATCACTCTTATCAAGTCCGGAGGTAAGGTGTCGTCATAACTAACAAAACGAGCCCAAAATCGACACACCTATTACTACTCGTCGAGGAGTTCCAGTAGCAGTTATCGGAAGCACACCTTTAGATCACTCTTTCAAGTCCGGAGGTAAGGTCTCATCATCACTAACAAAACGAGGCCAAACTCGGCACACCTAGTTCTACTCTACGAGGAATTCCAGTAGCATTCATCGAAGTACACTTTCAGGTCACTCTATCAAGTCCGGAGGCAGAGGTGGATTAACCTTTTGACCGCCAAAGTCTCCTATACTTGACCAGCACCTGCAGGCCCTGAGCGCCAACGACGTTTATAGTTGACAAAAAACCCGGCCAGGACACGGAAATGCGTTTTTGGCGTGGCGGTCAAAAGGTTAAATGTCGACTGCGCCCTAGGCTAGTCTAGGACCTCACCCGCCCCCCTCTAGGGGCTATATTATATCTATTATAAATTAAATCTACTTATTTTGCAAATAAACTATATTATAATTTATAATATAGTTTAATAATTCAAAATAATTAGGATACGAGTACCATTAACGGGTGGGCATAAATGAAAAATATGATGAGAGAGTAAGAGCGATTTAGGTGTAATCAAATACGATATTTTTTGGTTTAAAAACTTACGCGCGCACCTTTTTAACCTTGCGCGGGCACGGTTAGTTCACTAGGCACGTGCCTACTTTGCCTTAAGGATAATCCGCCACTGTGCGGAGGTAAGATCTCATCATAACTAACAAAACGAGCACACCTATTACTATTACTACTCTTCGAGGAGTTCCAGTAGCATTCACCGAAGAACACCTTCAGGTCACTCCGTCAAGTCCGGGGTAATGTATCATCATAACTAACATAACGAGCACATTCTCGGCACACCTAGTTCTACTCGTCGAGGAGTTCCAGTAGCACATATCGAAGTACACCTTCAGATCTCCTTAAAGTCCAAGACTTATAAGTATATTTATATATAAATCCTGCATACTTTTAGCGAAACAAAATGTAATAGAAATCTGTGATTATTATAAAAATAATAATAATATCTTATCTTGGTCAAGTATGTATCAAATTTGGTTTTTCGAATATTTTATATTTCTACAGCAATCGATATTGTTCAGCACGAACCGCTGTAAACAAACGACTACTCACGACGGCGGCTGAGCCCGGAGTAAAAAGTACTCTGTGGGCCAGAGTGAGGCAACGTGTATTTAGTAAAATAAATTAATACAAGGCTGGTGAAAATACCGAAAATTTCGCTATTACTCAGCCTAAAAAATTAATTATAACTAAACAAAACAAAATTAAACTTTCATTTACATTTAATGGCTTCCCACATGATAAATGAAGAGTTTAAAGAATAGATTAGTCTTCAGAGGTAACAACGCTTCTACATTTTAATTCTTAATTGAGGATAGACCTAGATGTCTATGGGCCACGGCATCCACTTACCACCAGGTGGACTGTGTGCTCGTTTGTCACCACTATTCTATAAAAAAAGCATCCAGCTTCTGTCCACAACTCACCTGCTCGTAGATCTGTATGGCCTTGTCGTAGTGTTCCAACTGGGCGGCGTACTGTGCCAGTTTGAGCATGCACTTGTTCGCTGAGGAGGTGGACTCCTCGCCGCGGAAGTAATCCGCCGCCTGTTCATAGTGCTGCATGGCGCGGGACAAATCCACGCATTCCGTCTCGTACAACTCCGCTATGTTCTAGAAACATTATTTATTTATTTAAACTTCGTTGCAGAAAAATGAACGAAGGCGGACTATAGTCAACCTATAAATAAGCAGAGAAGACTACCTCGGAGGTGCAATATGATCTGTATGACAAAAAAATAAAGACCAACAATATAACTATATGAAAATTAACAAAGAATTCGTATTACTTATACAGTTATTTCAATTTGTATTATTTATACGATTACCTAAGCTATAGGCGTCTTGCTTATCGTGTAGCGGTATGCTCATTAGCGCCGACCCCCTTAAATTCCTTTCACACACCCTCTCCATCGTTTTTAGGAGAAAGGATGTGAGGCTCATTAGCCTATATGGGTCTATAGGATTTTGGGTCCGTATATGTAGTATACAGACATTTATAGTGGTGTATAACTCTGTCGTCTCGAAAGCGTACTGCACTGACCGACCGCCGCAGGCAGAAGACGTGGATGCTTAGTGCGAGCCGATATCAGTGTAATAGTGTTACTTGTTCTATCCTAATATTAACCCCTGGGATCTACAGTACATTACAGTATAGTCGCTCTTTCCTGGTATGGGTATGAACGTAACTTTCATTTCCTTCCATCCCTTAGGAACATAACTAAAGGCCAGACGTGTTCATTACTGCAACAAGTCTGACTATTAGGCCTTTACCTCCCCACTGTAAGAGTGCCGGAAAAATGCCGTCAGGTCCTGCCGCCTTATAGGGAAGGAAACTGTGAATGGCCCAATGGATTTTATCCGCTCTCTGTGCTAAATTCCAGTTTTCAGTTGTTGGTATCACTGCATATTCATGCGTTTCAATTAGTATGCGTTGGGTTTCATCCGGCGATTATTAGTAGTTGACGTCGGGTTTCTTTATAGTGGTGGATCCCAGCGTGTTTAGCTAGGATTTTCCTTATCCGATTCGCTTGTTTACACGTATGTTACCTATCACATAATTTACTACTACATACTATGTTACTAATACTATATTACCACAGAATTTACGCCATCCTGTCGAACGTCGATACCTGATACTGATACATTTTTTGTACCCAGACTTAGCTTTCTTTTTTTAGCCAGTCTTCATCCATTGAGGTACTTATGGGTATTCTTTTATATTATATATTATATCTACTCTTCTTACCTTCTTCTTGCGTTTCTCATTTATGGGGAAATGCGGCTGATTCAGAAACTATTTTTGTTTTACAGAAGAGGGCCATTAGAGCTATTTACAATCTAAAACCGAGAGAGTATCTTAGAGATAAATTTAAAGAAATAAATATATTAACTTTGGCCTCAGTATATTTACGAAAATTTAATGTATGTTCACAAAAACAATGATAGTTTTAGTAAAAAAAGTGATATACATTCTGTAAACACTAGGAACAAACACAAGCTAGTGATACCAATTTCTCGACTCCACAGAGTCAGTAATTCATTCTTGGGGCAATGTATACGCTATTGCAACAAGGTCTCGGAAAGTGTACAGGCTCTATTACCAAGTTTAAATGTTTTTTAAGTTGAAACTGTATAAAAAGGGTTATTATAGTATAAATGAATACATGGTTGATAATAACTCCTGGGAATGAGGTGGTCGCTTCCAAGCAGTTTCTAAAATAAATTTTGTAAATAGTTTGTAATCATTTATATTGTAAAATTTATTTTGAAAAAAAAAAGTCCCGCTGGGTTTCTAGCTGTTTCTTCCCAGGACAAAGGGGCTTTTTCGAACCAGTGGTAAAGTAAAAAATTACTTTAAATAAGAATTACACATGTAATGTATATTGAATAAAAAATTATTCTATCTAGTTCTTTACCCCACTACAATTGCTTTCCCTGAGTTAGCCTTGGTGGAGTAAATTTCTGGACATACTTCAAGGTAGCTGTCTGAGGCGTTGTTTTGTGCAAATTATAACTACACTAGAAACCGAAAAACTTGTATTTAAGACGCAACTGTTCAATGATGATAACACTGTGATCGTCTGCATAACAAATAAGTTCACCTTAGTCCCAACTAGCGATATCTGGTGAGCGTAAGATTATTAGACCTCACAAATGTTTGATATTTTATGCTGTCTCATTGCTGTTATTGACTAAGTGCGTAAGCAAGAGAGCTAGATGAACATCCTCCCTCTCTCAAGCAATGTATTATTTTTCACAATTAAGTCTGTTTTTGGTCAAGTATAAATACATTCCAGTGATAATACAAATGTTAGCATTAGGAATTGCCTGCATTCATCAAAGCTATGTATAAGTAAGAAACAAAAACTAAGACTATCGTAGTAATTAATTTCTAACAATTAATTAGTTGGCCTATGTATTAATAATTGGACATGGTTATGCAAAAATGATCCAAACCCTAAAGAAGAAAGCTAATTTGAGGTATATATCTGTATGGTTTGTGTGTGTGTTTGTAATTTTTCTTCTTATTTGTGTTACTTTCGCTAAAATTGCATAATAGTATAGGCCACAAACATTATTTTTCAACTGAACATTTTTGACACAAATTACAATGGATGTTTTTTGTGTAACTATGTCCAATTACTAATTCTTCATAAATACGAATTGCACTATACCTGATGTTGCTTCGCTGCGACAGTAAACCGGCCCATGTCAGTGTAGATTTCTATGGCCTTCAAAAGACAAGAGACCGCCTCTGCAAAATTGTAAAAGCACCTATGTTAAATAAAGAAATTATCATTAAATATGTTCCGTTACAGCCCATTAGTCCGCTGCTGAACATAGGTCTGCCCTTAGATTTCCTCATTGGGGGATATTGCCATAGTTGCCACACTTGGCAGACGGTTTGACAACCACAGTTTTTTTTTGTTATTTTGAGTTGTTATAGGGAAAATGTTGCTCCCCATCACCTGTTTAATTTCCCTTTGTCGCCTCTTACGACATCCAAGGGACGATATAGGGTAGTGGGTTACACCGCTACTACATGGTTAATTGAATAAAATATCATATTGTAAATTAATGTTTAAAATAAAGTACCGCTGGTTTTCATGCTGGTTCTTCCCAGCCCAGAGTTTTTTTTCGTATCAGTGGTAAAGTTTAAATGACTATCAATGAGTGTTCTTGTAGTTACTTGTATTGCATAAAAATGGTTTTATCTATACAAATAAATAAAATTAAAGTGCTTGTTTGTAATGCCAAAATAAAAGCTTTTTACTAAATGCATATATATATGGTACTTATAACAAAAAAAAATTTGTCTGTTTATTCTAGCTATTCTCCGATTCAATCGACCGATTTTGACGAGACTTTCACTGACATATAGCTGATGGTTACACTAGGAGTAACTTTGGCTACTTTTCTTTTAGAAAAAGAATTAAGGTTCCGTGCAAAAAATGAAATCCGATCGTAATAAATTCGACGTGGTAGAAGTCGCAGGAAACAGCCAGGTCTATTCTCAACAAGATGGTTTTTTTTGGCCATTTCTATTTGGTAGAGCCATGCTGCAGCTATACTAGTAGTATAGTTGTAGCACGAATGCGTCGGCTGAAACGGGGAAGGACCACGCTCTCACAGAATAACAACGTAAAATAGCAGTTTAACGCTGCTTTTTCGTATGGTGAGTGTAGAGAACCGGAGACCCTTTTTACTGGAAATGAGGCATTCCATCTTTGTCCTCACGGGTGACAACGCATCTGCATTTTGATTTGTAATAGAGGATAGATCTAGATGACTATGGGCCGCAGCAACCACTTACCATCATGTGGACTGTGTGCTCCTTTGTCACACTTAACCTATAAAAAAATAGTGTATATATGGCCATCTTTTGGAGGCCATGAGATCTTTTGGCACCTCCCAAGGTACGACACTCACAGAACAAATGGGGTTATGGATTATCTTACGCCATCAATACACGGAACGCGTGTGTAATAACTCATATGAATTTCTGTTTTGCTCCAACTTAAATTGGTACTAGGAAGGGAGGGGCCGTCCATTGATGACGACTCGACCAGGAAGGGCCACGCTCTCACAGAACACCAGCGCAAAATAGCAGCTCAATGCTGCTGTGTTTCGTATGGCGAATTTAGAGAACCGGAGATCCCTTTTACTGGATACGAGGCATTCCATCTTAGTCCTCAAGGGTGACACCGCATCTGCATTTTAAATTGTAATGGAGGATAAATGTATATGTCTACGGGTCACAGTATCCACTCCCCATCAGGTGGTTCTGTGTGCTCGTTTATCACAATTATTCTATAAAAAAAATGTTCATTACAAATAGCTGCCTAATACAAATAATTCTGAATACCAAAGAGAGCCTTTAAGATTTTTTAAGGTTCTGAAATAAAGAAGCGAGTCAATATTGACTATATTTTCATATTCCGAAACTGCGACCTTGGAAACAGTTACGCTAATAAGTTAAACAAGCGAATCAGAGTGACTTCATGGACGTGTTATGATGTAACACTGTCTCTTATCATAGAACAAAACAAGAGGTGTATTACTCAACAAAGATATAACGTCATAACAAGCCCAAAGGTTAAAATAAAATGGTAATAAAAAACTGACTTTTTTATAGAAATGGTGTGACAACCGAGCACACAGTCCACCTGATGGTAAATGGTTGTTCTGGCCCATAGACATCTACATCCATTCATCCTCAACTACGAATCAAAATGCAGATGCGTTGTCAGCCTTGAGGACTGAAATGGAATGCATCTTTTCCAGTAAGTCTCCGGTTCTCTACACTCACCATTTCGTATGGTACACACCAGCATTGAGCTGTTATTTTAAGCTGATATTCTGTGAGAGCGTGGTCCTTCCCCGGTCGTGCTGACCCATTTGTTCTGCAACTATACTATAAATATAGCTGCAGCTTGGCTCTACCACATACTGTGTAAAAGATTTACAGAAAAGAAAAAAAAAACTCTTTCTATGCCCAGGAGACCGTTGGGTCAATACCATCCTCGTTATTTATTTCTACCTTCAAATAGTAGTGTTTGCACTGCTGTATACTAGTCTCAAGGGTTTAGAGAGCCATTATAATAAAAGGCTGAGAGGCATTCCATTTTAGACCTTAGGGGTATCATCACCTTGGGCGGAGCACCGCCGTGTCCTCGCAGCGGCGATAGGCGGCGGCGACCTCTCGCGTCCGGCCCTGGTCGAAGCCATGGTCCGGAGCGAGACGGAATGGGATGCCGTCACCACCTTCTGCGAAGCAGTGATGCTAGCGAAGGAGGTGGCGGAGCGGGAGAAGGAAAGGGCAACAGCTTTCCTTCCCGGCCGCCGCGGGAGACGCCCCGGGCGTCGGGGGCTACGTCGTGGCCCCCGGCCACTGTAGGCGCGGGCCTGTGGACGGCGAGCAATGGGTAGCTCGCCGTCCGTCCGTCTAACGACGACAGGCCGTGTCGACGGCGCGTTTTGTTCCACGCGCGCCTCAAAGAGCTGTCAGCAGAGTGAAGGGGCCCGCAAGGGCCGACGCCTGCCGGGGCTGCGGGCTGTTCGAAAGAGATACCGCGGCTCCGGAACGTAAGGGCACTGAAGGAACACGGATGGTTTTTAGTCAGTAAAAGTCTGACACTCCCTTCCGCTCCACCCAGAGCGAAAGGCGTCATTTGATGATTTTCCATCCGCAAAAAAAAAAAAAAAAAAAGGGGTATCATCACACATCACATATTACACCTTTTTTTTATCTATGAGCTACAGCAGCCTCTTCCCATCAAGTGCACTATAAGTTTGTCACTTCAGTTTTATAGAAAAAGAGCCCTATGTTACTTCCACAACTAAGACATCAAGTGATACTAGATAGGAAGCGAGATGGAATAATATCCATCTCCCTTGCACTTTTTCTTATCTTGCCATGAAAGAAATATTGTTCTATTTTAAATGACGCTTCATTTTAATAGACGCTAGTAATTAATTTATTTGTATTTGTTAATGAATATAACACGTTTATCAATAATAATATTTTAGAAGCGTCAGTAGCCTAATAGCAGGGTGCGGGCCTCAAAAGGTCGTGGTTTTCAGGGATGGAAAAAATCATGTTTTTTTTTTTTAAATCAAATCATGCTGTATTTTTTTTAAAAAAATCATGATTTTTTGAATTTTTTTATTTCTTTTGTATATTTTGAAATTCACAAGTTGGTAACACTTTTTGACATAGTAGGATTAAAAGTGTATGAATTGAGACTGATTAAGAGTAAAATAATTAATACTGTATTAATTACAGTTCATCATATCTTTAGAGTGAATTTCTAAAAAAAATTTTTGGTTGATTTTACTAAGTTTATGAGACTGACAGACCCCATCGCTACGTCTTTGTTGATTTTCCAAAGTTTATGAGTCTATTGTAGTAGAATAATAAGAATAACGAAAAACAATAAAAGATTTTACTTTTTTTAGACCTTATTTTAAGCCAGTTTTATTTCATTTTCTGATTATTACATTAATTTATACATGTTGATTTAAATCAATGATTTTTTTTATCCAAATCAAGCGATTTAAATCGTGATTGAAATCAGCCAACCCTGGCTGGTTTCGCATCCGTCATTCGACTACTGTCGTGAACCACTCTTAACACAAGCATTCTAAGCTTTCCAGGAGTGGTTAAAGGGAATATTAATAATGTCAATATCATTGCTAACATTTTGAAAAACAATCTAAGACACGACACTCCATTTCAAATACGTACGTAAGTACGTTCAAGTATCTATCCATATAGACCAGAGAGTGCGTCAAAGAAATAGTGAAGTACTTGAAAAACATTACAAAGGGAAGTAGCATCAAATATGCGAAACATCTGGTACTGTGATCGTCCATTCGGCAGCCAAGCATGGGGATTCATGCAAACACTTCCTACAATCGGAGTAGACTTAAACAGACTGGTGAAGAAGAAAAAGAAGAGTCATTTGTCAATCAGAAAGAATTATTAAAGAGTTAAAATATTTTTTTTATAGGATATGGGTGACAAACGAGCACACAGTCCACCTGATAGTAAGTGGTTGCTGCGGCCCATAGACATCTACATCTTTCCTCGTTTGCAAATCAAAATGCAGATGCGTTGTCACCCGTGAGGACTAAGATGTAATGCCTCATTTCCAGTAAAAAGGGCCTCCAGCCACCTGCACTCACCAAGCGAAACGCAGAGGTAAACCTCTACTTCACGCTGGTATTCTGTGAGGTCGTGGTACCACCCCGGTTCGAGCCGGCCCATCCGTGCGACAGCAAAAGCTGCCGCGTGGCTCTACCACTGTTACGATATTTTAGGTAATACATGATTATCATCAATTATTACAGTGCATTGAAAGTCCGCTGGTGAATATGGGGCAAAAAGAACAAGGAACACCACAAAGCACGGTCTTGATCCACCTGCATCCATCGACTTTCTGTACTTTCGATCATCATAGTGGGGGGACTTCCTACACTTCACTTACTGATACGAAGTTCCCACTCAAGAACCTTTTTTTGCTTGTTGGGCTAGGTAAACTCAAACCACGACCAAGAGGTCAAACCACAGATCCAACTCAGCAGGGCACGGTTCGGTTGAGTAAGACACATGTCGTCACCTAGTCCTCAAAACTTGAAAGCAACCACTGCCTGTTGCCAGTAATAACACATGGATATGAGACATGGTCCTGCAAGCTATGGAGATTGGAGAGGGCTATGCTTGGAATTCTGTGTTAAGCCAAATTAACACCGAGGCAACATGCTACAATCTAAGCTACATAATTTGACATAATACCTAGTAGATTTACTAAAAAAAAGACAACAAAATATTTTTTTCAAGAGAAATGTCGGATAGAGTTCCGTTCTAGGAACACCTCCGATTTGAACCATTGTAAAAAAAATTTGGTCCAAATTGGAGCTGTCCCTAGAACGAAACTATATCCAAACTGTCATCCATCTGCTCATCTTGCAATTATTTAGGTAATGTTGCAATATGACTAATAAGCACCCAATCCCAAATACATAACAGAAATCTAAAATAATGCCAATAATAGTTGTGAATTGTTTTGATACATAAATTGTAATTAATACACTTGTTAGTGTGATAACACAATATAATTAATCTCTAACCATTAGACATCAAACACAGCTTACCAATGAAACATTGCATTACAGTGTGTTTTATTGTGCTCACCTAACCCCCTGTTAAGCTAAAAGATAACAGAAATTCCTTGCCGCCATGAGAAAGAGCTATGTCTAATAGTGATAAAGTAAAGAATCAGAGTAAGGCTGTGTCATTGACACAACCGTGTGATTAAGTGTATGTTACGAAACAAACTCAAAATGGCGGCACTCCCCTCCCCTGAGCGATACATCACAGTCCTCACAAACAAATTTTGGATGTGGATGATAGATATGTTGCTGCAACACCAAACTGTATACCCCGATTTTGTTATCATCAGTTTTCTGAATTGCCTTCCACTATGAAAGCAAATTTAAAGACATTTTCATGTCCAAAGTAATTCCAATACACTCACCATTAGGATCACATTTTTTATAGCAGTTGGAGGCATCAACAAAGTTAGTGGCGGCATCATGACGTACACCAGCCTTCAGGTGCAATTGCGCTGCATTGCAGAATGCTTGACCAGCCTGTGCCCATTTCTTTGACATTTTAAATAGATTAGCTGCTCGGAGGTAGCAGTCGACTGCTTCTTCTACTTTTGATGATCCCCTAAGCAGAAAGAAAATTTAGATTTATATCTTACATCAATATTCTTGAAAATAGTACAACCAAAAATTTATGTATGTTGCCAGTCATCATCAAATGAAAAGTGTTATAGATATGAACAAAACAAAGTGAAGGAAATAATGTTTAGGAAATGCAAAAGGATAATGGTAGGCAAAACAGTATTATGTCACGAATTGGCACAGTAAGCAGGCAAACAGTTAACTGCACTTCACCAGAACTTAATAATCTGTGTAAATTCACAGGTGTATTCACAGATAATATAACGTTTCACACATACCACTGCGGTGTGTAGTATGTTTTATGTCCAACCATCATTATTGGTTATTTCCGTAGCATTAATGTCTTATGGGATTTTGCTCTGGGGAAATGCAACTGATTTAGAAACTATTTTTGTTTTGCAGAAGAGGGACATAAGAGCTATTTACAACCTTAAACCAAGAGTCGCTTAGAGAAAAACTTAAAGAAATAAATATATTGACTTTGGCCTCTCAATATATTTACGAAAATTTAATGTATGTTCATAGAAACAAAGATATTTTAGTAAAAAAAGTTATAAACACTAAGAACAAACACAAGCTAGTAATACCAGTCTCTTGACACCACACAGTCAGTAATTCATTCCTGGGGCAATGTATACACTATTACAACAAAGTCCCAGAAAATATACAAGGTATATCTAGTACCAAGTTTAAATATTTAATAAAACAAAAACCTTATAAAAAGGGTTATTATAATATAAATGAATACATGGTTGATAATAACCCTTGCGAATGAGGTGGTTACCTCCAAGCTGTTCCTAAAATAAATTTTGTAAATAGTTAGTAATCATTTATATTGTAAAATTTATTTTTAAAAAAGTCCCATTGGGTTTCTAGCTGGTTCTTCCCAAGACAAAGCATTTTTTTTTCAAACCAATAATAATATATAAAATAATAAAATGACTTTCAATAAGAATTACTTGTAATCAATATTGAATAAAAAAATATTCTATTCTATTCTATCGTAAAGGGCTAGGTTTTTACTGTATAAACCAAAATGTAGCCCTTATTAGAGAGGCTCATAAGTCTGCTTAACAAAAAGCTCACTGTTGCTCAGAGAACTAGAAAGATACCAACAACTGTAGATGAAGAAAAACTCTAAATGACATCATAACAGCAGCATTAGATGGGAGTTAAGACCTACTAAGACAATGCAAGAAATGTATAAGAAATTCCAGACCCCGCTCAAAAACTCTTTTTGATTCCCTAATCTATGTGAGAGATTTTTTACATACCATTAAATGTTGGATTTTACCCTTTTGAATGGACTAAGCAATATAATAAGCTCAAGGTAACAATTTGAATGTTATCCAAAATAATTTTAATAAAAACTTCATCCCCTACTTTGCCAACATTAGGGGTAAATTTAATTATAAATTTAAATATGTCTAGCCATGAGGTATAACCTATTTAAAAAAAAAAAAGAATCCTTAGTAATTTGGTCAAACATTTCTGAGAAATCAGCAAACACACACAAAAATATACCCAAAATGTCCTAAGTCTAGGACAAAGGTAGTAGAATATCCCTTTCATCGCTAGCGAGAGTTGCATGAGCTGGAGGGGGTGTCAATCTGTATGGCACACTAGCAATAATTAATGCTCTAGTTACTTTTTTTATTTTACTTTTATCACCATTATATTTTTAATGAACATGTTTTTAAATATAGATATCACAAATATATATTAGTGTACTTGTGTATTTATCACAAACACTAAATATAAAAATCGAACTTTATTTTTTAAGGCTTATGCCACAATTTTAAATTAAATACATACTTTAACATAATGCATCTAACAAGAATAAGTATTTAATTTGTAAGTTATTCTATAAATAGTAAAAATTCTGAGGCATTTAGGAATTCGGAAACTTGACCGGCAGCAGATTCCTGCTGTTGTATTATTATTTATATAATGGTTTGAAGTGGATTTTGACATGTAAAAGTAGTGCACTATTAGTGGAATGAATGAAAAAAGTGCTCGGATGGTGATGTGAATTTCAAGATAAGGTATCTGTCTGTTTAGGTGCCTTGAGATACTATCGCCAACAGTCTGCTGGCTTAAGTTGCCGTAAAAATCTCCAAAAGCCTACACAATGTGACACATCAACATATTGTGAAGCAAAGGTAAAGGATTACCATTTATAAAAACGAAGATTCCAAATGAAATGAAGACATGGCTTACAGGACAAGCATCCAAGCCAAAAATCTTAATTAAAAAAAATAGTAAAAATTCTAATATCTATAGCAGCCACCATGAAAAGTCTGGAGGTTGGAGCTCAATTGAAACTAAGCACACCCTTTTTATCTTTCATCAGAAAGCTTTAATTCCCTCAAAATATACATCTATTTATTTTAACTGTTTGGATGTTCCTTATTTACAAAGGAAGTCTAAATTATAAAGTTTTTTTTATAGGAATAGGGTGACAAACGAGCACACAGTCCACCTGATTGTAAGTGGTTGCTGTGACCCATAGACATCTACATTTATCCTCTTTTGCGAATCAAAATGCAGATGCATTGTCACCCTTGAGGACTAAGTTGGAATGCCTCTTTCCTGTAAAAAGGGTCTCCGGTTCTCTACACTAACCATACGAAACACAGCAGTGTTAAACTGCTATTTTACGCTGGTATTCTGTGAGAGTGTGGTCCTTCCCAGGTCGAGCCGACCCATTCATGCTACAACTATACTACTTATATAGCTGCAGCATGGCTCTACCATGTTGAGGTTGAGTTAAAAAACCAGGGCTTTAAAAGACACTTAAAAACTGGGATTGTTCTCAATGGAAAGGCATGCTCATGACAATTTGACTGCATATTTCATAAGAGGTATAAGTACAGAAACTTTATGATGTATGTGAGGACAGTTTTATAGAAAAATGTATCAGCAAAAAAAGTCTTAGTTAAGTAAGTAGTGGCCCTGTGGTTTCTATTACACAATTAGTGGAGTTAGACTTCATACCATACAAACAGACATTTATACTTACTGGATTTTAAAACAGGAATGACATAGTCAAAGTAATCCCACTATTACATTTTACAAGTTTCCTCACATGTAAAAACTCTTGTAGTACAATACAATACACCAAAGATGCCTTAGCATGTAAAGTTTTTTCTCACATTTGTCTGCTATAGTTTATACAAGAAATGCCTGTCATTTATAATCTAAAAGTAATATTACAAGAAAGATTTGCAATATCTTGCATTAAAGTCCAATTGCATAATGTCAGGAAAATATAAACACAAAAATATTCTTTAAAAAGAGAAACATATTATTATGTAAAATAAACATAAACAAACAGTAGATCTGATATTTGATGCACAAGGAAGTGAAAGTCAATGGGTTAAGGAGAGTTTGATATGACCTATATACTTTACAAGTAAGCACTAAAAATGAATTGCGATGTTAAGGATTTTCATACTTATTATAATAGTTGTTAATAGTTAGTCAAAAATATCATGTTTTCTCTATGATTCATAACTTAATTTGCAAGGTGAAGTTGATGAGCAATATTAGTTTCGTTCACCGTTAATTGATGACCTATTTCTGTGAAGTACCGACTAATATGTCGATAAGAAAACACAATTATTTTATTTATGAAAGAAATTTTTTTTTATTAAGAGATTCAACGAGCGATGACGAAAATGTTTTAACATAATACCTGATCACTCAATGGAATAAGAGTTTCAATAACTCCAATTTCACAATAATATATTATACCATACCTTCTTTGAACATTTAAGTAAACTATCAACCAAAAAAAAGAATAATCATTGTTCTCACCCAAAAAGAGATCCAAGGAAACTTTTAGATGAACTTAATTTTTTCTCGGCTTCCGCCATTAACTGCATAGCTTTTTGTTCATTGTCTGCCATCTTTATGGCTTATTTCACTAAACACTACGGAAATTTAAATACAAATTAGTAAGAATTCAATTTATTGACAAAATGTCGTCACTCCCACAAACTGCATAAAACCGTCGCTGTCATCGATTGATTTGGTTTTGGTTTGGTTTTTGGTCGGATTTGGTTAGTGGTTACTTGGTTTTACTCTATGGATTTGATTGTGGTTCTGGGGCAGAGTTGCCAGCACTTGAACATTACTATATGACGTTAAATATAATCTCAAAGGCACTAAAAACAGTCTAAACTGTCATTTTATCACAAAACACAAAATATTTAAACCTAGATGTAAACAATTTGTAATAATTTGTAAATTTTTTTGTATAACAAATTATTACAAATGTTTATTAACTAGGTGGAAGAACTCCATTAATTTCTACGTTGCAGTCCTAGGGAGGTACAATACTTTTACATATTATTGCCACCAAATAGCAGTGCCTGCTGTGTACCGGTCTGAAGTATTATAGGATAAGGGTGATAAACGAGTACACACTCCACGTAAGTGGATGCTGTGGCCCATAGACGTTTCTATATTATATCCTCGATTACAAATCGAAATACAGATGCGTTGTCACCCGTGGCCCCGTGAGGACTATGATGTAATGCGTTGTTTCCAATAAAAAGGGTCTCTTGTTCTCTACACTTACCATACGAAACATAGCAGTGTTGAGCTGCTATTTAACGCTGGTATTCTGTGAGAACGTAGTCATTCCCTGATCGAGGCGACCCATTCGTACAGCATCGCTTTACCACGGCCAAAATTATAGAGAAACAGTATAAAAATTACAGGTGTGATGCATTCCATCATAGTACCAATTGAGTTTTTGAATTATATTTTTATTTTGAATAGATAAAATACAATATTTCGTTTAATATAGATTACAAGCCCTCTCCATAACTCGCTGAGCAACCTTGAGCTTCCTCATATGGCTAACAATAAAGGACTGTGGTTCTTCACTGCTGGCCATATGAGATATGATCTCAGATTCATAAGTCATCACTGGCAACACGTACTGGTTTTACTCAATCTTGTTTTCCAGTTTTGAGGTATAACAGACGGGAAGATGTCTCGTAATCTTCCGAACGCTGCCCAGCCGAGTTCAATCCATTGATTTGCCTCACGGTATAAGGTCACTTGCCTCATATCTCTCTGCAGTTGAATAGGTTTCGTACTCTGGTCCTTACCCGGATAGCCATTGTAGCCCTACTGTACAAACACTTCAGCAAATCGATATACCCACAGTCAACTTGGCACTGCCGAAGGGACTGCAGCACCGCCCAAATTTCGATGGAATCAAAGGCTTTCTCAAGGTCAAACACGGAAGACAAAGTTGCAGATTGTGTGCTCTTCGATTTTATATACAATTTAACGAAAACTATGTACAGTACGCGATTGGATACAGTATGGCAGCAGCGCTACACTCAATAAAGGTTTACAAATATTAAAGTACAGTAGAACGCCGATTATCCGAACGCCGATTAACCGAATCGCCAATTATCTGAATCGCTCCTAAGCATAATATAAAAAAATATAATGTAAATAATTAATGTTACCTGATATTAAAAATAACAGTGAAAACATTTTAAGTTTTGCGACTGCGTTGGAAACTGGTGATGGATGTCGTCACGAAAAGTAATGAAAAAGGAAAAGGATGAACAGCTTGAGAATGCTGTTTTTACGTGGTTTCTGCAGCAACGATCTATTGGACAACCCATTTCAGGATCGATTTTATGTGAAAAGGCGCGAATGTTCAGTAAAAAAATGGGTGGAGCTGGTTTTACACTTTATAAAACTTTATGAAGTGTAAAACCATTTATAAACTTAATAAAGTTTATTCTATGTGTGACAGTTCGTTTTTCTATATTACATACTAGTCAATGTCCGATTATCCGAATCGACCCTGGTCCCAATTAATTCGGATAATCGGCGTACCTACTGTATGACTGCGTTCTACTGTAATGATAATTGAATAACTAAAATATGTTAATGTTATTTTTTATAAAATTGAAGTCCCACTGTAGCCCATGTATACCTGAACCCAACACAAGATCAAGCTAGTTATACCGGTTACTAGCCTCAATGGTGCTTCGTGGGACAATGTCCCAGAAAATACGCAGGACCTATCTATCAAAAAGTTTAAAAATTGTTAAGTAAACGTTGCTTTAAAGGGTGGGTTTTTCTTAGTTCTTCCCAGGACAGAGGTTTTTTCCCGAACCAGTAGTAAAATAATTAATGAATTTAATACCTATTCTTGTAATCTATCATCATCATTACATTACCTTCCAATGCTGAGGCTTTCCGCAAGGAATGTCACGAAGCAGGTTTCTGAAGCACCTGTATCAATCGACTTCCTGCATGTCTTAGGTCGTCACTCCATCTAGTGAGCAGCCGCCCCACTTTTCTCCTACCGGTACGAGGCTACGACTCAAGAACATTTTTTCGCCATCAGTTGTCGGTTCTTCGAGCTATATGGCCGACCCATTGCCACTTCACTAAAAGTGGTAGAGCTACGCGGCAGCTTTTGCTGTCGCACGAATGGGCCGACTCGAACCGGGGTGGTACCACGACCTCACAGAAAACCAGCGTGAAGTAGAGGTTTACCTCTGCGTTTCGCTTGGTGAGTGCAGGTGGCCGGAGGCCATTTTTACTGTAAATGAGGAATTCCATCTTAGTCCTCACGGGTGACAACGCATCTACATTTTGATTTGTAATAGAGGATAGATGTAGATGTCCATGGGCCGCAGCAACCACTTACCATCAGGTGGACTGTGTGCTCGTTTGTCACCCTATCCTATAAAAAAAATGTATCTTTATAGTTGCCACTGTATTTTAATCCTTAATTGAATCCTTGACCGATAAATATAGATGTGTACGGGCAACAGCTTCCAGTTTTATTACTATCATTACTATCAGGTGGACTGTGTGCTCGTTTGTCACCATTATTCTATTTAAAATCTTATCCTATAAAAAAAAAACTTCAGCTTACTAATCCGTTAAGCTATTTCGATTACACTGGTTCTACTGCGAATATTCTCATTTCTAAGTTTATCACGCAGAGATATACCGTGTAGTTGCAGTTTAAAAGTATCCCCTACCTCCTGCCTTCCCGTAAGACTAAGAGGCGAGAGAGGGAAACAGGTAATAGTAGGGCAGCAGTATCTTTCTGATAACATCAAAATAACAATAAAAAAACTGCAGTTGCCATTCGGTTCGCTAAGCGTGGCAACTATGGAAATATGCGCCCTATGGCGAGAGTTATAATGAGACGGCCCCCAGTCCCCAGTGGCCCCGTTATTTCTGGCTAATCTGGTGTTTTTTAGAAGAGGAGGCAAACGAGCATGAGGCTCACCTTATGGTAAGTGACTACCACCGGCCATTAACAGCTGCAACACCAGGGGAATCGCAGATGCGTTGCCGGCCTTTTAAAAACAGTAGACTCTTTTCTTTTAGGTCCCTAAGTAGTATCGGTCCGGAAAAATCACTGGTGGTAGCCGATTTCACAAAGAAGCTGTGCGAGGAAGAAAACTTCTTATGTATGGAGGTATGGATGGTATCGCGAGTTTTGTCGTGATGGGCGATGGTAAAATTGAGTGGCTGGAATTAGTCCGAACAATTCCTCAGAGCACTCCCCGTGGTAGATGCGATAAAATACGCGAAGAGATGCAATATTTCTTCGCAATGCCAGTGAGTCAAGTCGATGAGACAGAACGCGGTCGTCGACAATTCGAACCGCTCTACGCTGGATACTATTAAATAGAAAAAGCTGGCACGGGAAGTTCCAGCCCAGAAATGGGAACAGTATTCCATGTTAGGCTGAACCTGCGCCTCGTGAAGTTGCAGGCCGTGTGCCGGCATGAAATACCTACTGCCCCGCTCTGCTAAGCACGCGAAAGTTTTTAGAGGCCAATTTGACCTTCTCTTCAAAGTAACCACGAAACTGCACGTGACTCGATTCGTCCCTGAAGCTGAGGAGATACGACAAAGAGGTTCTTTTTAGCGGTAAACGCGCAAACTTGTGTCTTCAGGGGACTGAACTGGACTAGATTTAGTTGCCCCCAGTCCGAAACATTGTTCAAAAATTCTGGACTTCAGACACAAGTTTATTCCGGTACTCGCCGACGTTTTCCCGAGAAATAATGGCACGGCCGGTGTATAAAGCAGTCCCAGTGCTGTCGTCCTCATAACAGTTAATGGTACCGGTTTGCAACATATCATTAATATGCAAAAGAACAGCGTTGGCGATAGCACGCAGCCTTGTGGAACACCAGCGTTAATGGACTTGTAATCGGTACATGCACTGTCTACTGCGACATTGATGTTCCGATGTGCGAAAAAAACCAATATCCAATGTGATCCAATGGCATAATTTCTTAGGACGCCCATAAGATGGAAGCTTCGAAAGAAGCGCTTTGTACCAAACCCGATCGATCGAAGGCCTTCGATTTGTCCAAACGGACTACGCCTCTCCCTTGGACTCTATAGCCTCCGCCCATCTGTAAGTTTTATAACCCAGAAGATCACCAGCTGAGCGATCATTCGACGGTCACTTATCAGCTGGTGATCCTCAAGGTACCGCATGAGCTGGCAGTTTATAATGGATTCCATTATTTTGGAGAACAAGGAGGTGATAGCCATAGGCCTGTAGTTGGATAGATCTGAACGGTCTTCTTTTTTAAGGATCGGTTGCACCGAAGCCGGTTTCCATGAGTTCGGGACTACACCTAGTAAGAGAACCGGAAAAGACGCATTAAAAACGGTACTAACTCCGGAGCACACGTCTTCAGCACCTTCAGGACTCCATCAAACCCACTCAACTTGCTTGCTTTGCGCACCGAGCGCTGTGTAAACAGCACATCCTGCATGGAGCACTCACACCGCGGGATGGTCGGCGATGTATTCCCCCGTAATCGAGTTGAACGCAAAGAGAGAGCCTAGCAGATAGGCTTTCTCCTTTGCGGTATGGGCTAGTTTGTCGTCCTCCCTATACAGAGATGGCTGATCGAAGTTTCCTCGGACAACCTTGGCGAGAGACCAGAATACACATGTTCCCGAAGGAAGTTGAACTAGTTTCTCGCCAATTCGGCCGATGTGCTCTGATTCTGAGCCCTGGTTCCGCTCGATCGCTATTTTAATACGAGCTGTATTCAACTTGCGTAAGTCCCACCGCATGTATTTGCAGATCTGTCTATTCAGTTGCCTGTATGCTGTCAAATCTGCTGAAGACTGCAGCTTCATATCCCGTCTAACAGCCATGAGATTAAGAGTGGGATCGGAGTTTCTGTGTTCTTCCTGCAACGAGTCTTGCAGAACTAATCTCAGGCCGCATGGACAGTTTCCACGATCTTGTTAATCATATCGTCCTCTGCATTATAGTATTCTAGGCACTAAATATGATTTCTTAACTCAAGCTGAATGTTTTCGGGGCTTTTGATTAGAACTTGGGGGACGGAGCGTTGACTTCATTAGACGTGATCTCTCCACCTTAACGTTTAGGTTCAGTAACCTCTCACCATTCGGTGCTCGCTGACAGTTTTCACCCTAGCGATCACTGAACAGTTGCAGTCTTGTCGTCAAAATGAACACAAACTCATTTTTTATCGAACCTGGTGGTACCCCGTCCTCACAGAATACCAGCATGACTAGAAGTTTACTTCCGCGTTTCACCTGGTAAGTGCAGGTGGCCGAAAGCTCAATTTCTCTCTCCCTCCCCCCTAACATGGTAGAGCAGTTAAATAAAACACTACTCCAGGCGGGTACCATCACACCTGATGACGGAGAATCCCTTGTTGAGCATGCACACCCAAGCTAGGCTACTCTTCCTGAGCGTGGATGCTCAGGCAGCCCAGCGTAAGCAGAAGTGCGGTAGTCTTATTTTACAAAAACCAAAGTTCAAACCATGCGCAACAGATAGTTTTTTTTTTATATACCTGTAAATGTACAACTTATTGTAAGCACACGCATTCACCTACAAAAATAAGCATCTAAAATCATTTGCAACCAATATGGTTTTAGGCACATATTATGTAAGTGTCCGTAGTGAACTTTTCCCAGCTCTAAAGAATGATGCGTGCGTGTCACAAAGTTGAGCACTGTTTCTGCATCACTTGAATTTTTTTAATAGGATAAGGGTGACAAACGAGCACACAGTCCACCTGATGGTAAGTGGTTCCTGCGGCCCATAGACATCTACATCTATCCTCGTTTGCGAATCAAAATGCAGATGCGTTGTCACCCGTGAGGACTAAGATGGAATGCCAATTTCCAGTAAAAAGGGCCTCCAGCCACCTGCACTCACCAAGCGAAACACAGAGGAAAACCTCTACTTCACGCTGGTTTTCTGAGGTCGTGGTACCACCCCGGTTCGAGCCGGCCCATCCGTGCGACAGAAAAAGCTGCCGCGTGGCTCTACCACTGTTTAAAATGTACGCAGTGCTCTGTCTATTGTTCTTTATTGGTCTGAGGAAATTGTATCATGTTAGTTTAATATACCTACTTTTATACTGTAGGCGGCGAGAGTATTGTTATGCTGTAGGTACAGAGTATCCCCCCGCCCCCGAAACGGTTCCAGTCTTGTCGTGGCGGGGGGGGGGGGGGGGTTTAGTAGCCGTGGCTTGGTCACCCGCGGTGAACAAAGAGGAACCCCTTGACTGGCCCGTGGTGTAGGGCCGGCCCGAGGTGGTGTTGTGTTCCTGGTGCACCTTGCCTGAGAAGGAGGTCCTCCCCCGAGAAGGGGCTGTAATGGGGCGGCTGACGCTGGTGGGGCCGCGGATGTGTGCGAAAGCGTTCCCGTGGCCCAGCCAGTTTGCGGCGAAGGTGGAACACCATGGGGTTTTAGTCGGTGCGAGTCTGACATAACCCGTCCTTGCCCCCGCGAGGCGGGTATGCGTAGGCATTTCACCATGTAACAAAAAAAGGCACAAAGTACCCTAAATAAGCTGCAGATGTTTATTTGTTATTGCGCGTGTTAGCCCAAGGTTTTTCTTCAAAACAACGCAGTACAGCTTAACTGTCACTTCTGGGTCGCCCCTGTTCAGACTAGAATAACCCCAAAAAAAAAAAGACTGTGGTTTCATTACATGCATCACAAATATTACTAGCCACCGCTCTTGCAGTGCAGCTTATTTGAGTGGCTACGGAATCGCTGCCTACGATTGTTCCGTGGTTCTATACACAACGAAGTAAAACACAGGTTTTAGTTAGTCCTTATATAGTAAGGTATGCGTTATGTATGTGTATGCATCCCCATAAAAAGAAATTATAGCGTTTGAATTGTTTTTTTGTTGACCTACCTACATAGTAATTAACTTTGTTTATTCAGAAAATAAAAAATAATATTATATTTATTCAGATATAAAAAAATTAAGTATTGTAAAATAATCATAAAAAATCTAATACAGTTAAATAAAACACCGGTTTAACTTTATTTCTTTATTGTATATTAATAGATAATCGCTACTATTGCGATTCAACAAGACACGTACACCACTTTTGAAAGCGTTATTTAAAGTATTCTTTATTCAAGGACAGATTAAATATATTAGTTATACAGAATAGTTCGGATTTTAACAAAAATATATATTTTTTAAATATATGAGGCCACATTCTATCATTAACAGGAATGATTTCGAATATTAAATAAATATCAATGCATTAATAATGTAATGACAAAATATCTACACACTTTTAGGTTTTATATTTTTTAATTCTGTGGCCTTTGGTTCCTGATCCATTAGAATGGTTCATTGAATTAAATGACAACATACACAGTTTTGTTAAGAATTTTAATGATGTATGTAGTAGTAACGTAATTAAGTACCTATAAGAAAATCTGAACGATACAATGTGACGTCCGCCATTTCTAGCTACATTATTAACAGCTATACAACAATCTCTGTTAGATACAGCTACTCTAATACTGTGATTTAATAGAATATACGACTAGGCTTCTTGTGATTTGGTCTGTCCTAGAAAATGTGATTAAAATATTTTCAATTATTGAAAAATTATTGTTGCCGCTTAAAATATTTTTTTTAATAATATATAACTTTTTTTAAATCCAGGATAGACCAATGTGCAATAATTGCAGCTTCTCCACACCAACTTCGTCACATTTCTACTACGTTTAGAATTTTCTTAAGAAACTTAATAAACATATTAAATTTCATCAAGATCTGCCAGAAGGTATATTACAAGCGTAGGTAACATAAGTGACACAGTTGTATAAATTCTACACGACACAGGCCGTTATATAAATTACTTTGCGATTGTATTGTCATGGGAACAAGAGGTAAATACAAATTATCTCGTCAATAGATATTAGCTTATTATTTCTAAAGATAAAAAGATACTAATATTTTTAACTGATTTCCCGTTGTGACAGGTTATCATGGACCTCTTGGAAAAAGGCGAAAGGGTAAGAAGAAAATAAATCAAAACAAAAATGTATCATATTTTTTATTCATTTCATAAATAAACTAAATTGGATATCTAAAGGCACGGTAGGGCTAGCAAAGTAGCATAGCGTAGGATATATTTACATAAAACAAAAAAAATCGTTAAATTATATCCATAAAAATAATAAAATGTACAACTTAAACATTTCAAATGATGTGTAAAACAAATTCAAAAATGAACGTCGTTTCATTTCTCTTGTAAAATGAAAATCGAAATCTTATAAAATAAAGAGGAAATCCCATTTTTTCAAATAATCAGTCGAATCCACACATCACAGCATAAATTTACAAAAAAGTATGGCCAACTGAAAAATAAAACTATTTTTATTTCGCATAATTCCGATACATGTTATTTTTAACGAAAACATGATTAAATTCATCGTGTTATATTGCACAAAAATCCTACAAATTATGAACCGCGATGAAGTCACCAACGAACAGATCTTAAAGGGGTAGCAAATGATATTTAATACCATTAAATGTAAAACTTAACACATATTTCAGCACTAAGTGATCATGTAAGTAGACACGTTGTGATTATCTCACTGTTATTTTTATAATCTCTTTCTAAATACGTGTCTACTAACATTGGAAAAGTTATTACAGATATAATAAGCACTATGTACTATGCAAACACCTACATATTTACACATAAAGTATACTGCATTCATTTGATTATGATCGAGATACTAAATCTCACACTATTACTTCTTATATAAACGTTTGTTGGAGATATATTTAGTGTAACATTTTTAATATAGATACCACCAAATTTAACTGGGTTGTCACTTGGCTTTTATTTCTACCAAAATCATCATAAAACTACCAATAAAGCGCGAAGCAAAAATAACGACTATGGCAACAGTATTTGGCAACAATACTTTGTGCCAAGCAAATATCGAAGAAAGTAACTAGGTTATGAAAATTCATAAGGTTTTATAATAAATCACAAGAACATAAATTGTAATACTACGAAATTACTATGCAGTCTTAAAAATATCACATAGCAAATGTTAATTTACACGTAATTACAAAATAATATTCGCACAAAGTATTGTTTACAAAAAAATTTTTGAGGTTATTATATTGGCCTAAAGGCAATTAAAAGGTATTATTAGCCTTTAGGAGTTTTACATAAATTATTAAAATGTGAAAACTTAAATGATCTACAACTGAATTTTATATAGCGTAATAGTCAAAAGTAATAGAACTCTTAAAAATATAATACTCGAAATTATTTTTGGCAATTTCAACTGCATTTTTAACAGTCTACATAACCAAATAACTGATAAAATTGATAATGTTTTCTTTTTCAATAAAATCATTTGATTGAGGATAGTTTGCAAATTTTTATAGTGCATTTGGAATGCGCGAATCGCTATTAAGATCGATCGCATTTTCCTTTATTAATAATTTTACATAACCATACAATAGGTTAAGTTTTTAAAATTAATTGAATTTATAATTACCCTAAAATTTCAAATATATTTTGAGCCTTTAACGTGGTAACTTTATTTTGTATTAACAATATAACGACTGGCGACATCTTGTTATTCACGAGATGCTCGCTATGTTTTTACGGGAAATAGAAACGGTCCAGCCGTTTCGTTGCAAGTAATAATAAACCATTATGAAAAATTTTATTTGCGATCGATCGGCGAGGTCTAATGATACCATACCCCGGTTATATAAGCACCTAGTCCATATATTCAGAACAGCCATACAGAAATACACACCCGTAACGACTAAATTATAACAATCTAACTCGATAACTTCCATACATTAAATATGTAGTTTTTCTTGTGTACGCGATAAAAGTTTCTATCTGTATGCGTTAACAAATAATCCCTTTAAGCTCTATTTCGAATATATAACTGTAGTAGTTTAAACGAATAGGAAAGTTTTAAAAATAAAACACATCTGAATTGAAATATCTGCATATACACATCCACAAGAAAAACCTTTCTTTACAAAGAATAAGTGAATGAGTACAAGAATTTTTTTAAATTTATTTTTGAATTTTCTATTCAAAAATACCATTTATATACGTAGGCTCTTAACATATGACTACATAGAGGTTCCATTTATACATAATATGATAGTATATTTGAAATATATAATTATAACAGGGTAATAGATAGCAACTACACAATGAATTGTATTCCTCAACAAACGTCCACCTATACAATAAAATAGTGACATCTCGACCCCCACAACTCATAAATGCTGACATATCTAACGGTAGGGAAATGAATGGTAGAAACTTGAGGTAAAGATTACAATTAATGTGACAGATGACATCGTGTCATAATAATGTTTTCAATAATTATTTAATTTTGATGCCCTACTGATAACGAAACAATCACGCTATAATTGTTTTTAAATAGGACATTTTGTACAAGCTTGGAATGTGATATTGGTAATTAAATTTTGTAAATAAATATATTAAAATAATGCACCATTTCATAAGATTATTTCATTAAAACACAAATCGATTTAAAAAAACCTTTTTTAATTAATTTCTCAATTGTCAGAGATGATTTATAAATAAAGGCATGTGGCAACCTTCCACTGACATAAATTAAATAGTTGTCTATGATGACTGAAATTTTAAGTATTGAATGAGCAAAATTAAAACTTTCTAATCATAATAATCGACCACATAAATAAGGTAAGAATAAAAATTAACATTTAATTTAAAAATTAATACATACAGATTTTATTAATAACTGACTTATGTACAGTTACAAAATTATAGGCTTGTGCTTATGACTAAATTCCTACTGCACCAAAATCATATATCTGACAGCACGCAACAAAAAGTAATGTATGAAGTCACCTACCTGAATTACAAGTCAGCTTTAAGGATGATGACGCTCGATCGGACACACTGCACCTTGTACATTACAATTTTAAGATCAAATTTGAATGCAGCGGTCGAAATTTATAAGTTATCAATAGGATCGAAGATGTGGCATCGAACATCATCGAGATCAAATGGTGTTATAAAGATATTTACCGTTGTCTCTGCACGCTTTAGAAAATGTTCTCTCAAAATTATGGCATAACTAATAACATTTAATAGTTAACTAAAATATTCCTCATTTACCTATATAAATAAGAGAATTGTTTTTCAATTAAGCTATCATTTAACTATTAGTTCTTTTCAACAATGTCAAACGTATAGAGACAGCAAAACAATAAAAATAGCTGCAATAGTGTATCGTTTAGGTACGATGATTGCGATTATGCTTGAACCGTAGACAGATTAATAAGAACATAAAGAACTTATGAATCGAGGATCCCGATGAAGTTCAATTGCATTGATAAACTCAAAACTAAAACAAGATGGAGACATTTAGCTAAACTGGTTGGTTGGCTGCGGTGGCACTGGCGGCCTCATGGGCGGCATCACGCCCATCGGCATCATGGGGGCTGGGCTCATGCCCATTACCATGCCCGGTTGTTGCTGCAATACGAAAATTATTCACTTAAATACATTTTCAAATACTCTAAGGAATATAATAAAATAATATTGGCCAAAATTAACATGTGAAGTTTTATTTTTGTTGTTGTTTCAGTATAACATATTAAACTCGTACCCTAAGCAGTAAGAAAATATACCAATGAAGGAAAGGTTCTTAAAAATTTGTAGTGCCGACGCGTAATTTTTTTTTAATTTTCAGTTTACAAAGTATTCACCGTTTACATATTTTAAATGTCCGAACGCATTTAACTCAAAAATTTTTGAATCTATAGACACAAAATTTACATATGTTGTTCGTAAATACAGGACCAATTAATTTTTTTAGTCTTATTTAAAGCAATTAAAAATTGTTTTTATTTTCAAACTAGGAAGACGAAGTCATAATAATCGCCTGTAAGGTCAACTAAACTGACTGGGCCTAGACTTCATCCGTGTGGTTCTTTCAACATGTTTGAATATTACGCTCAAAGCTTCGCGGTATTGGATCTCGATCATATAGACAAACAAACAATTTGTTAACGTTATATTTGTATTAATAAAATCAAATATACAATCAAAACATCACTTGGGATGCTAAAATATCACACAGACACTACATTTTTATGTTATTAATAAAATAACACTAAAATTTAAGTGTTTTTGAGATATTATAAATGATTCATCTATACCCAAATCATACACTGCTGAACTCATCTAGTTGTTCTTGTTCTTTTTCATAAAAAGATAGAGTGAAAATCCTCCAAGTCTTTTTTACTTTCCTCGTGTATGTACACAATACGTGCTAAGCACACAAAGAAATATGTTTAAATTAAAATGACGTATCGAATAGTTGTGAACTTACTAAAATTTATTTATTTTAGTGAGTTCACAACTTTTGATTTTTTTTGTGAACCATACCTTGCTATGTATTGAAATGTGTCATGAGCATGAAAACTGAATGTCATGAATATGCAGTCTCATAAATTGAAAGATTCACACGCAAAATCATTTCTAGCCATGCGATTGATTCACACACGTGCGATAGAATATAATTTATATTTAAACATCTTACCTCAAGACTGCCATATCTCATATATTATATTAGATTTATATATACTAGGGCTGTAAGGGAGAGAAAGCTGTCTGGCTTGGTACCAAAAGTGAAGCATTACACACTGAGGCATTTCATTTTGGTCGGAGGTGAACATCGCATTTTAACTTCTTCTAATCTACAGCTTCAACAACAATCTTCTTTGTTTGAGGTTAGTTATAACGAATTCGTTTTTTTTAACAAAATTCTAGAGACAAACGAACTTACAATCCACCTGATGGTAAGTGGCTACCGCAGTCCATAGACACCTGCAGCAAACTACATACAAAAGAGGTTACAGACGACGTTGTCACCTCTGAGGGTAAAGCTGGAATGCATCACAGCCTGTAATGATGCTTGTCCTCTATACCCTTCAAACCGCGATACAGCAGTGCAATAGTAAATACCTATCTAGACCGATTTTCAGGAACAAAAGGAGTCCTATCACCTAGAAAAAAGTTGGCACTTCGATTTAATAAAAAAAAACATATCTCTTAAATGCCCACCACATCTGCACGCTGTAGTTGACGGTCAAAGTTCCAATGAGATATACTGATGGCAGAAAATCCATCCAATGTTAACAAAAATAAAATAAAATAAAGTGCAACCACGGGCTAGAATAAGTAAAAAGAAGTCACCTATAAACTTGTATTGACATAAACAAAAAATATATAAAATAAATATAAAAACATGAATGCTGCATTAGTATTGGATTAATATAAGGTCGGGAAAAAGTTTCTTCGTGTTTTATATACCCATTTAAGACATTTATTTTTCAAAGTTTAATTATATTTAATTAAAATATATATGTGCCATTTTGTTCGATAACTTAGTGCCATCTTGTAGGTAGTGACATAGTGCCGCTGCTGTAGAAATCTTGGAATTTTTGATCAAAAAAACGCGAGTAGTTTGACAGTCCTCTCTTAATGTTAACGTAAAAAAAACACTACCCAAAAATTCTGAAGAAACTGAAACAGGTTAAAATCTGAGGATGCAAGATCAGGACTATATGGTGGATGCAATAATACTTTCCAACCAAGCTCTCCCAATTTTTGCTGAGTGACCAAAGATGTGTGTGGTCTGGCGTAATCATGATGAAAGACCACTCCTTTTCTGTTGATCAATTACGGCCGGTTTTTGTCAATTTCTTGCTTGAGTATTCATTAGTTGTTGGCAGCAGAGATCTGAATCGATGGTTTTGCCCGGCGGTAAAAGCTCATAATAAACGATGCCTTTCCAATCCCACCATACACACAGCATTACCTTATTTGTTAATGTTTTGTTAATCCAGGTTTCGCTACAGTTTGTGGAGCTTGACTAACCTTTGGCCATGATCTTTTTCGCGCGTTCTTGTCGTATCAATCTTTTCAAAAATGGTTCGGTTTCATTACGCTTCAATAGAGAATCGCAAATGAGTACACATTTCATTAGGTTTAGTGACCTCGTGTGGTACCCAAATATTGAGATTTTTTTGTAAAGTCAGACTTTTTCAAATGGGCCTAAACTGTTTTATGGTCAATCATCAATTCTTCGGCTATATCGTAACTACTAATATGCCGATCTTGGTCCACTTTTTCAAAAATTGTATCGACTGTATCCTTATGAGGTCGACCAGAGCAAGCTGCATCTTTGACATCAAAATTTGCAGCTAAAAACGCTTGAAACAACTTAGTGCTACTCGTACTGACACTGCATTAGGTCCATACGGTCACACGTTTTTCACGACATAAGTCGTATTTTTCCCTTTTTTGTAATAGAACTTCAGAATTTATCGAATTTCTTCGTTAGATTCACTCATTTTGGCAGACAGAAAAACAATGAAAATACCAAAAATGGCGGAGAAAGTATTTTTTCTTTTTATTTATTTAAGAAATAGACTTAATGTTCTACATGTGTTGATGTTAAAACCAGCCAGATACAAACAGTAAAACCAAAGAGACTTTTCTTCAATTTTATAAAAACAAAATACGAGGAAACTTTTTCCCCTAGCTATTACAAGAACCATGAGATAAGAAATATGAGTACGTATCAAAGATTCAGTTGTTTAATATCTATAAGGAATGGATACAATAAAGGTTGAATGTAAAAATAAGCAAAAAAAGATCAACATAAATTAGCAACTTACCATAACATAATGCGGGGGGTGGTATGTATGGGGCAGTGTATGGGGCATTGGTGGTAATGCCATGCCGGGGCCCTGGAAAACGCAAAATAAAAGGGATGCTGGCATGCTACGGAAAGAAACAGCAAAGAAAACTGAAATAGGATTCCGAGCTTTAAACTAAAGTAGTTGAGTCTTATTTAGTGTAGCTGCTAGCAAATTATGCAACATTAAAAGCGAGAAGGATAGAAATGTTGGCGTGTAAGTTGTTTGTCGATGTAATTCATTTTAAACTATTACAAATTTGACAGAAAATACTAAAATAAAAAAATTTAAATAAAAAAAAACTTTTAACATTTTACAAGCTGGTGTGACTTCTTTAATTATTAAATAAAATTCTGTAACTCAAAGTAATATATACATTCACTTATAATCAATTGTTGAGCCTTTGTCTACTTTAAAGGCTCCATCTATCTTGTGCCGTTTATTGTTCGGATAGGTCACAATAAAGAACGTAGACTTATTAATTTAGTTCCTTGGTAAGTCTTCTTCTGATTGCTTAATTGTCACTCGGTAAAATCAGTCTTTGAATAAAACGTATTTTACCGCGCTTGACCCGACTTACTTTATTTATTTTAATTTTCCGACGTTGCGGGTGTTTATCCAGCACCCATGGTTACTTACAAACGTTGCCAAAAACATGAAAAACGTCGGTAATTAAAATAGGCAAAACAAGTCAAATCAAAGGCAAAAAAATCCGTAAAACTAAGGATGTGTAGTATTCGTGTAAATAAATCATTATGGAAGTCTGTCCTACTTTTTGAAAATGATTACAGAAAAACGAAGGCTTTTTGTTAGTTACTTTTGTTTTCTTTTTCTGATTAGTTCTAGTCAATGTCAAGTATATGTATTTGTCACGATCCTGATACACCTCTCTCGTCTCCTTTACATCATCATTATCATCTCGTCTCATTTACTATATGCAAGTCGGGTACTCTTAATTTGGCTCATTTTCAAAATAACGGCAATTTGGTCGATAAACTTTTATCTAGGTTATCCCTTGCCGACTTTACCATTCACTTCTGCAGCATACATTGGCGATGCCACTCTTTCCTCATTCATTCTTTCTGCATGACGAAACCACCGAAGGATTCCTTTCTTAATCCTGGTCACAAAATCATTTTGCACTTTGTGGGAGTAGGCGTTTTTTGTGTAGCGGTACGATTGTGCGTGTACGTGTGTGAGTGCGTGTACGTGTATGTGTGTGTGGGTGTGTGTGGGTGTGCGTGTGTGCACGAGTGTGTACGAGTGTGCGTGTGCGTGTGTGTAGGTGTGTGCGTGCGGTGCTTACCATGGGCCTATAACCGGCGCCGGTGGTGGCGTGCATGGGCTGCGGGCTCCAGGCGGCGCCGGGCTTCGACGCGTTCTTTGGCGACGACCACTGCATGGGTCTGGCGTACCCGAGCCAGTGGGTCAATATACGTGCGAGCTAACTTTGTTTCATTGTTTGTGAGGGGGAGGGGCCTTATTTCTATTTGGCGATTGTGAGGGTAATCGTATGGCTACGTATTTTAACGATATACGAACAAATCAAAACTTTCGAGTTAAAAAAAACTGTTAAAGTAATTCTGTTAAAATATCTTTTATAAAATACTCTGCTGTTTCTCTAATGTTAAAGTTGATGTTTAAAAAAATATCAATATAGATTTAATATTGTACTGATTTAATATTAAATAATAAGTTACTGTGAAATGAAATTGACAAATGGCCATCAAACAAATATTAAAGAGCACAGAGTTTCATGCTGGTTCTTCTCTGAAGTCTTATTTTCCGAACCGGCGTAGATTTTTACGTAAATAAAAGATAAATAAATGAAATATTTTTTTACTTTGACTTGAAAACGCCCCTCGACAATCCCTCAAAAACAATCAAACAAATTAATGACTAAATAGAAACTAGATGAAAGCATCTTCATACGTAACGAACTTATAGTTATGAATCCTAATTGCATTTATATACTAAAACTAATCTAGCATGTGCTTAGTTTAAAACATTTTCCTACAAAATTTAATTGAAAAGGAATAGTTATAAGAAATAACTATTACTTTTTAAATGCTGATGCTTTCACTAGAAACAATATCAACACAGTCCCTTTCTCTAGTACGCTTGTCTTTACAAGTTAACTGTTACGTGTTTAATTATAATTATAAATTCATTTTAATTATAGAAAATCAAAATCAATTTTAAATAATGAATTGCGCTTTCTTTTTAAAATTTATATTATTAATATTATTGAACTGCATAAAGAAAAAAGGGCTGGAATTAGCAATAATATTTTTAAAATAAATGATTTATAATACAAAAAATCAATCTAGCTAGATGAGGTCACATTCAAATCACTCGACAATGATATTTAAAAAGTCAGACCAAAAACAGATACAGACAGAAAACAGTCCGTCAAAGTAAATGTACCTGTGTTTGACCTGGTATAGAAATTTCAAATCTATACTACTTTTAAACATTTTGCATCATCAAACATAATAATATCACACTGTCAAAATCATGAATTACAACTAGTAACACTATAAATTCCTGAAATTAAAAAGCAATTAAATATATTATAAGACTAGCAAGAAAACTGATCAAAACTGTATTCTTTAAATAATTCGAGAAAAAAAATTAAAAACAGAAAAAAATAAAGACAACAAATATAGTTTAAATAAAACATATTCTCGAAGAGTTTAAAGAAAGAGACATTATCTAAAACGCTACATGACTTTAGCAGACGATATGCAGATTTCATAATGGAAGCCTCAAATTACTACTTACTTCTGAGCTGCAGCGGTTTTATTGATGGTCAAATTATTGGCCAGTTGAGCGAGCGATGAGTCCAGGTCACCTGTTAAGACTTTACCGGATTGCTGTTGTTGTTGTTGCCCTGCAAGAGGTTTATTTATTTTTACTTTTGATTCGCAATTATAAATTGAATATGCATGCAATAATTTATCTTTGATTAAAATGATGTAAGCATACTTTAATGACGACGTATTAGCTAAGAAAATAAATTAAATAGAGTGAATGATGAACCAGGAAACATCAACAATGTATTTAACATTGAAATAAAAACATTTCCCATAAGACACTTATAATATTAATTATTAAAGATGGCAACGGATAAACGTAAAAAATCTTATTATCAATCAATGTAAATATAATGAAATAAAAATGAGTCAAAATCAACATGACACACATCGATAACAGGTAAAAATAAAACTCGAATTCGTAACAAACAACCACAGATAAAACGTTAAAAGAACAGGCAATGGTTACTACTGGCAGGCTTTATACAGATTATTCTGCATTGTGATTGGGCGCGCTGTGCTATGAGAAACAAACTAAATAAAAATTAAAGCGATCTGTAAAAAAATCAAAAAGCACATCGAATGGCCACTCTGCAAGCTGTTTAGTTTCACTCGAGAATCGAACCCATTGCCATCGGCATCATCGGTTGACGGGCTGGAGATCCGAACATCATCGGCTGGGACATTGGCATTGCCATCATGTCGCCAAAGGGCTGAGCAACTGGTTGTTGAGTTATCGGCTGGGTTTGTTTCGCCGGAGAGCCTCCCAGGGACATTCTCATCACATCTTCAAGGTCGTCGAAGGCAGACTTGGGTTGAGGGGGGTTCGGAGGAGGAGGACGGGCCGGAGAGGCCGTCATAGGGTGTGTAGGGTCTCCCATACCCATGAATGGGTTTGCGGCAGCTTGCGAAATAAATTTTACATTATAGATGCATCAATGTACATAAATATAAAATATACAAATATTATCCACCACCATATTGTTAATCGCTACAGTGTAATACAAAACTTAATCATATAGGGGTTGCCATGTCACGATAAGTCTGATAGTTACAGTCAATGTAAACAAATAACACGCTTTTATACAAAATTTTGTTTATTTTAACCTTGCTTTAACCCAAAATTGAAATAAGATCGATGAAAGAGGGTATATATCTGTTTTCATTAATTACATTATAATAATTTAAAAGTTATAAGATTGCACTACGAGCATATTTTAAATGTCTGAAGCAATCTCGGCCTTACTCATAAAATCGACTTCAATTCCATAAACGCTTGAAGTTGCTCTCTCTCTTTTCATTAAATGAGAATAGAAAGAAACAGGTACAGAGAATACTAAGTCAGCGTTATCAATGATTATAAGTAAGGTCGTCTTCCTTAATTTTAATGAAGTAGAATTCTATTTTTTATTCCTTTAATTGAAAGTAGTTGTTTTTCGATACAAATATATTTGTATTTTAATATGATATATGCTGCTCAATTTTAAGTCTTATGTTGTCTCTTTCACTTTAAGTTAAAGTGATTGTGACACCATGAGACATCTTAAAATTGAGCGGCGTTTGAGTATTTTTGTTTAATAGAATTACAAAACCGTAATCGCAACATGGCAGCCCCGCATACGTAGTGCATAGTTCTCACCTGCGGAGTCAGTGGTGTTATTGAATACATTAGAGAAGTTAGCCTCAGACACAAAGGTGTTGTTGGACGAGGGCTGTGTGGGCTGTGCGTTCTGAGCGGGCTGCGCGGGAAAGTTCGCGAAGCCGTTGGTGGGCCACAGCGCGGCGCCCGCCGTCGCCGGGGCCGCGGGGGCCGCGGGGGCCGCGGGAGCTGGTGCAGGCGCTATAGCAAACGCGAACAATGCAGTACCCCGTCTTGTACATTGTCACTTCTAACTTTGACGACTTATTTATTTGGTTTTTACGGTTAGCGAATTTGCCAGTCTAACATAAATTTGAAACTTCTAGTTTTATTTTAAATTAGTTATGTTTTGATGACAAAGCTTACTAACTTAAAAATGTCTTAAGCCGTAAGCCGTAACTTGAAAGCAAACGCTACGAATTTTTAATTATATAAATTTGTTTGGTCAAACTGTCTAATAATATTGTATTCAACAGAACGTTAAATAAGACGAATGTATAAAAGCACGATATTATTGTTTATTTGATAATGTTAGTTTTTTTGTTATTAGCAGTTATGCTTTCACAACTCAATCGATATCTGGCCACGTGTGCCGCCAAATCTGCCAAGGCCACGCTGAAGGAAAAGAAATGCCTCGTACTAAACAGCAGATACGAAAGAAAAACATTTATGTTTAAAACCCGTTTAAAAATAAATATTACGGCTCGAAGGACCAACTTTTTTAACATTAACTACGTATAGTGCTCCCAACAACTACCGGCATAGGTGTGACATGAACGTTACACATGACTTTTGTTTTGTCTATTTATCATCATCTTAAGATCTATCCGTTGGGAGACACTATTAAGCATAGGTTTTGCAGCGATTCTGCAATAAGAACTATATCGCCAACAAATCGAAGGTGAGTGCTGTACTCGCCATTGTTGCTAATACCGTATCTTTTCCAGTCCAGTAGGTTGAAAATGTCTCCCAATGCAGCGGTGAAGAGTTTCGCGGATATAACCTCACCCTGCCGTCTTATACTTCTCTGTAGTTGGATAGATTTCTTACTCTGGTTCTGTACTCGGATAACCATCGTACCCCTACTGTACAAACACTTCAGCAATTCTATATACCGACAGCCAACTTAGAACCGCTAAAGGGACTACAGCACCGCCCAATATTCGACGGAATCAAAGGCTTTCTCATAGTCCACATACATACGCAAGGCAAAGTGGTAGATTGTACTCTTCGGTCTTATGTAAAATTTGCCGAGGAGTGTGTATGTGGTCTATGGTACTAAAGCCTTTTCGGAAACCGGCTTGTTAGGGAGTTGGAGTTGAGTCTGCGTGCGGGACAATTTATAATAACTCTCGAAAACACGCGTAGACGCGGCTCAGAAGGAAAATCGGTCTGTAGTTCTTCAAGAGAACGACAACGTTGTTCTTCTTTTCTTGTAGAACAAGACCACCGCACTTCTGCGTCACGCCTCTGAAGTAGTGCCACCATGGAGGACGGAATTGAGGAGCTTTTAAGATACTTCATGTACTGGTTTTCACCCGATTTCAGATGATCAGCAGTAATTCCATCATCGCCTGGAGCTTTGCCGTTTTTAAGGTACTGGAGAGCCACTCTAATCTCGTTCACACTGACGTCCGGGATATCATCGGAATAGTGTCGGATAAGACTTGCTCTTGGATCGTTACTCACACTTGTGTGTGGCTCCAAAGTTGACGTGTACAGCTACCCGTAGAACCTCTCAATCTCACTCAAAAATCTCAGGTTTCTCGGAAACGATGCTACCACATTAGCTTCGACAGTTGACTCTTACTGGCAGGCACATCTCTGGCAAAGAATTGCCCTGGTTTCGTTCGATCGCTTCTTCAATAGGAGCTGTATTGAAGTTACGTAAGTTCCGCCGCATCAATTTGGAGATCTGTCTGTTCAATTGCCTGTATGCTGTCATATCTGCTGAAGACTGCAGCTTGGTTTCCTGTCTAACAGCCTTGAGATTAAGATTGTCATCGGAGTTTTTGGGTTCTTCTGCTACGGGTCTTGCAGAACTTAACTCCGACCATATGGACAGTTTCCAAAAGCCTGTTATTCATAACGTCCACTGTATCGCACTTTTCTAGGCACTGAAAACGATTTTGAAACTTAAGCTGTAAGTTTTTCGGGCTTGGATTAGTGTAAGTTGGAGTAGTTAGAGCACGAGTGGGTCGGAGCGTTGGCTTCATTAGAAATGACCGCTCCAGTTTAACATTTAGGTTCAGTATGCCTCTCACTATTCGGTGATCGCTGCCAGTTTTCACCCTCGCGACCACTGAGACATCACTGGACAATTGTCGGCTAGTCGTCATAATGAAGTCAATTTCATTTTTCGTCGAACTGTCGGGGCTCGACTAGGTTCACTTTCTGTGGGGCCGCTTCGGGCCGGAGTAAGAGTTCATCATAAAGATTCCCTCTTTCTCCATGAAGTCGGCTAACTGCTGGCCCCTTGGGTTCCGTTGCCCTATTCCGAATTTACCTACCTTCAACTCACCGTTCTATCTCGTGCCTAGTTCTGCGATGAAGTCACCCGTTAACACCGTATACAGTGGGTTTTGGAGGAATGCATGGCTAGATAATCTAGAGTTTGTATTTTATTTTGTGCCAATTCTCTAACAAGTTTTGTGTTTTATTATCATACTAGAAAACCGTTCCAGCTTCGCACGAGTGATTTTTAGATCTTTACAAGAGCGCCACCTACCGAGTCTATCTATATCTAAGAATTACCTAGGTGACCCCATAAAATTTCGTCAAAATCGGTCAACCCGTTTAGAAGAAGAATAACAAACACAGGCACACCGGAATTTTATAAGTACACCGGGTGTTAGTGAAATGCTCCCGAAAACGAAGACAGACGATAGTACTAACGATACCTTTGATGATGGGTCACAAAGAAATTCGATCCCGAGGGAAAAAATTATCTTTTCACACCATTTTATTAACTTTATTCACGCTCCATCATGTTAGTACAGCTAAATGAAACGATAATTTCATAAAAAAATCATGAAAATACTTAAACATAAAACCAGCCGCGAAACTTAAAATAAAATCAGCTGCCAATTGGGTGAATAATCTCGCGGAGACGAACTCTTATCTAGCTCGGTGCGAAACAATACCTACTCACTCTACCCTTCCCTTTCACACACGCGCTACCGCCATCCGGCCGGCTCGTGTCGCCTCGCGCTGAGGAATTTACTCATGTCAGCTTTGCCAACATGTGGGGAATTCCCAAAACTGTGGGGAATTTAAAGTTGGTTGGGGATTTTATGGGAATTGGTATTATGCGAGGAAAATACGGGGATTTTGAAAACCGATAGCCAGGGCCAAGTCAGAATATTATTTCAAGAAATCTAAATACTTATCTTAATACGAGGGTGGATTGAAAAGTACTCGGCCTAACCAAGAAAATAAACACATACTAAATCAGTTATATTTTTATTTTTCTACATAATCACCATCAAGTTCAATACACTTTTGCCACCTCCCCTTCCAAGCATTTAGACCGTTGAAAAAAAATGATTCTTCCTTAGAGTCAAAATATGCGTCTACAGCTGCTTTGACCTCGTCGTTTGTCGAAAATCTTTGACCTCCCAAGTGCTTTTTTAGGTTAGGGAACAGAAAGAAGTCTGATGGTGCCAGATCAGGTGAATACGGCGGATGCGGTAACAGTTCAAAGCCACAGTTGTGAATTTCAGCCATTGACTGTACTGACGTTTGAACACGGGCGTTATCTTGATGAAACAGGACTTTTCTTCTGAGCATTCCTCGACGTTTTTCTTTTATTTCCTCTCGTAAACGACGTAGTAAGGTGCAGTAGTAATCAGAGTTTATAGTCTGACCCCTTTCAAGATAATCAATCATAATCACACCTTTCGAGTCCCAGAATACTGAAGCCATCACCTTATTTGCCGACAAAATCGACTTAGCCTTTTTAGGGGGTGGTGAACCAGGTCTTCTCCACTGTTTTGATTGTTGTTTTGTTTCCGGTGTACAGTAATGAACCCATGTTTCGTCTATAGTAACAAAACGATTCAAAAATCATCTGCATCGGCTTCAAATAACTCCAAACAGTCGCGTGAAATAGTCAATCGCGTCCTTTTTTGTTCAACTGAAAGCAGTCGCGGAACCCACCTCGCAGACACCTTGTGGAAACCCAACTCGTTGACAATGATGTTTTGAGTTCGTTCATAAGATATGCCTATAATCTCGGCTATCTCTCTAATTTTTAATCTGCGGTCTCCCATTATTAAATCAAGTACTTTTTTAATATTTTCGTCAGTAGTTGACGTCGAAGGCCTTCCAGAGCGGGGTTCATCTTTCACACTCTCTTAAATTCTGCTATCCATTTTTTGACGGATGAATATGACAGAGCACAATCGCCTAATGTACTGACCATGTCATCATGGATGGCTTTTGATGATAGCCCCTTCTTATGGAGGTACTTAATGACGGCACGCTGCTCGATTTGCTCCATTCGCGGAAATTATGTCCGATTACTTTGTTAATAAATTTATAAAATCACAACTAATTATCGCACACGTTTCGAACTTCACACAATGAACTAGTCTGAACTGAACTAAATAATGTGGGTAGATTTGATTTTTAGAATTGAATGGATCTGTGTTAGGCCGAGTACTTTTCAATCCACCCTCGTATTTTGTTAGGTTACTTATGAATATCGAATGACTCCCTTTTTTAATTATCTTCATTGCACCACATTTAACTTTCGGATTTATTTCGGCAACTTTTGTGTATCATTTAATGCTTTTCGTTTCTTTAATTTTTAATTTTAAATTAAAAAAATGTTAGTTAAAAAGTAAATCTTATAAAATTAGTTGAAAATTGTTTCATTTCTTAAAATAAAATTGAGGAGAATTTGTGGGGAATCTGTTGTTTTGTCCTTAAATTTAGCATTTTGACATGAATTTTCGGGGAATTGGACAAATTGGTGTTGGTAATTCTGCCATGTTGCACCGACATTTACCTATTAAGAATTGTTTGCCGGTGACATAAGGACTACAGGCGGCAATCACTATAAAACTTGCAAGTCATCATCATCATCATCATCATCATCACCATCATTACAGCCTTTCATAAGTCCACTGCTGAACATAGGCCTCCCCCAAGGAATGCCACAAAGCACGGTCCTGAGCCACCTGCATCCATCGACTTCCTGCATGTCTTACCAGGTCGTCACTCCATCTCGTGGGGGGTCGCCCTACACTTCGCTTACCGGTACGAGGCTGCCACTCAAGAACCTTTCTTCCCCATCGGTTGTTGGTTCTTCGAGATATATGGCCGGCCCACTGCCACTTCAGCTTACTAATCCGTTGGGCTATGTCGGTAACTCTGGTTCTACTGCGGATATACTCATTTCTAAGTTTATCACGCAGAGAAACCCCGAGCATAGCCCTCTCCATAGCTCGCTGAGCGACCTTGAGCTTCCTCATACGGCCAGCAGTGAAGGACCACGTCTCAGATCTGTAAGTCATCACTGGCAACACGCACTGGTTGTACAATTTCGTTTTAAGGTTTTGAGGTATGTCTGACGAGAAGATGTGTCGTAGTTTCCCGAACGCTGCCCAGCCGAGTGGAATCCGTCGATTGACCTCTCGGTCTAAGTTGGACTTACCTAGTTGGACTATTTGTCCCAGGTAAACATACTCGTCAACAACTTCGAGGTTAATGCTCCCAACAACTACCGGCATAGGTGTGACATGGACATTAAACATGATCTTTGTTTTGTCCATGTTCATCCTAAGACCTATTCGTTGGGAGACACTATTGAGGTCATTGAGCATGGTGCTTAGGTCCTCCAGCGATTCTGCCATAAGGACTATATCGTCGGCAAATCGAAGGTGAGTGATGTACTCGCCATTGATGTTAATACCATATCCTTCCCAGTCCAGAAGCTTGAAAACGTCTTCCAATTACTTGCAAGTACTTTTAAAAATTTTTGACGTACCTCTTTTTAAATTCAAAGTATTGGTTGGATTAAATACGGAAAGTCAATTAAAATTAAGTAAAAGTATTATTTTTTACATTAATTCTCATAGATTAATTAACTGACGATCATTATTGCAATTGATTTTAACTATTAAATTATTCAGTACCATTTCATTTCTATTTTCTTATACAAAATCAAAGATAACGATGAAATAGTGGTTATAATTGTGTGAGTACTGAGTACCCAATTAGGTACGTTTATTAATTTCAATGTGATTTTTGTAGTAAAGAACTGCTTGTTTCGTCAGGGTACAACAATTGATTGTGTAATTGTATTAAAAATGACAACCATAACTTCTAAATTCCATATGAAGACTACTCGTAAGGATAACTAAAATTATAAATAAAATAAGCGTTGGCAATGTCGTAACGGTTTAACGGTCTGTGTAAATGCTCAGTACTTCAAGAATGTTACGACGCACGAGGCATTTATTTTGGCGGGATAAATTATTAATTTTAGTTTTTGAGACAGTTCCGTGTTGACTATCACGTGCGCGTTAGCGACTGTTTAGTCGTTTTGTTTATTAAATTCTTGTTGTTATTACTTGTCGTTACGTTCTGTGTTTCTCGTTTTGTTTTAATAATGCCTAACGCGTAAGTACGTTTATAATACTCGTGACTACGGCAACATGTTCATGTGCCTTGGAAAATCTCATAAGGCCACGGAGGATTTAGATCAGTAAGCTGTTTCATACCTATTTTTTTTAATAACTTAGTACTAAACTCATCTGAATGGGTACATAACTGAATACATCAGAATAATAAACATACCTACACGATGGATAAAAAAGCATGACTAACCTCGTTAACATTTCATTTAAGTAATTTTTTAATTAGCCGGGAATCGAACCAGGTATTTGGTTTATTTAACCTGTGAATTCGAATTAAAGTGGCTAGCTGGAGACAAGCATAGTGGCAAAATAGTAGGTTAAGTAGATAAGTTAGGTATTTAGACGTGTTGTAAATTATTAGGTATTGCGGTACCATCGCTAGCTGCGTGCCGCCCAAATTCAGCACCCGCGCGTACATTGACCCCTAGTCAACTGATTCTAATTCCACAGCTTCTTTTGTTGTAAATAAAGTAGACAATAGGAAAAAATGCTTAACCGTATTTTTAGATCTTAAGAAAGCATTCGATGCCGTTTCTGTTCCTATCCTTGTACACAGGCTTGAGGATTTGGGTATAAGGGGTATTCCCTTAGATTTCTTTAAAAACTATCTTAAGGATCGCAAGCAGAAAGTAAAGATAGGTGAATAGGTTATTTTATTTTTGTGTTGTATTATTTTATATTTATTTAGAGATTTTGTATATATAAGTATCCTTATATATTTACTATTAATTATTTTTCTTTATTACAAAGTATATTAAGTTGTAAAGTTTAAAAATATTTTATTTATTTGCTTTTTGTTATAAGATATGTTTTTACTTATTTATTAATTTATGGAGTGGTTGCACCTACCACAGCTTCTCAAATCATCCAGGGTTGACTGGTAGAGAATGTCACAAGGCATTAAGTCCGCCCTTTATATCCCTTATTATAAGGTAGATGTAAAAAAATCAATAAAATAAATACTTAAGCGAGGAATCTGATATAACATTCGGAGTACCACAGGGCAGTGTTCTGGGTCCTACATTGTTTTTAGTCTACATAAATAATCTAACTAATATGCACATGAACGAAGGCCACATAATCCCCTATGCAGATGATACTGCAGTAATATTTACTGGTGACTCCTGGGATTATGTACGTAGATCTGCTGAAGAAGGACTTGCGAGGATCGCCAAGTGGCTGAACTCTAACCTACTTATTTTAAATACTTTGAAAACCAGTTATATGTGTTTTACAAATTATATTCGAACTCAACCTAACATCAATTTCCAAATTAAACTTCACACATGCAATGATCCCTTAAGTACTAGTTGCCGCTGTTCATTAATTTGTAAGGTCTCTGTGACCAAGTATCTAGGGGTCATAGTTGACCAACATTTGTCATGGCATAGGCACATTGAACTAATCATGAATAGACTTAGGAAACTTACTTAGACATTTAAAACACTAAGAAATATTGCTACGAAAAATTTAGTTTACCAAATATATATTGCTTTGGCTCAGTCTATTTTAGTATATTGTATTCCTGTATGGGGTGGTGCTACTGAAACTAAGTTTTTAGAAGTTGAAAGGGCACAAAGAAATTTGTTAAAAATTATGCATTTTAAACCAAAAAGATTCCCAACAGAAGATCTCTATGCTATAAGTAATGTACTCACTCGGAAACTGTACATCTTATATTCCGTTCTAAGACTGCATAAAGGTATAAAGTTTGACCGTTGTATTGTAGCCAAAAGAAGGAAAAATATAGCAGCTACAGCTGTCACTGTTAAAACCGCTTTAGCTAGGAGGCAATATGTAAAACAGTCTGCGACTCTATACAACGTCATTAATAAAAACATAAATATTTACCACCTTAATTACCGAAATTGCAAATATGCTCTAACCAAATGGCTATTGAATAAGAGCTATGATGATACTGAGGCTCTTTTAAGCATCATAAAATAATGTAATTTATTTGTAACACACACACACACACACACACACACACACACACACGGACGCACAAACGCGCGCGCACACACGCACACACACACACACACGCACCACACACGCACACACGCACGCACGCACGCACGCATGCACGCACACACACGCACACGAACACGCACATGCACACGCACACGCACACGCACACGCACACGCGCACGCGCTCGCACACACACACACACACACACACACACACACACACACACACACACACACACACACGCACGCACGCACGCACGCACGCACGCACGCACGCACGCACGCACGCGCACGCGCGCACGCACACTCACACGCACACGCACAAGCACACGCATACGCGCACGCACACGCGTACGCACACACACACACACACACACACACACACACACACACACACACACACACACACACACACACACGCGAACAAACACTCACAAGCGCGAACACACACACACACACACACACGCACGCACGCACGCACTCGCGCACGCACACTCACACTCACACTCACACGCACACGCACACGCACACTCACACGTACACACGCACGCGCACGCGCACGCACACACATACACACACACACACACACACAGACACACACACACACGAACAAACACTCACAAGCGCGCACGCACACACACACACACACACACACACACACACACACACACACACACACACACACGCACGCACGCACGCACGCACGCACGCACGCACGCACGCACTCACGCACGCACGCACGCACACTCACACTCACACTCACACTCACACGCACACGCACACGCACACACACACGCACGCGAACGCGCGCAAGCACGCACGCCTTTGCGCGTAAACGCACCTTTGGCGTGAATGTAATTACTTTTATTATCTTAATTTTTATAGTTAATTATTATGTATAAAGGTCATGCAAGTAGTTAATGTAAGTGCTATGGAAGAGCGGAGTCTCCTAACACAAATTTTTATACTTAAAAGGCGACCCCGTCCCCGGTTAAAATTAATTTATGATCATTTGCTGAATAAACTATTTTTAGTTTTTATTTTTTTTTTTTTAGTTTCATTTAGCTGTACTAACATGATGTAACGTGAATAAAGTTAATAAAACGTGAAAAGATGATTTTTTTTCCTCGGGATCGAATTTCTTCGAGACCCATCATGAAAGGTATCGTTATTACTATCGTCTGTCTTCGTTTTCGGGAGCGTTTCACTAATACGCCGTATAAAGAGATACACAGATCCTAGCATTAATGTTCAAATTATATAAGCTTTTACTGGCAATATTTCTTCGCAAATTTATTTAGCGTACAACCTAATCGGTTTCGCACAGGGGCTTAATAGTAAATTTGAATAATATAAAAGGTGTGCCGAAAAAAAGAGTAACAGGATTACATATTTTCCATGAAATAAACAATGGAAATCGCCTAAAAAAATGCTATGCTATGCCAAGTACAATGTTAAATCCTTTAAAATTGAAGTAACACGTGTGTACTGCAGTGGCAATAGTCCCAGTTTGGGAATATTTAAACCGGAATACGAAGACTGTAAAATTGTGCCAAACCATCTCCAAGTAAGCGAGAAAAGTGCTGCTATGGTACAGTGTAAAGGGATACGTATTATTCACTGACTCTACTACTTCTATTCTACATATTATTAACTGAATTAGATATGTGGTGGTTAGACTACGGCGGCAAAATTGACCGTGTTTGTTATTACTCATAAAAAATATAAAGAATTCTTTCAAATAGAATTGGTGTAGGACCAGCATTTTTTTTCTTATTATTCTTTTGGAAAATATGTCTAAAAAAATTAATTTAAGAATTACAGAGGTTATTGTATACGGCAACTAATTTGGCAAGGTTTTCGCGTAGTGAGGGAAAGTTTGCGCATGTACAACGGGACGTGGACACGTTGCGGGAGGCAAGGGTCGTCTGGCTAACCAATCGGGCGCTTGAAACGATTTATAAAGAACGACTTTTGCGATTCTAACGTATCTTGCCAAGTTAGACGCCGGAGACAATAATTCAGCAGTTTCACAGCGTAATTCAGATTTTTAATCTTTATTATAAGAGAATGAATAAAAAGTATATCTATTAAATATTTACAAAATTCAAACGTCACAAAAGTCAAAAAGACTTACTTTTTGATTATACTCGTATAACATCTATAATTTTAACAATTAGACGCTAATGTTTAATCAAAATTACTATTACAGAAGTAATTTTTAAAATTGGGACTTCATTTCAAATACGTCTACAGTTTAGACCCACTATAGACCGATTCTTATATACAACATTACAAACAATATTTACAATTGATTAGTTATATTTATATATGAGCGCTTACCACCAAACATGTCAGCAAACGGGTTGCCCAGGGACAGCAGATCGTCTGAAGCTTTGCTGGTGGTGCTCGCTGTATCCGATGGCGCCGGACCAAATAGATCCACGATGGACTGGTTTTGGTTTTGATTTTGATTCTGGTTCTGGTTCTGTGCCGGTGCGGTCGACAGGAATGGGTTGTTTGCCGCGGTGTTTGTCGGAGATTGCACCTTATTCTGTAATAATTGGGATTCGTTTCAGATCGGCTTTTAATTAACGGTGAAACCCTACACCCAACAACAAGGATGTACAAAAAACAAAACGTGTATGATGAAATGGATGTTTAAAGTGTTTTTTGACGTGACCATGTCCCTCTTCCACAGGCTAGCATGTTCAAGTATTTGTTACGAAAACGGCCCTGTCTATCATCGAATGTATCGGGGAAACAACACGTATTATGTGCTATAAGTATTATGTACTATTTTTTCATGTTATTGCATGGCTTGAGATATTACTAACTAGTTTACAGTTTTTTTTTTTGTATCAGAACCAACCAATATGAAATTATTCCTTTATGATTCATATAAGGTATACATTAAAAGTACATTGAACCAGTGTCTCCCAAAATACATATAATAAACTAATCTTAACCAGCATATGTTTTCCAAAGCGGAATGTTGAAGCAAATGTAATAAACTTAAAATTTGATCTCGTCGCCTACAGCATAGACTGCTTGACACATATAAAAAATAACATCCGTTTCCAAATAGATACGTTACAATTTACTTATTAGTTACAAACCAAAGAGGTGAATTGTGTCTTGCACCGGGAGAGAAATTGTATAACATGATTGAAGATTAAAAAACAACATTAATTAACGATCTTAGTCGGATCTAAGCGGTCATCCACCGCAGCCTACTTCACCCGAGGATGCCTCGTATAGAGGGTGTACGAGCAAGTACATGATATTTCAACAGTTTAGAAAATAATGCTGATATCGCGCCTGCGCGCGCGACACGTTCACTATAATTACATTTTTTATTCATAAGTATTTTCAGTACAATAAACGCTCTCTACGGAAACGGACACAGTTTTAATTACCACATCCCGTAACGTAGAAGATACAACCTACATTAATATACTACATATCAATTATATGTAGAGGGTCACAAATCACAAAATACCCCCTACATTTTGGTCCTTCGAGCTTTCGACGTGAACTAAGACTTGCATATTACGTCTACAATAGTTCTTCGTGATTCTATCTGTAGTGTCACTTTGGTTGCTGGCCTCCCACAAGCGGGTCTCACCAGCTTGATTGAGGTGCATACTACGGTAAGAGTCGCAGTCACACGTATCTGAAACCAACTATTTACAACATCGTTCTTAAACCATGGAGAACCTACTTCAACAACAGAGAACAATCATTGAATCTATCCTTAAAATTGAGGCTAACTTCAAAAAGGATTCTGATTCACGTAAGTCAGGAACATACATACAGAAAAGGTTGGATGCGTTGAATGCTCAATGGGAGGTGTTCAACATGAATCATGGTGTTCTAAAAAAAACAGACAGTGACTTGGATGACGACTATTTCATCAATGATACCTACACCACCACAAAGAAGCGGTACGAAGCGATTCGTGACATGCTGACGAACTACGAGGTGAAAACTGCGGAAACTGGAGTACCATCAAGGTCTGATGAGTTCATTAGCCAACAACGCACTAATTTCCGGGCGCTCTCTAGGGTGATTAAAAACATCAACACCAAAGAGTTGACAGAAAAGTGGGAAATTTGTGACAAACTGAATTCGCTGCAGTCTCGCTGGAAACTGATCGACGAGCTCCACTGGCAAATCGATAACCTGACTTCTGGCGGTGATGTAGGCTACGAAGAAGAGTTTTCTGCATACGAAACCTTGTACGAAACTACAAAAAGGGATTTGAATCGTAAGCTTAACTCAGTATCTCAACAGCATCAGCAAGTGCCTACAATTGAGATTCCTTCTTTTTCTGGTAATTATACCCAGTGGCCTACATTCATGGACCTCTACTGTGAAGCCATCCACAACAATGTCATGTTGACAAAAACGCAAAAGATGCAGCACCTCAAGGGCAAACTTAAAGGCGAGGCGGAGCGCATCGTACAGCATCTTACAGTATCAGCTGATAATTACGACACCTGTTGGGAGATACTCACCCATAGGTACAACAACCGACAACTTTTGTTTACAAAACATATACAAACCCTTATGGGACAACCGGCGTTGCAAACACAGAATGCATACGAGCTGAAGAAGCTACATGACACAAGTGTCGAGACCATACATGCTATTCACAATCTGGGCATCGACACAACGACTTGGGATCCGATCCTGGTGCACATTCTCACTGGCAAATTGGACTCCGACACGTATGCAGCCTACATGGAGATCAGAAAGGCTCCGAGAGAGCTACCTTCCTTGGATGAGCTGATAAACTTCTTGGAAAACAAGTTTACTGCGCTTGAACCTGTTCAAAAGAAGAGACAGACACCTAACAAGTCAAACAATTCGACCAACAAGGAGGCAACAGCTCAATTTAAGAAGGACTTTAACAACACCAACAGGCGTAGTTTTCTTCGAGCATATCATACAAGCACAGACAAAAATTGCCCGCTGTGTAAAAACAATCATATTTTACTCTACTGCAAGTCGTTTCAAGACATGTCACCGGAAGACAAAATGAGGTCAATTTCGCAACTACATATTTGTCGCAATTGCCTGTACTTACACAACGACAATAAATGCAACTCCAACAAAAGATGCCGCGTGTGCAAAGAAGCACACCACACAACATTGCACGATATTTACCGCAAAGTTGAAATCGCGGTCTCAAATAACGTTATACCTAGCAACAAGCCACATACGTCACAGCAAAAGGCAAACCACGTGTCTGGAAATTATAACGAAGTCCTACTAGCGACCGTTCAATTAAAGGTGATGGCAGCTGATGGATCGACTGTTCAATTGCGATGCCTTCTCGACCAAGGATCACAGATAAATCTAATAACCGAAGATGCTGCGCAACGGCTGGGACTGCAAAGACAAAATCGAAACGCCACAGTCTCAGGCATAGGGACGTCAGCACATCATAGCAACGGAACCGTACGGTTAGACTGTGAGTCTTTGTACGGAGGCCATTCATTTACAATCGAAGCCATGGTAATGGCCAACATGCTCAGCAACCTGCCTAATTACACCTTCGAAAAACAAGACTGGCCACATATTCAGAACATACAACTGGCGGATCCCGACTTCAACATCTCGAGACCAGTGGACGTTCTGTTAGACGCTGGAGTGTATGCTGACATAGTAATGAGTGGTATGCTACGAGGACCCTCACACGCACCCATGGCTCAACAGACAAAAGTGGGCTGGGTACTGCTGGGCAATATCAAAACCTTCAACTGCCACGTGCTCATTAATCTTGACGATGTATCTCGATTTTGGGAGATGGAGGAGATAACCGAAACCAATCACAATCTAACATCAGAGGAAGAATACTGTGAATCTATTTATTCAACCACAACAACAAGAAAAGAAGATGGACGATATGCAGTCAGACTTCCAATGAAAATAAACTACGAACAAACCTTGGGCACTTCTAAGCCACAGGCAATCGCACAATTTCGGCAGTTAGAAAAACGATTGGCCAAACAGGAAACATTTTCTACGTCATACAAGAAGTTTATTGACGAATATCTACAACTCGGCCACATGAAGCCATGCACTGAACACCATAAGCCAAGCTACTTCTTACCTCATCACGGCGTACAAAAGCTGGACTCAACAACTACAAAATTGCGCGTAGTCTTTAATGCCTCTGCCAAGACAAGTACAGGACAAAGCTTGAACGATCTCATGGAGTGCGGGCCTAACCTCCAACAAGACCTACAATCTATGATTCTACGTTGGCGAGCCTTTCAATACGTCTACACTGCAGACATTGAGAAGTTTTACCGTCAAGTACTGATACACGATGAAGATCAACACCTGCAAAAAATTGTATGGCGTGACTCTGCTACAGATCTCATCAAAGAATACCAACTGTGCACTGTAACATATGGTACCAAAGCTGCACCATTTTTGGCAATGCGCACCATAATACAACTCGTAATGGACGATGGACACCGCTATCCTCTCGCGGCAGAGATCCTTACTCACCAGCTGTATGTGGATGACCTACTTGGTGGCAGCAACGACATGTTAGAAGCACAAGACGCTCAAAACCAATTGATTGACCTGTTAAAAGGCGGTGGGTTCAATCTTCGCAAATGGGCTAGTAACCACCCCAGATTGCTTCAAACTTTACCTGAACATCTCATAAGCCAGAATATGTTTGACTTCAAGGACGCAGAGAGTAACAAAACACTCGGCTTAACCTGGAATCCGCACACTGATCAGTTTACATTCAAGGCGCCACTTAGTAACACACGTGACGTCACAACGAAGCGGACATTGCTCTCTGATCTATCAAAATTATATGACCCACTTGGTTGGCTGTCTCCGGTAACAATGAAGGCAAAACTCATATTTCAACAAGCTTGGCTTGCTTCAACAAATTGGGATGAACCTCTTCCGGAAGACATACAACAAGAGTGGACAACCTTTCAACAAGAATTGCCCACTATCAGGGGCGTAGCTACCGCCGTATCAGCCGTATCAATGATACGGGGCCCCCGGGCTACAGGGGCCCCCAACGTGTGTAAGCAAAAACTCCAAGGACTTCTAATGGGACAGGAAAGGCTATCACTATTCTCTAAAGAAGTAAAGAATTTAGTAAAACTGAAATCGTCTTCAGCTATGTTCGCCGAACAAAAGGCACGAAAATTAAATTGTTTGGCTAGCTTAGTTCCTAGGAGTATTTATTGTAAGTAATAACTCATAAGCCCGTGTAGTGGCGGGTAAGAATACTCACAACCCCATATCTTCCCGTGGGTGTCGTAAAAGGCGACAGACGGAAACTGAGGCAGAGGATGGGCAGCAGCATCTTTCTGATAACAGCAAAACAACAATAAAAAAACTGCGCTTGCCAACCCGCTCGCCAAGCGTGGCAACTATGGCAATATACCCCCATGAAAGTAACGAAGAGATGGCCCCCAGTCCCCGGCAGCCCCGCTATTCCTGGCTAAGGTGGCGACCATGGTAACAGCGAGGCAGGGGGTGCTAAGAGTCTCCGGTGGAGGTTCTGTTGCCACCTACGACGACTCGACATGGCAACTTATAACGCACGCACCCTGAGGACTGACGAGAAGGTCCTGGAGCTAGAAGAAGAGATAGACAAGTTGCACTGGAATGTCATAGGATTATCCGAAGTCTGAAGAGAGGGGGAGGTCACGGTAATCCTCGAATCCGGCAATTTGTTCTATCACCAGGAGGGCGACCATCTGTCCCAAGGAGGTGTCGGATTTATCGTCCACAAGTCTCTCGTTAACAACGTTGTAAAGATTGGGAGTGTGTCGACGAGGGTTGCGGACCTTATACTCAGAATCACCGAACGGTAATCGCTGAAGGTTATACAGGTTTACGCATCAACCTCGGTACACGCCGATGAGGAGGTGGAAGAAATGTATGAGGATATCTCTAGAACAATGCATTCCTCCAAAACCCACTATACGGTGTTAATGGGAGACTTCAACGCAAAACTAGGCACAAGAGAGAACGGTGAGCTGAAAGTAGGGAAATTCGGAATAGGGCAACGGAACCCAAAGGGCCAGCAGCTGGCGAACTTCATGGAGAAAGAAGGACTCTTTATGATGAACTCTTTCTTCCAGAAGCGGCCCCACAGGAAGTGGACCTGGTCGAGCCACGACGGTTCGACAAAAAATGAGATTAACTTTATTATGACGACCAGACGACAACTATTCAGTGATGTCTCAGTGATCGCGAGGGTGAAAACCGGCAGCGATCACCGAATGGTGAGAGGCACACTGAACCTAAACGTTAAGTTGGAGAAGTCACGTCTAATGAAGTCAACGCTCCGTCCTTCTCGTGCTCTAATCCAAAGTCCAGAAACCTTTCAGCTCGAGCTACGAAACCGTTTTCAGTGCCTAGAAGATTGCAATACAATGGACGATATGAATGACAAGCTCGTGGAAACTGTCCATGCGGTCTGAGCTAAGTTTTGCAAGACCCGCCGCAGAAGAAACAAAAAGTCTCCGATCACACTCTAATCTCAATGGCTTTTAGACGGGGTATATAGCTGCAGTCTTCAGTAGATTTGACAGCGTACAGGCAACTGAACATACAGATCTCCAAATGCATGCGGCGGGACTTGTGCAACTTTAATTCTGCTCGTATTAAAGAAAAGATCGAGCAGAACCAGGGCTCCCAAGTCTTTGCAAGAGATCTGTCTGCCAGAAAGAGCCAACTGTCGAAGCTGAAGACCGAGTATGGCAGCGTCGTTTCCGGGACACCTGAGGTTTTGAGTGAGATTGAGAGGTTCTATTGGCAGCTGTACACATCATCGTTGGAGCCACACGTAAGTGTGAGTAACGATCCAAGAGCGAGTCTTATCCGACACTATTCCGATGATATCTCGGACGTCAGTCTGAGCGAGATTAGAATGGCTCTCCAGCATCTTAAAAACGGCAAGATCCCAGGCTGGATGGAATTACAGTGGAGCTTCTGAAAGCGGGTGGAAAACCGATACTTGATGTCCTTCAGAAGCTCTTTAATTCCGTCCTCCATGGTGGCACTACTCCGGAAAGGTGACAACGCTCTCTTGAAGAACTACAGACCGAGTTCCCTTTTGAGCCGCGTCTACATGCTGTTTTCGAGAGTCATTACTCCCGAACAAGCCGGTTTCCAAAAAGGCTTTAGCACCATATACCACATACATACCCTTCGGCAAATTGTACAGAAGTCCGAGGAGTACAATTTACCACTATTTCTGGCGTATGTGGACTATGAGAAAGCCCAAAGACTTTCAATCAAAATTACGTCGAAATTCGGGCGGTGCTGCAGTCCCTTCAGCGATGCCAAGTTGACTGTCGGTATATCGAAGTGCTGAAGTGCTTGTACAGTAGGGCTACGATGGCTATCCGAGTACAGAACCAGAGTACGAAACCTATCCAATTGCAGAGAGGTGCAAGACAGGGTGACGTTATATCCCCGATACTCTTCACCGCTGCATTGGAAGACGTTTTCAAGCTTCTGGACTGGTAAGGATACGGTGTTAACATCAATGGCGAGTACATCACTCACCTTCGATTTGCCGACGATATAGTCCTTATGGCAGAATCGCTGGAGGACCTAAGCACTATGCTTAATGACCTCAATAGTTTTTCCCAACGGATAGGTCTTAAGATGAACATGGACAAAACAAAGATCATGTTTAATGTCCATGTCACACCTATGTCGGTAGTTGTTGGTAGCTCTAAGCTCGAAGTTGTTGACGTTTATGTTTACCTGGGACAAATAGTCCGACTAAGTAAGTCCAACTTCGACCGAGAGGTCAATCGAGGGATTCGACTCGACTGGGTAGCGTTCGGGAAATAACGGCACATCTTCTAGTCAGGTATACCTCAAAACTTGAAAACGAAATTGTGCAACCAGTGCGTGTTGCCAGTGATGACATACGGAACTGAGACGTGGTCCTTCACTGCTGGCCGGATGAGGAAGCTCAAGGTTGCTCAGCGAGCTATGGAGAGGGCTATGCTCGGAGTTTCTCTGCGTGATAAACTTAGAAATGAGGATATGCGCAGTAGAACCAGAGTCACCGACATGGCCCAACGAATTAGTAAGCTGAAGTGGCCATGGGCCGGACATATAGCTCGAAGAACCGGCAACCGATAGGGAAAAAGGTTCTCGAGTGGCGGCCTCGTACCGGCGGATGAAGTGTAGGGCGTCCCCCCACTATATGGAGTGACGACCTGGTAAGACATGCAGGAAGTCGATGGATGCAGGTGGTTCAGGACCGTGCTTTGTGGCATTCCTTGGGTGAGGCCTATGCTCTTTAATGGACTTATGAAGGGCTGTTATGATGATGATGATGATGATGAACTAGTGGAATTTACTAATTCCACTAGTTCGGCAAAAGTACTCTTTTGCCGTTGTCGTGATAATTGACGATAATTTATGTGTACATAGAGAACTGAAGACCATTTTTATGTATATGTTTTTTATTCCTTTATTCGTTTTTTCATTCCTTGGACTTATGAAGGGCTGTAACGATGATGATGAATAACTTAAAATCAATATATAATAATTTGAATTCAATGCAAGCGTTTTTGTTCCTTTTATGAAATCTTTACTCTTCATTGGGGCCCCCCAACAAATTTTGATACAGGGCCCCTCGAAGGCACGCTACGCCACTGCCCACTATCAATACCATCGCTTTACAACGCTGGATTGGTAACACTAAACAACCCATCGAGTTACACGGATTCAGTGACGCCTCCGAGAAAGCCTACGGCTGCGTTATCTACTGTAAATCTATTAGTGAAGAAGGGCAACAAATTATCACGCTGGTGGCGGGAAAAACTAAGCTCGCACCATTAAGAAAACCCCCGTCTTTACCACGGCTTGAACTATGCGGTGCCCTACTACTGTCTCGACTTATGAAAAAGGTCATAGAGTCAATAAACTCACAGATTGTAACAATACATGGTTGGACAGATTCTATGATCGTGATGGGTTGGTTACAAGGGGGGCCTTCAAGATGGACTACATTTGTGGCTAATCGCGTAACACAGATCACTGTCATCATGCCATCGGGATGCTGGAGGCACGTCAAGTCTGAATATAACCCAGCAGATTGTGCCAGCAGAGGCCTAACTCCACTACAACTGGCGAATCATCATTTATGGTGGGGACCTATTTGGCTAAAAGACAACGATCTCCCACTTCAAGACCAATTCCACACAACTGTTGAAGAGAAAAAGGTCAAACAAGTTTGCGTGTCACAAAGGTCGATGCCATTAATCGGAGAACTTTTAAACAAACACAGCTGTATGGCACGCGTAACTCGAATCCTAAGTTGGATACTTCGGTTCATAAACAATGCACGTGACGTCAACAATGCCATGCGGTCATCGTACTTAGCAACGAGTGACCTGCAGAACGCACATAATGCAATTATCAAGGCTATACAAACTAATCATTTCGCCGACGACATTGCACAACTCAATAAACATCATAAAGTGCGAATAACAAGCAGCATTTTAAACTTAAATCCATTCCTGGACAAACACGAAATCTTACGTGTAGGAGGACGTCTGGAAAATGCCAACTTAAGTCAAGAACAAAAACATCCAATTATCTTACCTTACAATGACAGGTTAACGGAGTTACTGATCGACCAAGCGCACAAGAGGACCCTGCATGGTGGAGCCAGACTAACTCTATCATATCTACGCAACAGATATTGGATTATCAGCGGTTTGAGAGCAGTGAAAAAACGACTTATACGGTGCATCACGTGTCATCGCTTCAAAACTATCAACAACAACCAACTTATGGGTGATTTACCTCCTCCACGCGTCACACCATCTAGGCCTTTCACACACACCGGTGTAGATTTCACTGGGCATGTGGAGGTAAAGGCTAACAAGGGCAGAGGAATAAAGACAATGAAGGCCTACGTAGCTGTATTTGTGTGTCTGTGCACAAAAGCTCTTCACCTCGAACTTGTCTCCGATCTCAGCACAGTGGCTTTTCTGAACGCCTTGAAACGAATGTGTGCCCGCCGAGGAAAGCCTCGTCACATCTACAGCGACAACGGCACCAACTTCGTGGGCGCAGCAAGAGCATTGGAAAAACAACGAAAGGAGGCATTACAATGCTACATAAACAATGACGTCATAACTAACATGTCAGAGTGGGGCATTGAATGGCATTTTAACGCTCCTTCCTGGCCTACTGCTGGTGGACTCTACGAAGCTGCAGTAAAAAGCCTGAAACATCACCTCAAACGAGTACTTGGGGATCAAAAACTTACGTTCGAGGAATTTTCTACACTGTTGGCGCAGATTGAAGGATGTCTCAACTCTCGCCCCCTGGTGGCGTTGTCAGAGAATATCGAAGACCTTGACTGCTTGACACCAGCTCACTTCCTAATCGGCGAGCCTTCTCTAGAATCACCACTATCCGCTGAGGGTAATGACATGACCTTCTCTACAAGATGGCAACTTACGGAGAAAATGTACAAGGACTTCTGGAGAAGGTGGTCTACTGACTATCTTCAAACTCTACAAACTCGAAGCAAATGGCACTTCCCTACTAAAAACTTAGAAGTTGGGGACGTCGTTATCGTCAGAGAAGACAACATTCCTCCTGCCAAATGGATCCTGGGATGGGTGTTGGAGACTCACCCAGGTGCGGACGGCCGGGTACGAGTCGTCACACTGAAAACTAAAACAAGTAATATGAAGCGACCGATTACAAAATTGTCACGCCTTCCGTTGGATCCGTCATCTTATACAACTGCATCTTCTGACGTTGACACTACGAAGCCTGCAATAAATACACAAAGAAAACGAAGAAACAACAACGGCAAAAAACACTTCAACAACCTTTTTTGTACGTTACTACTTATATTTTCGATGTGTGTTGGACCTACTACGCAACAAATGATCAACATAACAAGGCTTAGCAGTTCAAGAGTCGTTTATTTTGACAAGGTGTCTGATGTGCAGATTATTCAAGATAAGTGGAAAATGGTTGTATACTACAACATGACGACATATTGGCGGAGTTTGGACAACATACAAAACTATGTCAACCATTTGAACACATTATGCAAGAATGAAGCAGCCTATCTTACAATTTCATCCCAGTTTCAACACGAACTTAACGAAATTCAACACTATAACGATATCTTACGATCAGAACATGGACCGTCTCGAAGAAAAAGAGGACTAGTGAATGGAATAGGATACCTAGCAAACTCCCTTTTTGGTACTCTGGATGAGAGATTTGCCAATCAGTACGTGAAGGATATCAACATAATCCAGTCAAACGAAAATCATCTATTGAATCTCTACAAAAATCACACATCGATCATCGAAAGTGAATATAATCTTCTAAAAAGAAACGAGGAAGTAATGAACACACAATTTCGTATCATCGACAATCATCTCGCTGAAACGGAAAAACGCATACAAATCAGCCATGACAATGCTATGTACATAACAGCTACCGCTCTGGCCGTGAACTTGATCATTTCAAACATACGACAAATACAACAGCAACTCCTAGACCTAGTAACTGACGTGAAGGACGGGAGAGTTGACACCCATCTCATCAAGCCCAACCAATTTGAAGATCAGCTCAACATCATCTCCGGTCATTTACCAAGCGAGTTATCGCTACCCTGTGTGAACACACGCCATTGCACGCGAAGCCTATACAAGCTGGCGCGAGTGCACGTGCGCTTAACAAGTGCATACATAATATTCGAAGTGAAGCTACCGCTAATAAACAACGAACAATATGAACTTAACCGCATCATTCCTATTCCGCAAATAACTGGACACACAGAGAAAACTATAGTACTCACATCTGAATACCTTGCTGTAAACCTAAAAGGGGACATGATAATACCCTTAGAAAACCGAGATGTATCATCATGCTTAAATCTGCAAGAAAACAAAATGTTATGTGCTATCAATCAACCTATTTACAACATTAAGGTAGCCGATACATTATGTGAAGCGCAAATATTAAACAATGGCGACTCATCAACATGCCGCACAAGAGTATTGGATTGCAACGACAGGTGGGTGCGATTACACAATCGTGGCGCGTGGCTGTTCTCCTGTTGCGAAGACTGCACGATGCGCATTTTCTGCCCAGCTGGAGTGACGTCACAGCACTTACACGGCACGGGGATTATGTTACTCGGACTTGGGTGTATGCTCAAGGGAGAAAGCTTCATCATTCATGCTCGCAACGACTATCACAGCGAGTTGAAACTAACAGGCAGTGAAGAAAGAATGTACATGCGTGAATCAAGCCTGAACCACATACTGACAGACTTTAATCATACATTTGGACCTGAAGATCATAAAGACGCCTTACAAGAGCTGAAAAACAACATTGATAAGGTCAAGGAACAGCAACAAACACTGAGTGTACAATCACTCACACATGACACACACAACTATGTGTTGTACACCGTAGTCGGATTTATTATTGTAGCCTTCATTGCATGGGGGACATTCCGGCTGAAAAGAAGATGTCAAGGCTGCAGCGTGAATCTTCGCGACAAGCCAGACCCCAACAATGTCGAGCAGCCAACCCAAGGACATTCATCGGAGCATGGGGTCTCGGACATCGATAGTGTGGATGCGGTGATCGCAACGGCTGCCCGTAAACTCAATAGGGGTTCATCGCCTTAAACTTTCTTCTTGTTTATAAAATTGGCAAGATGTACGAGCAAGTACATGATATTTCAACAGTTTAGAAAATAATGCTGATATCGCGCCTGCGCGCGCGACACGTTCACTATAATTACATTTTTTATTCATAAGTATTTTCAGTACAATAAACGCTCTCTACGGAAACGGACACAGTTTTAATTACCACATCCCGTAACGTAGAAGATACAACCTACATTAATATACTACATATCAATTATATGTAGAGGGTCACAAATCACAAAATACCCCCCTACAGAGGGCGTTGTCGTATTATCGACGATGATGTCATTCCTACCTAATGTATAGTCTGTTCACTAAGATAGTGTCGGTACAAACGGAGGCGCACTTATTATTTTGCTTTTATTTTATTACTTTTACTGTGTTTGTTAAATAAATGTTTATCTATTCTAAGAATAAAATAGAATACAATTTTTTACTTATGGTTATTGTAATAAAAAATGAATATAAATAATAAACAGAAGTTAAGTAGCAAAGAAAATTTAAATAAAAAATTTAATAGGTAGTTAAACGTAAACGAAAGTAAAATAAACATTATTTTTCATCACTCAGCCACCTGAATTTATAATAAGGCATTCAACGTCATCATGTTCGGAATCCATACTAAAATAATATTTTACTTGTTTTGTACTCAAAGTTTTATCTTGAGGCATTTGACTATCCTACCAAGAACGAAAAATCATTTTCTGTATTTGTAGTAGTCAACAAAAACAACCTTTCCCTACGGCGTTTCATTTTAAAATGCCAAACTTTCCTGCGGGTATACACGCACGCGGTGACCTTTAATGTCACGGCGGCGCCTTTGACAAGATGCGGCATGTGCCGAGGAGACACGACACAAAGGCGACCGTATGACCTTTGATGTCACGGCGGCGCCTTTGACAAGATGCGGCATGTGCCGAGGAGACACGACACAAAGGCGACCGTATGACCTTTGATGTCACGGCGGCGCCTTTGACAAGATGCGGCATGTGCCGAGGAGACACGACACAAAGGCGACCGTATGACCTTTGATGTCACGGCGGCGCCTTTGACAAGATGCGGCATGTGCCGAGGAGACACGACACAAAGGCGACCGTATGACCTTTGATGTCACGGCGGCGCCTTTGACAAGATACGGCATGTGCCGAGGAGACACGACACAAAGGCGACCGTATGACCTTTGATGTCACGGCGGCGCCTTTGACAAGATGCGGCATGTGCCGAGGAGACACGACACAAAGGCGACCGTATGACCTTTGATGTCACGGCGGCGCCTTTGACAAGATGCGGCATGTGCCGAGGAGACACGACACAAAGGCGACCGTATGACCTTTGATGTCACGGCGGCGCCTTTGACAAGATGCGGCATGTGCCGAGGAGACACGACACAAAGGCGACCGTAGAAGCGAACAGATTATAATCATGTTGGAAGTAGTGGTGCTGGGACTTGTAGTGGTGAAGTGGACAGTGCACTCAATTGAGGGAGGGCAGGAGGTGCTATTACACTAGGTTAGACACATCATTTTATATTATTACGCAGATCTTAGTTAATTAATTTTTAACATCTCTATATACAAAAATCAATTGCTGTCCGCTAAAACTCAAAAACGGTTTGACCGATTTTGAAGATTTTTTTTTCGTGTTTGAATGGGTCCTTAGATGGTAAGATTTACTTTTGAACCAGGGTGGTGGCGCTGTTGTCGAGATCCAGAAATCACCCGTACGATGCCGGGGCAGATCGCTAGTCAGAAATATGATTCAACTGTAGTCTTTCAAGGCATACTATCATTTTTGCATGTCATTGGATTGTCTAATCTTTGCACGACGCTCGTGGAACGATTAAGGGTATTTGGTTTGGTTTTCATACAGCGTCTATTACAAACAAATTATATTCTAGCCCGGTAGACGTTTTTTTTTATAGGAAAAGGGTGACAAACGAGCACACAGTCCACCTGATGGTAAGTGGTTGCTGTGGCCCATAGACATCCACATCTTTCCTCTATTACAAATCAAAATGGAGATGCGTTGTCACCCGTGAGGACTAAGATGGAATGCCTCATTTCCAGTCAAAAGGGCCTCCGGCCACCTGCACTCGCCAAGCGAAACGCACAGGTAAACCTCTACTTCACGCTGGTATTCTGTGAGGTCGTGGTACCACCCCGGTTCGAGCCGGCCCATCCGTGCGACAGCAAAAGCTGCCGCGTGGCTCTACCACTGTCCGTCTCTTCCGGTAGGTGACACAATGAGCTTCATCCTGGACTTTTAACAGTAAATATAAAATGTATTAATAACTTGACAACGGCGCCATCTATTGGATCCTATGATAATTATAAAATATCTTCTTAACAAAATGTAATGTAATGTGTGAATATGACCTCAATTGGTCAAGCCGTTCAAAAGTTTACAATCATGAGACGCACCGTTAATAATTGTACACATAAAGCCCAATGTGAAGATATATTATAAATGTGAAAACCCCAACACGTAAAAGCAATGCTATTACATATAAACACATTGTTTTCAATATTAAGGAAAATATTAAATTTTAATTATGGAAGCGTCCCCGCCATAACTGAACACAACAGACATAAACTTTGCCTTTAATTATTAAATATCTTACTAGTATTACAGATATGTCTTCTTCACCTGTCAACTCGTCACCTTGCAATAATTGCACCTAAAAAAATTAAATTACTTCTATATTCGTTTGATTGAATATAGAAACTAAACTGAATGTCAAGTATTAAACTTAATATTCAGTTTAGTGCATACCAATATTTTTATATTACAGGCAATATCGATTTTAGGAAACAAATGCATTTGAGAAAAAAAATCCTTGAATATACCGGTTTATACAATATGTAAAGTAAACCCTGTCCGATCTAAAAGGGACACTTAGGTGCAGCAATGTTAAAAAAATGTTACTTAAAGTAAATATTATTATAGTAAACATTATGTTGTGTGTCTGTGTGTGTACGTGGATGTGTGCGTGTAGGTGGATGTGTGCGTGTAGGTGGATGTGTGGGTGTAGGTGGATGTGTGCGTGTAGGTGGATGTGTGCGTGTAGGTGGATGTGTGCGTGTAGGTGGATGTGTGGGTGTAGGTGGATGTGTGCGTGTAGGTGGATGTGTGGGTGTAGGTGGATGTGTGCGTGTAGGTGGATGTGTGCGTGTAGGTGGATGTGTGGGTGTAGGTGGATGTGTGCGTGTAGGTGGATGTGTGCGTGTAGGTGGATGTGTGCGTGTGCGTGTAGGTGGATGTGCGTGGGTGTGTGCATATACCTTGTACTGGTTCATGGCGGCCTCCTCGTCGGCGAGCGCCTGCTGGCGCAGCGAGTCGTCGATGAGCAGCGCGGCGCTGTGCTCGAGGTGCTCGAGGCGCGACGACGCGGCCGCGTGCCCGAACGACGACGACGTCGACGACAGCGCGCCCATCACGCTCGCCACGTTTTTCTGCGCACTACAATACGGACGAGGTCAGTAACACCAGACAAGTACCGCTCTTATTATTAATACAGCTATTCGCAAAGTCCACTGCTGAACATATGCTTCCGCCCACGGAATGCCACAAAGCACGGACCCGAATCATCTGCATCCATCGACTGCCTGCATGTCTTACCAGGTCGTCACTCCATCTAGTAGTGGGACACTCTACACTTTGTTAACCGGTACGAGGCTAACACTCCAAGTCAACTGGATTCCCTCTAGACTGCTGACCCAAAGTCAAAGCACCTATGAAAAAATGACACAACACAATAGACGCGTTCTAATAGTTTTCTTCATAATTATTGTTGCTTTTCTTTGTTAATATTTTCGTATAAAATATTTAATAACCTTTGAATGCCCTTTGAATAACTTTTTTTTTATTTTCGGGTGTCTGTCTGTATGTCTAAGCTAATCTTCGGACTGACAGAAGAGATTGTAATAAAGCCACGAACAAATCGAGAGTAATACCATAAATAATATAGACTAAATTTTATCCGAAAAATTTAAATATTTTATTAACATAGAAATATTGATAAGATGAAATAAACGATCTTTAATGATTATCATAAGCCTAAATAAAGCCACATTAATCGACCCCACCCACAGAAAACTAGAGCGGGTCGCTAATTATAAATGTTATTGTAAAATTAATATACCTACTTTTAGTGAACAATTCTTTTCAAATATTTTCCCATTAAAAAAAAATTCCAATTAACTGAATTTATAACGTTATAACGTTGTACCATTATTAGCAGGTTTTCGCTATTGGTACTTATCCCATTATTTATCCGTACGGGCTGTAGTTTATTCCAATCTTTTTAATACGCCATAATATTGACATCGTTGATAAACACAAATATCTTTTTCCTATTCCTATTTTGTTTATTACGACGATCCTAAGCACGTTAACTGTGAAGAAAAACTTGAAATCATAATTCGCGTCGTGTAGCTATTAACTTAAGCATTAGTAGTGGGCGGTAAACAAACAAAAACTTTGTAAATTGAATCACACACACAGGAGCGCGCGTACGCGTGATTGTTGTCCATAAATCACATTCCATTTTCGTATATTTTGAAATAAAAGTAGAAGCCTTATTTACTCGTATTTTCAAAAAGTACAATTACGGTATGTCATTATTTATATATTTGAACTTAAACATAAAATTTGGATATTCTTTGAAAAATATCCCTGTATAAATCCCTCACGACTTTACAATATCTGAATTTGGGGCTCAAAGGACCAAAAACGTAAGATGTTTCCTTAATCATAATGATCAATTACAGTACTATGTATATTATTAAAATAAACCACATTAAGTACTTAATGCACACAGATTTATTGATTGATCGCAATCACATGGTATCATACGAACAATTTACAACAGTACGTAAAACAAAGAACAATTAAGTTGTATTTTAACCTGCCGAAATGTCAGACCTATTCAACGAAAATAACAGAAGTAGTATACTTTTGTGAATTTTTCGAACCTTGAAACTTCTTAAAAGTCAAGTAGAGATTAAATCTGTTCCACATTTTGTAAAAATCGCAATAAAGAATATAATGGATACCTGGCGGTCTGAGTGGGTGTATTGGCGGCGGAGCCTTTCTTGCCTTCCAAAGTGGCGAGATGACCTTCCAATGCGTCGAGAAGACTGCTTGGCGCTTTCGTCAAGTCCGGTATGTCACCTTTGTCAATGCCAACGTTTTCTGCCACCTGGAAATGGTAAACGTGCTTAATATAGTATAAATATATATTTTTTAGAATAAGGGTGACAAGCGAGCATACAGCCCACCTGATGGTAAGTGCCCCAAAAACATTTATATCTATCCTTAAATAAGAATCAAAACGCAGATACGTTGTCATCCCTGAGGACTAAGTTGGAATGCTTCCTTTCCAGTAAAAAGAGTCTCCGGTTCTCTACACTCACCATAGGAAACACAGCAGTGTTAAGCTGCTAATTTACGCTGGTATTCTGTGAGAGCGTGGTTATTCACCCATTCGTGCTACAAGTATAGTATAGCTATACCATGGCACTACCACGTGAAAAACCTGGGACGTCGAACTTGACCCTTTTTTACATTTATGTTTTTGGTGGAATATACATGGGTCAGAAATTAGCACGATGTAAAACTAAAGGTGGGTGGATGCTGTGCTCCTTAGACACCAATATATATTTTAGGTGAAGAATCGTATCGCATATGCGTGAATCCTGAAACTGATTCTATGAAACTGAAACTATGGAATACCTCGTTACTAGTAAAAAGGGAATCCTGTTCTCATCACCCACCTCACAAAACACAACCGCAATGTTGTTATTTTATGCTGATGATCTCTGAGTTTTTTTTTTATACAAAACGGGGCAAACGAGCATGCAGCTCACCTAAAGGCAAGTGACTACCGCCGCCCATGACTCCATGACACAACGACAACACCAGAGGAATAGCAGGTTGTCGGTCTTTTAAAAAGGAGTAAGTTCTTTTCTTCTCTCTTTAGTCCCGATACTCTGCGACGTTTTCCCGAGAAATATTGGCACGGCCAGTGCATAAGGCATATAGTCTGTACTCTCGTCAGCATAGCAATGAATGTTACCGGATTACAAGATGTGAAGAAGATATGCAGAAGAAACAGCGTTGGTGATAGTACCGTAGCCTTGTGGAACAGCAGCGTCAATAGGCTTGTAATTAGAGCTTGCACCGACCTTGATGCTACGATATTGTCTACTACGACCTTGATGCTACGATCAGCAAGGAAACTGGTGATCCAATTGCACAATTTCTCGGGAAGCCCATAGGAAGGGAGCTTCGAAAGAGTACTTTATGCCAGACCCGATCGAACGCCTTCGCTATGTCCAAACTAACGGCCAAAGCTTCACCCTTGGACTCTACTGCAACCGCCCATCTATGAATCAGGTAGAGCAGATGATCACCAGCTGATCGACCTCGACGAAAACCGTATTGGCAGTCACTAATCAGCTGGTGATCCTCAAGGTACCTCATGAGCTGGCAGTTTATAATAGACTCCATTATTTTGGAGAACAATTTGACGGCGATAGGCCTGTAGTTGGACGATTCTGAGCGGTCGCCTTTTTTAGGGATCGGGTGGAACAAAGCTGTCTTCCATGAATACGGGACTATGCCTTGGGAGTAGGAGTACCGGAAAAGACACGTGAAAACCGGTGCCTACTCGGGAGCACACGTCTTCACCACAATGAGAGGGACTCCATCAGGCCCACTCGACTTGCTGACGTCTATGGAGAGGAAAGTTTTGCAAAGCGAGCGCTGAGTAAACCGCACATCCAGCATGGAGCACTCACACTGCGGGATGGTCGGCGATATGTTCCCCCCGTCATCGAGTCGAGTTGGAAAAGAGGCTTTAAAATTTGCGGCATGGGCCAGTGAGTCGTCCTCTCTGTGCAGAGATGGAAGAGATAGCTGACAGAAGTTCCCTTGGACATCCTTGGCGAGAGATCAGAATGTAATGCATGAGTTGACCTTCCTCGATTTTCACCATTAAGTATAGTTACACGTGGTCCTTCACAGCTGGCCGTATGAGGAAGCTCAAGGTTGCTCAGCGAGCTATGGAGAGGGCTATGCTCGGAGTTTCTCTGCGTGATAAACTTAGGAATGAGGATATCCGCAGTAGAACTAGAGTAACCGACATAGCCCAACGGATTAGTAAGCTGAAGTAGCAGTGGGCCGGCCATATAGCTCGAAGAACCGACAACCGATGGGGAAGAAAGGTTCTCGAGTGGTAGCCTCGTACCGGTAGGCGAAGTGTAGGGCGACCCCCCACGAGACGGAGTGACGACCTGGTAAGACATGCAGGAAGTCGTTGGATGCAGGTGGCTCGGGACCGTGCTTTGTAGCATTCCTTGGGGGAGGCCTATGTTCAGCAGTGGAATTGTGAAAGGCTGTAATGATGAAAATGATGACACGAGTAAAAACATTTTTAAGACCTATACTAGTGATTATGTCGAGGTGTTTGAACCAAATGCAATAAGATTTTAGAAAAGTAAACGTGTTCGAAACTAAACCAAAACTATAGTCACAGGTAAGTATCAATCAATAGAAACATCGCTTATAATTTTATGCGTTGAGTTAAAACAGAGATAATTTAAAAGTACAGAAGATAGTGAGAGAAGTGTTACCTTTAAGAACTCTCCAACTCTATCCATCCTGATGAGGAACTTTTTATAGAGGTCGAGAGCCTCGCGGCAGTTCTTCTTGTTCATGTCGAAGTATTTCTCCAGCAGGTTGATGATGCCGTCATTGTAGCAAGCGAATAATCTAAAACAAGAAAACTCGTTCGACACTTCAATTTTATCAAAAAATACTAGCTGTATCATGTAATGCGTGTAATGTTTTGTGAACGTATGTATGTGAGTCTGTTTCTTTGGCACGTTTTGTAGCCCAAACGGTTTGATGGTTCTTAAAATATGGGGCGCCGTCGTTACATTTGTCTTAGTTGTGGAAGTGAAATACAATATAAAACTTTTCTTTTTTCGTAAACTTTTTTGACGTCATCGAGTTTTTTTTTAATTATCATTTTAACCATTGGACGAATTTGTAAGAAGCATTCGCGGGCGCGTGCATAACAATTCCAAACGGTTTCATCTTTATTAGACTAAATGTATAGGAACGCATACGGGACAAACAAGAGACATTCATTTTTAATTAAAAAGTATTTTATCTTTAATCGAGTGTTTTTGTCAACTGCTGCTTATAAACAAATGTTTAAACTTAGACTTAGCAATTAGAGGATGTGCAGATTCTGTTCCTTAGCGGACGAAACACATCTGCACATCTTACTGAATGCGTATCCCTAATGGGTAAACGCCATTCATCTGGGAAATTAATTACTAAGCTCAGAGGAAGTTAAATAAATCCTGTAAGTAAATCCTGTGAATCCTGTAAGTCCTGGAATTCATTGAAAATCTAGGACTTAGCAATTAGTCATAGCCACATGTGAATAGTGATGCTGCCTGAATACAGATCAAGGTACAAAAGCAAAGGTAATCTTCCTCCGTCGACACCCAAGGTGAAACTGAGGGAAAACAAGCAACGAATTGTTCCAAGTGACCAGAATTAGCAATCGGCGACTGTGTCCGATTGCCGCTACCGGAACACAGCGACTACGGTTGCCTGTGACAGTGTGCCGTGTCGGTAACAAAAACTGTCCACGTTTGCGCAGCGCCTTAAATTTCATTTAATTGTGTAGCGTTCGCGTAAACATAAGAAACCATTCATACGTAATCCGTTAATAAATGAAGCCAGTTAATATAATTTTAATAGTCCATTTATTTTATAAATTTAGTTGAGTTGATAAATACTCTCTTAGGAACATTTTTGATCTGACGGAGTTGATGTTACGAGTGTATCTTAAAATGCAATAGGAAATTATTTTGTCCATAAAAAATTGCTTTTTTGCAAATATAGTAGAGTTACAGCCTATATACGTCCCACTGATGGGCACTGGCCTCCTCTCATTTCTGAGAGTTTTAGGGCAAGGAAATGTCCACCGCACTGCCACAATGCGTGTTGGCCAATATCGCATGTCTTCGAAATATTTATTTGCAAATAATTTGTACAATATATATGTATAATATATGTATATAATGTACTCCGAAGAGCCTCCGTCAGGTCTGAATCACCCGTACCTTATAAGATCTCTAAAAAGCAGCATGAAGCACATGTTGATGACTCCGTTGGTGAGGTCGTTGGCGGTGCAGTCAAACTCCAGCAGTGCGTCCAGCTGCGCTTGAAGCACTGGCAGCGTCTTCAGCAGTTTCTCCGCGTTCATCATGCGGAGCGAACCCTCCTCCTTCCTATTGGAGCAACAAACGTTACGCATGTGTAATTTGATTATTAATCGTGGATATTTGCAGGATTCTATGGGCCACTGTATTCACTTACCATCAGGTGGACTGTGTGCTCATTTGTCATGGGCGTCATAAGATGCGACTATGGGAAATACCAGAAACATGTTATGGTTTCCGATAGATCACAGTTTAACATCTTGTTTACGCCGTTAAATATCCAGACCAACGACAGGTAGCACGTCAAATATGTAAAATGTCAACTTTAGTGAGTTCCGGTCTTTATCTTAAACGCAGTCACTTACAACATTAAAACAATACTTAGTTGAGAAGTTTGTAATATATTGAGCTGACAAAAGGTCGTGGGTTCGAATCCGCCCTTCGACTACTGTCGTGAATCACACCTAACACAAGCATATTAAATTTACCAGGAGTGGTTAAAGGGAATATTAGTTATGCTAATAGCGTTGCTGGTATTTAAATAAATAGTTTTTAGTTTTACTCACCCTCTTTTAACTTTGCAGAAGTCGAAGGCGACCGTCCGGTATGACAATGCCTTCTCATTCAAGTACTTGGCGTAGCGCCGGATAAACGGAGACATGTCATAGCCTGCACAAGTCCAATCACACTAAAATTAACCTAAAGCATTAGAAAATAAAATTTATTTTCAAATATTACCTTTACACAGTTCTTTGAAATAACGTGCAATTCAGGTGACTTCGGAAAACGATAGAAGACTCAAAGGTAAGCTGTACAGTGCATTTTAACCATATAATACAAGCAAAACTGGCATTATACCCTGCTTTTTTAAGGGTTTGGATTGTCAATTATCCAAACAAACCTGATGTTCAAGACCTGCGAGATCCGGTGATAACATAAAAAGCATTTCAACGATTTCACAAACAAAACAACAATCCGTTGAGGGTAGATTGGATTTAATAACCCTCTATAAAAAAAGGCACAAAGCGTACGTCACATAATATTATTGGCGAAACAAAATATATATTTGCAATATCTTCTCCAACATTTTGTATGTAATAGCTTTGGATAATTAGACTTTAGTAATCGTTATTAAAAGCTAGAAATTATGTAAACTTTGTTTCGTGTGTTCGTAAAACTTTTAGGTTTGTTAGATGTTTATAATAAAATTACAAAATCTTCAAAAAAAATTAAAATCTTTCGCATAATTATAAACTTTATTAATTTTTCTACTCAGCAGTAAACATAAGCTTTAACTATCTCTAAAAAATATATATACAGAAAATATTTCGGGATTGGCTTCAGTATACTGTAGGATAATAAAGACAAAGATTCGAATCTAATAATCTACGATATTTCAAAAGATGGATCAAATATTCGCTGCACATTTCGATAGGTAATAGCGTCTAGTGTTATATTACTTGCCTAGTATCGTATAGTTATATATTTTACATAATTTCTGGCTTCTCGTCATGGTGGCTAGATACTAGCTAGTATATACTTGACATAATTAGATGTCATGTTATGCGTTTTACTAATGTTTTATTTACAAATTAGTTTTGTTTGACATTTATAAAATTTTACAAGTTTTACCTTAACTATTATCTATGCAAACCTGTGTCGACATTAAAATCAAAATCCTTCAACTGTAGTGCATCTAAAAGCAAGCATTGTGTGCGATAAAAGAAATATTTTTTATAGAACAAAACGAGCAATAATTAAATTAGGAAAACTACGTCAGCTATAGGTTGCCATCCATCTAAAAAAATATAACACAAGAATACTTGTTTCTCAGAACATACAATTCTATCGAGTATCTAGCTAAATATCAAAACATATATTTAATAATTAATTAGATAAAAAGAAACAACATTAAGAAAAAGAAAAAGAAAAAGAGTAAAATTATTTTAATGTTGTTTTACAATCCAAAGGTTGTCTGAAATCACTGAGCGATAAAACCGTTCGTTATACTGCCTTTATATATGCATTTGTATTCCTATTTCTATTGTGTTTTTGGTGTATTGCAATAAAACATTCTGCTCGTCTCAAGTTGTTAAAATAGAGATATGTTCTTTTTTTATAGAATTATAAAAGAAATTTTCAAGCGTAATATTTTTACATAAAGCCTCTCTTATTGCTTCCTTAAATTAAATATGAAAATGAGTTTGACGAGGAAGGACTGCCCTGATTTCAGGACTTTTCATCTTCACAAGAATCAAAAGATAATTATATTCTTGAAGGAGTTTTAAAAAATACAGTTAAGAATTTTAACATTTACTAAACGCGACGCAATATCAGGTATTAATTAGGTTAAGTATTTTGTAAAGAATAAGTCATTTCAATTAAACAAACATCTTTATAAAAAACATGCAAGCATTAGTTATTTGTCATTGATCAAGTGGTTCGAATAGAGTAAATTAATAGGTGACAGGGCTCGTTTTCTGCCTACAAGCTTGTCTGGTATCACCTATTTCGGCCTCCAATGATCAATGCAACTGATGATTTGAAAGATTAGAGACCCAGTAAAAATTCAAGAATAAATAACCGGCTGTAAGGTATATTTCATCTTAGTCCTCAGGTGTTGTAAAGCATCTGTGAACTATTTCGTTTAAAATTGGTTGTAGGGGTAGAGGTTACAAAAGCATCTTACCATCAGGTGAACTGTAAAATCGTTTTTCAGTCTAATACAATAAAAAATAAGCAGCTATACCTAGTTACACTACATTTTTTTCTAGATTCAAAAAATAAAACACAAAAGTGATAGCTAAAGTATCAATCTACAACAAGTGACATAAAAGTATCGAAAAATAATAAAAACATATTTATTAAGTACTTAATTTTCAATATCTTTGTTCTGGTATACGAGAAGAAATTTAAGATTGTCTAGCAACCAAAATTATTGATACAAAATATACCCATATTTTCATTTTGCAGATGGCAACCCCGGATTATTTTAAACTTTACTCTCTACATTACTTGCATGTTATGACTGGCATTACATTCATATGAGATCTATCATGTTAATATTATAAGAATTAAGATAAACGGTTACCGGAATAGTTTTGATAGTTCTATTCTCTGGAAGATATAAATGATGATCTCTACTACAATGACTGGATATCGCAAAATGGAAAGAATCAAAATGTGTGCGTGAATACATTATTTTCACACGAAGTATGAATCCACTCTGTAATTCAAATGGTGTGACTCTTTCTAGTTGTAAAACTGAATACTATTGTGTAATTTATAGGCGTCGCATACAGCAACGACTCAACTCCAAGTAGCATTGAAAACTAAGCGTTATTTCGTGTTAAATATACATCACTTTTGTAAATTTAAAAAGTAATGTACGACGATTTCAGATCGGCGTCGTTTATGAGATTACTACGCGCTTATGACGCCTGATCAAGTAGTTGGCCAAGCATGACATCGTTCGTACACCAATAGCGTGTTGTTCACTTGATAGTGCGTATGGGTAGTCGACTGATAGAAGAAACGCTGAGCTGGCGGCTTACTGACGTAAAACCAAAAGCAACAAATTTTGGACAAATTTTGGATTGATTTCATTTGAAGTAGTATGTTAGGGGTGGTTCTGAATTACAGCGTGAAAAATTGTGTATTAAGACAAAAGTGTAGTTTGCAGGTTGCAATACGATGAAAGTAATGCTTCGGTGGTTTGGTAATGTAGAAAGAACGAATGAGGAAATACTGTCAAAACACATTTATGTTGCAGAAGTGAACGGCATAGTCGGCAAGGGATGCTTTAGACGGAAATTTTTAACCAAATTGACTACAATATATCGATATCGTGCCAAACGGAAGTCTGTAGTCTCTGTCTACCCATCTGTGTGACAGGCGGAGTGTTTATGTTACAATCTAGATAAAGAAGTATGTTATTTTACAATCTAGATAAAGGAGTAAGCGTTGAGACTTGAGATGTTGAGAGAGAAAAATGGACATGAAAAACAAAAATTGTTTGCTACTGATAAATTATACAACAAACTACTAAAATACAATAGTGGCCTTAAACCCGGCATCAATTTTGCACTTGTAAACTAAAAATTAAATTAAATTCAATTCAATTTATTTGCTATTCTTGTTGTACATTCGAATTAAAAGCAACGCAGACATAACTTTATCTTCCATATCAGTATCAATTTCATTACCACGATAAAATAGATAGGTAAATATCTTTTATAATTTTGCGATATCCCATGTATTATGAACGTTTGACTAAAATGACAGCAAACAAAATAAAAAAAAATAAAATAGTATCTAACCAATTTCCTCCGTTTCAGACTTCCTGGTCATATTGTATCCGAGAATCGATATGGCGACCTCATAAATTCCTATAATAATAATTTTAGGATGTACGCAATAAGATTCTACTGACTTATGATCTTACTACTAGTTTCTATATTATAGGATTATAATACATGCTGTGTATGCGAAATGGGAGTATTTAGTTAGTACTGCATCCAAATATTTTTATCTCCTGTACAATATGCAGTTTATGAGAATATTTTTAGTGACTTTATCTCAAATCATGACAGTTCTTTAGCCTAAACTGAACAATCGATTTTCACCAAAACAAAAAACTTATAGAATTACAATACATTATGATTGTACAATAATTGTACAATTATTGTTTACAAATTATAAACAATAAATTATATGTTTATAATTTATTATAAATAAAAGACAATTGTGGGGATTTCTTTAAAAGAAAGACACAACTGATCTAGTTTTAATATATTCTTTGAACTCTCAGACATTTAGGTAATTATTTTTAGGCAGCATTTTCCATATCGACAATACTAATCTTTTAATTAAACCTATATTAATACTCAAAGTATAATATAGATAGTTGATTTTTTTGTAGAATAATAGGACTTATACAGTATGAGCATTCATAATTATTGTTAAATTCCATAATACAATTAGATATAATTATTTATTTAAAAATAATTATATGTTCTTAATAAATTGTATGTTAAGAATCAATAAAATTAATGCTCCCTGATAAATGGTCATTTAGGTGGCTTAATAATGGAACATGTACAAATAATTGTAACATGTTGTTTGGATCTCGAGCTTCTCTAATGTTTTATTCGGTACATTTTCTATTAAATTATTGACATATTATTAATTTTCTTTTAATTTTATTGCTAAATTATTTTTGCACTACTTTTAATTAACAAATACAGCCTAGATTATAAAATATAAACAGCGTAAAAAATAGCGTAAACATTTACTAGCAGTTCGAGTAATTTAAAAGAATAAGTTCTAAGACTAAAAACAACAATTGCACCCACATCCAAAAGCGTGTTGGCAACACTACACAGTGACATCACAAATCAAGCTGCCATATTGTTTTAACTCACCGATCCGGGCCCCGGCCGCACCTTCCCGAAAGCGATAAGAAAATTAGAAAAAAAAATTAGTTACACAGCATGAGAAATTTTACAAGTATATAAACGTTGTAATTTGTTTCTTAAACTAAAATTAACTCAATGTTTATTTTAATAATATTGGCATCATGTTAATAGTACGACCTAAAATAAAACGATAACGTTGCGTGTGGTGTAGCTTTTTGGCTTAATACCATCGCTTCGTGGCATAAAATTAATTAAAATATTATTTTGACTAAACTTCCTCCTTCGACCTTGATATTACTAGGCTAGAGTATATACTTAACTAGGTGGTTCGACCCTATTCTGGCTAATGATCTGTCTGCATACCATCCATACTGGCAACTATCAACTAAATTCATTTTAAATATTTTTTTAAAGACCAAAGAAAGCATATATTATGGCCGACCAGCGATCCGTCCCGGCTTTGCACGATTGATTTCTGGATATCGACAACAACGCAACCTACCGGGTCCAATTGTGAATCTAAACCATTATCTAATCAACTTAATCATACACGCAAAATTTCATCAACATCATGTCCAGCCGTTTCGGAGTAGTTCAGTCACATATTACACACGGACAGAAGAATTGTATAATATATAATATGCATGTATTATACATTTATACATAGTATAAATCTTGTCAGCCTTGAGCACAGGCGCAGAGTAGCCAGTCTGTCGATATTCTATAGGATGCATTTCGGTGAGTGTGCGCAGGAGTTACACGCCTTAATTCCTCCCTCTCCTTTCCACCATCGGACAACCAGACGGTCGGCGGGTCTTCATCCCTTTGTTGTCGATATCCCACGTATTAGAACCAAACGGTTTGCTTCGTCTTTTGTAATGCGTACAGCAAAGGAGTGGAATAATTTGCCGGCGTCTATCTTTCCGTCCGAATACAATCTAGGCGTCTTCAAGGCAAGAGTGAATAGGCTTTTGTTACTATAAGACAGTGCGATTTACCATCTAAGGCTGCATCACCATTTACCACCAGGTGGGATTGTGGTCAAGCACTGGCTTATAATAAGTAAAAAAAAAAATATACATAGTATAAACCCTCCTCTTGAATCATTCTGTCAATTAATGAAAACCGCATTAAAATCCGTTTCGAAGTTTAAAAGGAACAACAAGGGAAGCTACTTTGTTTTATATTGTGTAGAGATATAATTGATTGCTATAAAAAACATTTCCTATCAAATCTACAGATACGACGGCGCGTCTTGCTCTTTGTCAACGTAGCGGAGTAGCGAGTCTACTTCGTAACCACTTGGCAAAGTCAGTCAGGCTAGACAAGATGGTTCGGAGTTCCTCTATCGCGGTGGTGCGTTTTGAACAGCGATCTCGAGTACGCCGATGGTATAGGTTTCAGTTCCTTCCGCGGCGAAGAGTATCCACAGATCCTAAGTACGAACCGAAGCCACAAACAAAATATGTTATCCTTATCGTATTTGGTTTTGTTGTGATTGTTTCAGTGTCTGCAACACTGCAACACTGTATCATATCCTACCTCTGATCTTACCCAGAAAGCGTTACATTGGAAACTAGTCGGATAGGTAGAGGCAGGCTGCGTTTTTTAAAGAACTAGATGGTACCTTGCGCGTTGCAGCCGTAGAAAAAATAATTATGGATATATCTTTTTAAATTCGGACGAGTTATATTGTTTGATTGGGAATGATAATACATTCATTGAAGTTGAACGATATGTAACTTTCAAATAAATTTGTCGGTACGATACGAGCGCCACCTATTGTAAATTAATTCTACTATGCCTATAACTTAATTTTAGTTCTACACACCAAAGTATGTCATGATGTTCGCTTGTTGTCGATGAGTTACTTATCTGTGGAAACTTTATTGTTAATTGTAAGATTAATATGTGTTATGTATTAGACTAAAATTATGTGTTTCCCTTGAAAATAAAATAAATAAATAAAAACATAGTAATAACCTTTTTTGACAAAAGCTTTACCGCAATCTGACGAACGGTAAAGCAGCGCATAACTTAGTAAAGTAAAGTAAAGTTGCAGCCTATTGACGTCCCACTGCTGGGCACAGTACCTCCTCTCATTTCTGAGAGGGTTTTAGGGCATGGAAATGTCCGCCGCAATGCACTAATGCGTGTTGGCGAACTTCACATGTCTTCGAAATATTTTTTTTTCTTATTTCTCAGACATGCAGGTTTCCTCACGATGTTTTCCTTCACCACCGAGCACGTGGTAAATCAGCACTTAAAATTGCAATTAACAATTTCATTGGTGCCGGCGGGGATCGAACCCCGGCTACCACGGCGCATAACGTATGAACAAACAAATATTAATTTTTATACATTAGATAAATAAGGGTGAGAAATGATCACACAGTCCATCTAATGTTGTAGATGCTGTGGCCCATAGACATCTACATCTATCCTCGAATAAAAATCTAAATGTAACGTCGTTGTCACCACTGTGGCCTGAGATAGAATGCCTCGTTTCCAGTCAAAAAAAGGTTATCGGTTCTACACATTCACCATACGAAGCATTAAGCTGTAATTTTACGCTGCTGCTATTCTGTGAGAGCCCATTCATGCTGCAGCTATAATATAGTTGCAGCGTGGCTCTACTACGCCACGTAAAGCATATAGCTGCAGAATAACAGCATAATTAATGTGGTCAAACGTTCGCCTAATCTTGTATATTAAAAAAAAAACATTAGCATAAACAGATAACGCGTATAATGTTGCATGAAATAAAAGTAGGACGGCCGAGATCAATGTATGGTTATCGGTAATTAGCAAAATCAATTCAATAATTTATTGTTAACGATAGTGAAACAATTAATTTTAATGTTAAATTGTGCATGGCAAATAAAATGATTCATTGTTGAAAATGACGAAGATTTATTATTATTATTTTAGTATTCTTTTTTTAAACCTTAACCCCTACATTAGGATTTTATCCTATATCGTGAGGGCAGTTTACTTAGTTAAATTTCACAAGGACAAACATCCAGACAAGAAACAATTAGTTATAGGCCATACAAATACTTGTTTCATGCGGGATTTGAACCCACTGCAACTCATTGCTAAGCGACTGCGCCAATGATAATGAAGCCGTGATAAAGAAGAAGGAAAAGAAGACAACCTACTTGATGAATTTGAAATCATTCATGGAGAAAAAGTGAATCATTTTTGTCCCCTCTTTCCGAAGCTGAAATCGCCTCCCAGGGCCTTGAGTTACTGAGACTAAATTAAATAGAGATGCATTAAGTCCGACCGCCCGTGTTTTTAAATAAACGTTAAGCACTGTTATGTAAACATTCCATCACATTAGAATAAAAAAACAAATGCAACAGGAATACGATGGTTCTAGTTCTAATAGACTACAAGTCCCGCTCTTATTTAAATGGGTAGCTGGGGTCTATGGCCCGCGCGTGACCCATAATAGGTTCCGTGACCGTATAAAGGACTCGTATAAACTAATGTTATTGTTTGTAACATAATAACATTCTTTTCAAAATATTGTTAAGCTGAAACATTAACAAAATAGCTAAATGTTATTTTAGGTTCATAATATATATTTTTTTTAGGTAAATAATTAAATAAATAAATAAAATTTATGGTTGGCTTATTTCTAAATGAATCAATCATATATTTAAAATTTGTACTACTTACCTATTTAATTTGCCTTAAGAACTTATTTAATATGCCGTGTAGTGGCGGTTAAGAATATCCACTACCCCATATCTTCGCGTGGGTGTCGTAAAAGGCGACAAAGGGAAACAGGCAGGAGATGGGCAGCAGCATCTTCCTGATAATAGCCAAAATTACAATAAAAAAACTGCGGTTGCCAACCCGCTCGCCAAGCGTGGCAACTATGGCAAATATCCCCCAAGGAATAGAGCAACAAACAGACGGCCCCCAGTCCCCGGCGGCCCCGCTATTCCTGGCTACGGAGGCGACCATGTTAACGGAGGGGCAGGGGGTGCTAAGAATCTCCGGTGGAGGTTCGGTTGCCACCTACGACGACTCGACCTGGCAACATACAACGCACGCACCCTGAGGACTGACGAGAAGATTGTGGAGCTGGAAGAAGAGAGAGACAAGTTACGCTGGCATATTATAGGATTATCCGAAGTCCGAAGGGAGGGGGAGGACACGGTAATCCTCGAATCCGGCAACTTGCTCTATTACCGGGAGGGCGACCATCTGTCCCAAGGAGGTGTCGGATTTATCGTCCACAAGTCTCTCGTTAACAACGTTGTAAAGATTGAGAGTGTGTCGACGAGGGTTGCGTACCTTATACTCAGAATCACCAAACGGTATTCGCTGAAGGTCATACAGGTTTACGCACCAACCTCGGCACACCCCGATGAGGAGGTGGAGGAAATGTATGAGGATATCTCTAGAGCCATGCATTCCTCCAAAACCCAAAATACGGTGTTAATGGGAGACTTTAATGCAAAACTAGGCACAAGAGAGAACGGTGAGCTGGAAGTGGGGAAATTTGGAATAGGGCACCGGAAGTGAAGGGGCCAGCAGCTGGCCGACTTCATGGAGAAAGAGGGACTCTTTATAATGAACTCTTTCTTCCAGAAGCGGCCCCACAGGAAGTGGACCTGGTTGAGCCCCGACGGTTCGACAAAAAATGAGATTGACTTCATTATGACGACCAGACGACAACTGTTCAGTGATGTCTCAGTGATCACGAGGGTGAAAACCGGCAGCGATCACCGAATGGTTAGAGGCACACTGAACCTAAACGTTAAGTTGGAGAGGTCTCGTCTAATGAAGTCAACGCTCCGTCCCCCTCGTGCTCTAATCCAAAGTCCCGAAACCTTTCAGCTCGAGTTATAAAACCGCTTTCAGTGCCTAGAAGACTGCAATGAAGTGGACGATTTGAATGACAAGCTCGTGGAAACTGTACATGCGGTCGGAGCTAAGTTCTGCAAGACCCGCCGCAGAAGAACACAAAAACTCTCCGATCACACTCTTAATCTCATGGCTGTTAGACGGGAGATGAAGCTACATTCTTCAACAGATTTGACAGCATACAGGCAACTGAACAGACAGATCTCCAAATGCATGCGGCGGGACTTACGTAACTTCAATACAGCTCGTATTGAAGAAGCGATCGAGCGGAACCAAGGCTCCAAAATCTTTGCCAGAGATCTGTCTGCCAGAAAGTGCCAACTGTCAAAGCTGAAGACCGAGTGTGGCAGTATCGTTTCCGGGGCACCTGAGATTTTGAGTGAGATTGAGAGGTTCTATGGGCAGCTGTACACGTCATCGTTGGAGCCGCACGCAAGTGTGAGTAACGATCCAAGAGCGAGTCTTATCCGACATTATTCCGAAGATATCCCGAACGTCAGTCTGAGCGAGATTAGAATGGCTCTCCAGCACCTTAAAAACGGCAAGGCCCCAGGCGAGGATGGAATTACAGCGGAGCTTCTGAAAGCGGGTGGAAAACCGGTACTTGAAGTCCTTCAGAAGCTCTTTAATTCCGTCCTCTATGGTGGCATTACACCGGAGGCGTGGAGCAGAAGTGCGGTGGTCTTGTTTTTCAAGAAAGGCGACAACGCTCTCTTGAAGAACTACAGACCGATTTCCCTTCTGAGCCGCGTCTACGTGCTGTTTTCGAGAGTCATTCCGAATCGTCTCGCGCGCAGACTTGACGACTTCCAGCCTCCCGAAAAGCCGGTTTTCGAAAAGGCTTTAGCACCATAGACCACATACATACCCTTCGGCAAATTGTAATGAAGTCCGAGGAGTACAATTTGCCACTATGTCTGGCGTATGTGGACTATGAGAAAGCCTTTGATTCCGTCGAAATTTAGGCGGTGCTGCAGAGAGGTGTAAGACAGGGTGACGTCATATCCCCGAAACTCTTCACCGTCGCATTGGAAGACGTTTTCAAGCTTTGGACTGGAAAGGATACGGTATCAACATCAATGGCGAGTACATCACTCACCTTCGATTTGCCGACGATATAGTCCTTATGGCAGAATCGCTGGAGGACTTAAGCACTATGCTCAATGACCTCAATAGTATTTCCCAACGGATAGGTCTTTAGATGAACATGGACAAAACAAAGATCATGTTTAATATCCATGTCACACCTATGCCGGTAGTTGTTGGGAACACTAAGCTCGAAGGTGTTGCCGAGTATGTTTACCTGGGACAAATAGTCAGACTAGGTAAGTCCAACTTCGACCGAGAGGTCAATCGACGGATTCAACTCGGTTGGGCAGCGTTCGGGAAATTACGGCACATCTTCTCGTCAGGTATACCTCAAAACTTGAAAACGAGACTGTACACCCAGTGCGTGTTGCCAGTGATGACATACGGAACTGAGACGTGGTCCTTCACTGCTGGCCGGATGAGGAAGCTCAAGGTCGCTCAGCGAGCTATGGAGAGGGCTATGCTCGGAGTTTCTCTGCGTGATAAACTCAGAAATGAGGATATCCGCAGTAGAACCAGAGTGACCGACATAGCCCAACGGATTAGTAAGCTGAAGTGGCAATGGGCCGGCCATATAGCTCGAAGAACCGACAACCGATGGGGAAGAAAGGTTCTCGAGTGGCAGCCTCGTACCGGCAGGCGAAGTGTAGGGCGTCCCCCCACTAGATGGAGTGACGACCTGGTAAGATATGCAGGAAGTCGATGGATGCAGGTGGCTCAGGACCGTGCTTTATGGCATTCTTTGGTGGAGGCCTATGTTCAGCAGTGGACTTGTGAAGGGCTGTAATGATGATGATGATGAAGAATCCTGGAATGTATGTTGTTTTTTTTTTCTAGATTAAGGGTGACACACGAGCACATAGTTACAGTAAGTGGATGCTGTGGCCCATAGATATCTACATTTATCCTCAATTGAGAATCAAAATACAGATGCGTTGTCACCTCTGAGGACTAAGATGGGATGCCTCGTTTCTAGTAAAAAGGGTCTCCGATTATCTACACTTACCATACGAAACACGGCACGATTAAGCTGCTATTCTGTGAGAGCGTGTTTCTACCCCGTTCGAGCCGACCTATTCTTGCTGCAACCACAATATAGCTGCAGCCAGTATAGCTCTACCATGTCAAAAATTAACCTTTTATTAAAATTGTTTATGATTCATATATTCCCGTGTAATTTAAAGAAAAATATTTCACCCCTAAGGATGGAAAAACACGGATTAAGTTTTTAACGGCACTATTTAAACGACATTCTAAGTGTTACCTTAAACTTGTGACTAAGAAATAGTCATTTTTTTACATTGTGTCAAGTAAAGAAGAGTCAATGGTGACGGTATTGTTATAAATATAATAACAGAAAATCTTGGTAAACAGAAGCAAATATACAAAGTCAGCTGTTTTGCTGCAGAGGCGGCAGAGTTCATCGAACTTTGAGGTCATTAGAATACGGAATCTGGCTTAATTCCATTAAGATCCGGCGCTTAAATGTTTGGCAGACGTTGCGAGGTCACGACCCATGCGCTACTCTGATTTACTGACGAACATGGTATGTAAGAGATGTGTGTGTCCATCGATCCTTTACAGCCTATAAAAGTTCACTGGTAAACAAAAGCCTCCGACATAGTTGTTATAGTTGGCACGTTTGACAAGGGGGCTGTTAAGTGTTAACTGCATTTTTTATTATTTTGAGTTGTTATCAGGTGTTGCTCGCCATCTTCTCCTGCTTCATGTTCCCTTTGTCGCCTTTTACCACACCCTCGATATGATATGGGGTAGTGGATATTCTTATGATGTGTAAGGCAATCTTTTTACCCCTTTTCGTACGGCGGTATGACACCCGAGAGGCGACTATGGCGAATGCTATGAAAATGCAGTCAAAAATTGCGAGATATTTCGCACAGCGCGATTGTCAACCCACCTGGCAAACGTGACACGGGAGAGGCTCATGTTCCGTAGTGGATATTTTAAGGCTGGGCTAATAATGAAGATGAAAAAATCAATATGAATTCTTGAAACTCGCCCCTTAAATACAAAAAAATAAATGAACGTTCTCGTCGACAAAATTTAATGTATAGGAATAATGTGTGGCGCGACCAGACGTAGTCGCCGATGACTCAGGTCCGGCACGCACAGTCTCAGACACCTAAGAATGAGGTGAATATATGACAGATTTCATAGTGGAAAAGTTAAATTGTTAGGTAAATAGTAATTTAAAATTGAAATTTTGTACAGCCGACTGCAATATAAATTATTAATAATAATTAAAAAACTGTTGGTCTGACCTTGATCAAATTCATATGGGACCATATGTGAAGTACCAGCTTTCAAATAAAAAAAGAATCATCGAAATCGGTTCACCCCGTAAAAAGTTATGAGGTAGCACACATAAAAAAACATACAGTCGAATTGAGTACCGGCTCCTTTTTGATGTCGGCAGATAAGGCTAATGTTTATTTCTAAATTAGTATTATATCATAATAATTAGAGATTAAAAATATTAAAAAAAACACGTATTTTTAGGAGCCGCGGTAGCTGAGATGGTTAGCGCTCGCTGTAAATTTTACAGTACGCGAGCAACCCGACTTCGATTCCCGCCGGCACCAATGAAATTGTTAATTGTAATATTAAGTGCTGATTTACCACGTGCTCGGCGGTGAAGGAAAACATCGTGACGAAACCTGCATGTCTGAGAAATAAGAAAAAAAATTTCGAAGACATGTGAAGTTCGCCAACACGCATTAGGGCAGCGCGGCGGACATTTCACGGCTTGTGCCCAGCTGTGGGACGTATAAAAGCTGTAACGTTAAAGTATTCCTAAAAATTTTGATATGTGGCGAGCGGAAAATTATTAGCCCCTCAATGGCTTCGAACAAACACCAATAATACATATACTCTATCTAATGTGTTAGAGGTACGCTGCCTATATTACGATTGTAGCACGAAGTCGGGATAGGACCATGCTACCACATAATACCAGTGTAAAATAGCAGCTTAATGCTGCTGTGTTCCGTATGGTGTAGAGAACCGGAGAACCTTTTCACTGGAAACGAGGCATTCGATCTTTAGTCGTCAGGGGTGACAAATGTCTATGGATGAACCTCAGCATCCTCTTGCATTTTGTCACTTATTCTATTAAAAAAAATCCATTATATTTGTGAAACCACTAGTTCGATGAAGTAAAAAACCTATTAGGGCTATTGTAGATGAAATAATCAGACTTCGGCAGTATCTGTTGTCACTGGGAGCATTGCGAAGTCAATGACATATCTAAGGACAACATGACATTATGATGTAATCAGCTGTTTTGAAGCGGAGGCGAAACAGGTCGACGCACTCGTTTCAATTGGGTGACGGTCGCAGTTTCAGCAGTCAGCGCCTTCCATAACGTTAGTTCTATATAGGTTCGAAATCTAGTTGGAAGTAACATGTGTATAACGCATTAATTTGTATTTTTGTTTTGCAACAATCAAATTGACATCATTATTTAAATCAATGTTATAATCATTGTCATTTTGTTGTTTTATTTACTTATCATATATGTATGTATATTGCAGATGTTTATTTCTTTATATAATATTTTTGTGCACACTTCTATCAAAATAAATTTAAAATTATTTATTTTACCAAAAATTATCTGAAGGAGATCGTTGTTTAACGATAAGGCAACCCTATTGGTGACTCCAATCTGGTTAAACCAATCTCACCAGTTTCAAACACAGGCGCAAAACTAGCAACAGCCTTTCGGTTTTCTACAGAGTGTATTTCGGAGTGTGCGCAGGAATTGCATAACTTAATTCCTCCCTCTCCCTTCCACCATCAAACCACCAGACGCTTAGCCAGTCTCCACCCTTTCATTGTCGACATACCACGCATACGAACTAAACGGTCGTCGTTAGTAATACGTACAGCAAAGGAGTGGAATAAGTAGCCAGCATCTGCCTTTTCATCAGATTACAATGTGGGTGTCTTCAAGACAAGAGTGAATAGGCTTTTGTTAAGGCAGTGTGCTTTATTATCTTCGACTGCATCACCATTTAACATCAGGTGGTAGTCAAATGCTGGCTTAGAAAAGTAAAAAAATAAAATATTTTTGTATAAAGTAAATGTGTGCATCTCTATTTTATTGTGTGCAACAACAATATAAATAAATAAATAAAATTACGCAGTTCAATGACCTCGGCGGGTTTAAAATTATTTGTGTTTATTGAACAGGTGATACTTATCTAATCTTTGGTCGTCGGGTCTTTGATAGATTCGAAACCCAATTGAAATTTTATTTTGGAATAACAGAAGATACGTATAATAAACGCGTTTTGGAGTACAATACTCTAGTGACAACAAACATATTGAATAAAATTAAGGTCAAATTAAATTTGTCAGACTACAGCCTATCAAAAATCCCCTGATGAACATAGGCCTCCCACATAGATCGCCTCATGGTTGGATTGCCATAGTTAGCACGCTCTGCGGGCGAGTACGCAACCGCAGTTTTTTTTTAATTATTTTGAGTTACTATCATGAATATTCTGCTGTCTATCTCTGGTTTTATTATTTCCTCCTCCATGTTCATCTTCCTCCTATACCCACGCGATGATAATAAGTGAAGTCTCTAACGCCGAAATTACCGTGCAATTGTGAATATATAGGTAATGTTTGTTAAGCTCTAATTTAAAGTACTTTGGAGGAAAATAAGTTACAAAATTACAGGGCAAGTGGCACGACATTACATTTATTTCGTAATAAATGCTATCAAGGCGTCGGACACTTGGCATCGTCGCGATCGAAGCGGCGCCGGGCGACGCGACTAGTTTATTGATCGTGACGCGTATACATTAAATATAAGAATAGTGGTATTTTTACATAGAATTGACCAAAAACTGATACTTTAAAAATATGGCTATACTAAACATCATGACGTCAAACACCTGTTCCCGTAATCATGAGTGTAGTTAGAAACCACTCGAAACATTAGCATTTAAAAGGGGCAATATATTGTTAAACAACATTTAAATAGGAACTTAGTTATTACATGTTTAATAAAGATGTGATTGTATCTAGTGTATACAAGAAGAAAATCGCGTACGGGCCGCACTGCGTTCGCGTTAACGCGATCTTTGCTTGTATACATAAACTTGCGATGCGGTTACCACTCCATGTACAGGAGGTCCAAATCTTCTGATCACTAACCATACGAAACTTGTAATTTTGCTGCTTACATTGTAAAGGATTCGATTTCATGCTGATATTCAGTTGGTAATATCGATAACTTTCCTTACACATCAAGTAAAAGGGCGCGAGACAGCCCTAACAAACTTCTGTCCACATTTCGTATCCCTCATTATAAATTCTCACGGCATTGTATTATCAACAAGAAAATTACGTTATTATTACTTAATTCTTTGCAATGTTTAATAAGCGTGGGTATTTTTTTTTTAATACAGTGGGTTTAAAAAGACAATAAATTTTGTCATTTGTCAATTCACACTTCAAGTTTCGTAGTAAGACTTCTAATTGGTACCTATCATTAAATACATAATAATATCCAACAGACCGAGTTTGGTTGACGGCGGCCAGCCTAAACGGAGACAAGCCATCTGCGCAGGGCAAGATTATAGTGCCAGAGCGTATGCGCAAGCACAGGTGCACTATCTATTCCCTCACTCTCATATTCCGATGGGACCTCTGCCCAGCACGACCGGAGAAAGATCAGGCGCAAGACCAACGGCTTTACGTGTTTTCCGAGGCACGGGGTGAAACACCGCCAATTTCCGAACATCGGGCTGCCTGCTACTGAGAATTTATTGAAACTTCAATAACTGATTTTTTGGCGCGACTCGGGATTTGAACCCGAGACCTCATGATGAACAGTCGCGTTTATGAACACAAGACCAACCAGATAGTCCACAAAAATTAATATAAGTATATTAACTTCTTCTTTTTCGGCCTGTAATAGTTCACAGCTGGGCATAAGCTCTCCTGTAGGTTGGGAGGATTGCTTTAATAGCCACGCTCTCAGATTGGCGATTGCAGATCCAGACAGTCTTGCACCTTCGACGCTGCTGCCCGTCTCCGGTCTTAGTATTATCTCGTACGTCTGACGTAAACGAGATGCTGCCTTATGCCATCGATCCCATAGTAATTTTCTACCATCATGGCGAAGGGTTAATCTAAATATTATTTTCATTGATACATTATATTATTGCTTTCTCTTTTATATATTTAATCCCTTACAATTCTTACATAAGCTTTGTAATTTTTCAATTTCCTCTGTCTCTTTCTACTGTCATTTAGTGAAAAGAGAGAGAGAGCAATATTAAGCAATTCTTAAATTGACGTCGCTGTTTAAGTTATGTTATTAGCTTATTAGGTCAAATTTATGCCGTAAATGTTTAAATTACGTAAACTAAAGCAAAATACGATCTAATCGCGTCAGTTCAAGATAAAACAACTGTAGCTGGCGAATGAAAAAGCATTCCATTTCGATACCCTCAGTAACGTCCTCTAGAAAATGGAAGTTTGTCTTTAATGTCATTCAACATTAACAATTTAGCTTTAACATTATTTAAGGAACAAAATACTGTAATACATACCTTGCACCCCGCTTTTGTCTAAGAAATTACTTAGTTGAAACGTTGAATTACTCGACGCTAAGTATTGTGTGAATCTCTGTAAAAGAAAAGAAAAAGAACTAAGTTAAACATCTATACTTGGTTAGTTACATAATTGATATAATCGATATACGTTTTGCATACACAAAAGCTACTCAATTTTAAGATGTCATTTCTTTTGATAGAATACGTGTAACAAACGAGCACACAGTCCACCTGATGGTAAGTAGATGCTGTGGCCCATAAACATAGCGTTTAAGTATTTCAGCATTATACATGGTTTTTTACTTAAAGAAATTGCTTGACTACAATCCCATATGGTGGTAAGTAGTGTCGATGTAGCACTAACTGGTGGTACATTTGAGCGTAATAAAAGCCTACTTTTAATAGAAGAGAAGCGAAGAGACGTTGCGGTTCACCTGATGGTGAGTGATTGTGAGGAAACACGTGAGCGTTCGAACGTGAGCACAACATGCAGACAATAACAGGGGACAGTATTTCCTGTCGGCACAACGCCTGCAACTCTACAAGGCGCAGGTTCGACCTCACATGGAATATATAACATTTTTCCGGACCGATACGACTTAGGGACCTTCAAGAAAAGAGCCTACTCCTTTTTAAAAGGCCGGCAACGCCTCTGCAGTTCCCCTGGTTCCCCTGATGTTGCAGTTGTTCATGGGCGGCGGTAATCACTTACCATCAGGTGAGCCGCATGCTCGTTTGCCCCCTCTCCTATAAAAAAATAAAAATAAAATAAAAGTGTGAAACCCACCAAGCTATACCATGGTTATACCATGTACTGTATTACAATGATGGAAGGAAGTGTGTTGATATTAATAATGTCCTACAGACCGAATTTCGGTTACGGCGGCCAGTCTCCACGGAGACTAGTCGACTCCGCAGGACAGGGTTATAGTGTACGAGTGTGTGCGCAATCCCAAGTCCTTTCTTCACTTTCATATTAAAGCCACACTGCCACTGCATTTCGGCTTCAGTGTGCAGTGATCGACTCGAACGGAGAACGATCACGCTCTCACAAAATGGTACCGTGAAATAGCAGAATAATGCTGCTGTATGAACTGGAGACCCTTTCTAAAGTTAACAAGGCATTCCTTTTTAGTACTCATTAATGACAACGCGTCTGCTATTTCATTTATAATCGGAGATAGGTGTGTGCTGTGTGATCTCTTGATCATGGAGTAAAAAGATAGACCAGCCCAAGGCACTTCGAAAACCTCGAAAACCGAAAAATATTGATGCATGAAAAAATAGGCGATGTTATCTGATTGGTGGGATTTTGAAGGAAACGTTTTTTTTTAGCTTCTACCTGGCAATACAACGATCAATTCTGAAGTCTACTGTCATCAGCTGGACAAATTGAATGATTCACTTAAACAGAAAAGGTCAGAATTGATCAATGGAAGACGTGTAGTACGAGGGATGATCCAAAAGTAATGATAATGAAAATAAAACACGGTAATTAAAGTTAAAATAATAATTTATTTTTCTACATAGTCTCCTAACAGATCAATACATTTAGTCCATCTTTTTTCTAAACCCAGGATTCCCTTTGAAAAAAATTCTTTGTCTTAACCCTCCCAAAACGCTTCAGCAGCGGCCATTACTTCGCTATCGTCTTCGAATTTCTTGCCTCGGAGGCGTTCCTTGAGCCGAGGAAAGAGATAGAAATCACTAGGAGCTAGATCTGGCGAATAGGGAGGGTGTTCTAGCAGTTCGAATCCCGTTTCTTGAATGGCAGCCATCGCAACTGCGGCTTTGTGAGCCGGTGCGTTGTCTTGGTGAAACAGCACTCCAGCTCGCAGTTTGCCGCGTCTCTTTTCCTTAATGGCCTCCCGTAATCTTCTTATTTGGTCTGCGTAGTAAGTGCCCGTAATAGTGGCTCCCTTTTCCAAATATTCCACCATAATTATGCCTTGAGCGTCCCAAAAAACAGATGCCATAACCTTTCCCGCCGAACTCGAAACTTTGAATTTCTTTGGCGTCGGTGAGGAGGCTCGCTTCCAAGTCATCGATTGTTGTTTCATTTCAGGATCAAAATGGTGGATCCAGATCTCGTCCATAGTCACAAAACGGCACAAAAAATTTTCTTAATCTGATTGGAACCTTTCGAGATTGACCCTCGAAATGTCAACTCGATTTTTCTTTTGCTTGTCGGTTAACATTCTGGGTACCCAACGCGCAGAGACCTTTTTCAAATGCAACTCGTTCGCAAGGATTCTCTGATTGCTGCCATATGAGATCCCTGTGACCTCAGCTACATGCCTGATGGTCACTCTTCGATCTGCCAACACAACATCTTCGACTTTTTTCACGTTGTCTTCAGTGAGGGACGTGGATGGGCGTCCTTCGCGATGTTCATCTTCAGTGGATGTTCTGCCCAGTTTAAACTCCTTGGCCCAGCGTGCAACTGTAGAATATGGAGGAGCAGAGTCCCCCAATGTTTCCACTAAGTCACTGTGTATGTCTTTTGAAGACATTTTTTCAAACAGAGGTACTTGGTGACAGCTCTAATTTCGTTTTTCTCCATGTTGATGTTATCTCTTTGACAGTTCGTATTCAAATGAATGTATCTCCCGGAAATCGTGATCTATTTATATGATTTTTTTTATCAAAATAATTTTTTTTGGATTTTTATGCGGCCCTGAAGTAACCGATTATCATTACTTTTGGATCACCCCTCGTATTCCACCAAGATAATGCGAAACCTCATGCAAGTTTGTTAACCCGCCAAATGCTTTTACAGCTTGAGTAGGATATACTGCCACACCCACCACTTTCTCCAGATTTGGCACCTTCTGATTATTATTTATTGAGTTCTCTACAAAAAAAATTAAAGGGTAAAACCATTACTACAAATGAGGAGATTGAAAACCGCCTGGATCGGTTTTTTCCAGTAAAGAACAACAATTTTATGGGCGCAGATTCATGCTACTACCTGTAATTGATGGCAAAAGGTATTGGATCAAAGTGGAAAACATATAACTAAAGAACATATCCTATAAAAAAAAATCACTATAAAAAATCGTCTTTCATTTTGACAAAAAAAAAAACTAAATTATTTTCCGAACAACCCAATAGATCCATCCTATCCAGGCGAAGCCGGGGCGCATCGCTAGTACCTAATTAAAAGAATGATTATTATATTATGGTTTATTAAAAATATGCATTGTGAATATTATATATATTTTTAATATTCAAAATTTAATAATAAGCAACAAATTGTATATGAGATTACTGTATCAATATCAAAGGTTAGAGTTGGCCCTGATAGAAGATTAACTTGAAGCAAAACGCCCGTAGCTAGGTGATTTACGCGTCCCCAAGCCGAACATTTAATATAGTTACAGTGCACGTTTTTTAGGTGGTAGAGCCATGCTGTAGCTATATTACTGGTATAGTTGTAGCACGAATGGGTCGACTTGACCGGGGAAGGACCACGCTCTCACAGACTACCCGCGTAAAATAGCAGCTTAACACTGCTGTGTTTCGTATGGTGACTGTAGAGAAACCGGAGAACCGGAGACCCTTTTTACTGGAAAAAAGGCATGAAACAAAAAAAAGGAGTGAAACAAGTTGTCAGCATCTTTCTTTCTATCCAATTACAATGTGGGTGTCATTTAGGCAAGAGTGAATAGCCTTTTGTTAAGTCAGTGCGCTTCACCATCTTCGGCTGCATCACCACTTACCATCAGGTGGGACAATAAACAAGCACTGGCTTAGAATAATAATTTAAAATAAAAAATTTTGCACAGCCGACTTCAATATAAGCGACTTCAATATAGGTTATTTAAGAATAACTCAATAACCATCGGTCTGACCTCGATCAAATTCATATGGGACCACACGAGAACTATCAGCTTTCATATAAAAAAAGAATCATCGAAATCGGTTCGCCAGTACAAAGTTATGAGGTAACACACATACAAAAAAAACATACACTCGAATTGAGTACCGTCTCCTTTTTGGAAGTCGACAGATAAAAGAACTCCATAGATGGCATAGCTTAGCATGGAAAAGTTTGTCCATGCTAAGCTGTCCATTAGTAAGAGATCTAGGTAATAGATGCTCTATTATACAGATGTAATACGCAGTAATTGGGAGAACCGCAGACCCTTTTTACTGGAAACGAGGCACTCCATCTTAGTCCTCGCATGTGACGACGCATCTAAATTTTGAATCGTAATCGAGGATAGATGTCGACGTCTATGGGCCACAGCATCTACTTGCCATCAGGTGGACTGTGTGCTCGTTTGCACCTTTATCCTATAAAAAAAATACTAAGATGATATGCCTCAAGGCATGTTATAACATTCCAAAAAAAATCTAATATAAAATTGTAAATATTCGTTTGTTCAATATCTTAAATATTCGAAAGTTCTTCGCTGATTGCTTTGAATATACATTTGGTGGAATTGGATAACAAGAACACTAAATGGAAGTCTATTAAGCTTCACCACTGGTTCGGATGAAACCTCTGCCCAGGAGGGCTAGCATGGGCAGGAGACAATTTTATCCCCGGTGAAAGGAGAAAATGTTTATCCCCTCGCTTAGTTTCATCCACCCTTCGAGCATGGGCACACCGGTGGATATAATGTCAACAGTAGATAAAATGGGAGATAGACTTAGACTTAGATAGATTTTTTGTATGATTATAAACTTAAACACACGTCCAAAGTACTAGGATAAAATTGTCCCTTTCAAATGTTAAAAAAGCATAATTTTTTATCTTTCATTTGGCTCCATGCTACAGACGGGGGATATAATATATCTACTCGTTATTTCAAACGGGGATATACTTCTTCCCGTTGCCGTGCTTCGGTATAAGGACAATGACACGATAATTTTATCTCTGGTCAGTGGATATAATCGGAGGATAAATTCTTTGTCCCACGTCCATGCTAGCCGTGCTGGGAAGAAACAGCAAGAAACCCAGCGGGACTTATTGTAAACATTAAATAAAAACATGCGTAAGTGTCGTTGAACATTCGGTTCGAACGAAGTTCCTTTCGTAGTATATTATTATTGATAAACATATTAAATTATTGATTAACAAATACAGATAAATGAATTACTAGCGTCATTTAAAATAAAATAATATTTCTTTCACGGCAAGATAAGAAAAAGTGCGAGGGAGATAGATATTGTTCTATATCGCTTCCTTATAGCCGCCAAGCCCTTCCATACTAAGTCTGAAGGGGTCGTGATGGAAAAATCTTACACTTTTTCTGGCCTAGCCCCCATCCGCCAAATTCGTACCGTCCGATAAGGAACTTTGTTCCAAAAATTATTTGAGCCACAGCAACTTGTGGCCGAGTATATTATGATGTAATAAGTAATGTGCAAAAACGAAAGGAATCACCAGCTCAAAATACCTAATTCCAGGTCACCTTAAGTTTATTGATCAAATGTATTCGATAAGGAAGGTTAATTCAAAGGTGCATCCACTTATTTCTCGTGACGATTTTTGTGTTAATTAAAATTGCACCGTATTCCTACAACTTGAAATGTATTTCTTATTGGCATTAAATAATATATATGTCGTCTCGTTTTCATATAAAATATTTGCATTAATTCTAAGCCCTTGTCCACAGTGCAAGCCTAGCGCGGTTGCGACGACGGGCGCTAAGTATCAACCATATAAAACCGCCGTTTGCGTCCATAGTGTAGTGACACAAATTACCTCCCTTAGGGGGTAATTTGTGTGTAGTGACTAAGGCGGGCGCCTAGCGCGACGGGCATGGGCGAGATAGCGCGCGTAGTTTTCAAACGTTCCTATCCGTGCGTTTTGGCAACACTACGGACCTAAGTCCGTTCGCGTTAAGAAAATAGTGAGTCATCAGTGCAACTACAGGGTAAAGGTGTATTCACTTACTTACTTACTTACTTATCGTCACGCACAATCCCTGACGGGGTAGCCAGAGAGAACAGATCGCCAAGTGTCACGATCCTTACATACTTCTTTCGCTTCTTTCAGATTCATTATCTTCTTCATACATGCACGTCTAGGTATCCGAGTACTCTTGACCCTCCCCTCTTCGAGCAATTTGCTCATATGGTCTTCGAAAGTTAGTCTCGGTCTACCTCGACACCTTTTAATATTAACTTTCGCGCTATATATTTTCTTCACCATTCGGTCTTCACTCATTCTCTCAACGTGCCCAAACCATCGAAGCACGGCCTTATCAATTTTTGTGATAAGGTCATCTTTCAAACCTGCCATATTGCGAATCTCTTCGTTTCGCTTTCGGTCAGCCATGGTGACGCCGCACATTTTACGAAGAGATCGCATCTCCACTGCATTCAACTTGCTTTTATGCTTCTTCTGGCATACCCAGGTTTCGCTGCCATATAACAAAGTCGGTACCAACACTGCGTTATGTATTGCAAGGCGTGTATTCACAGTGGAGTAAATTTTTTTTTTCCAACATTTAATTAAGTTTAATGGAAACAAATTTTCTTAAAATTACTTAAATCACTAATCAGTAATTTAAGCTTCTTTTTTTATAGTCAGCAAGCGCTCCAATGCGCGGGGGTATCAAAACAGTTCGGTCTTATCGCTCAGCGTAGCGCGTCTTCAATTTTTTTTAATGATTTTAGGTGATATTTTACTCATGATATAATCAAATGTTGACACAGCCATTCGAGTGTACACAAAGACTTTTCTAGGATGCAATCTCAATTCTTCATACATGTAAAAAAATCACCATTTATTTCTCTGTTTTTATTTACATCGTGCACATCCTCCGTTCAACTTCCAACTCAGGATAGAAATGTCTAGTAAAGATACTAAATCCTTGCCTATGGTTTGCAAAACGTGAAATATGGTCTAAGCACACCAACAGCTCGCTCGTCACTGTGGCCACGGCACGCGCCCGCCGTCGCGCCCGCTACAGGCCCAAGTCGCCGCGCTTTCAATGTGGACGCACACTAAAACCTCCACCACCCTCTTACCTATTTTAACCGACTTCAAAAAGGAGAAGGTATTCAATTCAACTGTATGTTTTTTTATGTGTGTTACCACAGCAATCTATCAAAACTAGCAAGCAGGCTTAGTTCTGCAGCATATGCCGTAAAAAAGATTAGAAGTCTAACTAGTGTTGAAACTGCTAGACTAGTTTACTTTAGCTATTTCCATAGCATAATGTCGTATGGTATTTTGCTATGGGGACACGCAGCTGACACTGAAATTATATTTGTTTTACAGAAGAGGGCCATAAGAGCAATTTATGATTTAAAGCCTAAAGAGTCGCTGCGACAAAAATTTAAGGAAATTAATATATTAACTTTGGCCTCTCAATACATTTATGAAAATGTAACGTACGTACACAAAAATAAAAGTAGTTTTACAAAAATAAGTGATATTCATTCTGTAAATACTAGGAACAGACACAAGCTAGTAGTACCAGTTACTCGACTCCATCGAGTCAGTAATTCATTCTTGGGGCGATGTATACGCTTTTACAACAAAATTCCAGAAAATATACAAAATTTGACCTGCTCAAAGTTCAAAAACTTTATTAAACTAAGTTTGTATAAAAAGGGTTATTATAGTATTAAAGAATTTATAGATGATAATAACCCCTGGAAATGAGGTGATCGCTACCAACCTATTTCTAATTTGTTGTGTTGTTAATTTGTGTAACATACATGATTGTAAGCTGTTATTTAAAAAAAAAGTCCCGCTGGGTTTCTTGCTGGTTCTTCCCAGGACAGAGGTTTTTTTTTCCGAACCAGTGGTAATTAAACAAAAGAGTGACTTTCAATAAGTATTATTTATAATCTATATTGAATAAAAAAGTTTCTGTTTCTGTTTCTGTTACAGAACGTTTTTCTAGGTGAAGCGATTTTGATGATTCTTTTTTTATTTGAAAGCTGGTGCTTCTCATGTGGTCCCATATTAATTTGATAAATGTGTGACGAGTAGTTTTTGAGTTATCCTTAATAATTTTTCTTTTTTAAAAAACGATACCCCTACACTAGGATTTTCTCCTGTATCGTGGAGGCAGTTTACAAACACAAATTGCACAAGGACAAACATCCAGACCCGGAAAAATTATTTGTAGGCCAAAGACTTGTTCCGGGCGGGATTCGAACCCACGCCCCCCAGCGCAGCAACTCATTGCTAAACCACTGCGCCACGGAGCCGTCAATTGATATTGATGTCGGTTGTACGAAATTTTTAATTTTACCACTTGTTGGTGACAAATAGCAGTTCCTGTGATAAATAACATTGTCGTGTTCCCGTCTGAAGAGTATAGAGAGAGCCAGTATAATTACAAGCTGTGAGACATTCCATCTTGGTCCTCAGAGTCCGAGGTGACAACGCATCTGTAGCCTTCTCGGCTTGAAGTTCGATCTAGGTTTCCACGAGCTGCATAAACCACTAACCATCATGTGAAATATAAGTTTGTTTATCACTTCAGTTTTATTAAGTATATATGTAGCACGAATGGGTCGACTCGACCGGGGAAGGACCACGCTCTCACAGAATACCAGCGTAAAATAGCAGCTTTACGCTGCTGTGTTGCGTATGGTGAGTGTAGAGAACTGGAGACCCTTTTTACTGAAAAAGAGGTATTCCATCTTAGTCCTCACAGCTGACAACCCATCTGCATTTTAATTCGCAAACGGAGATAGATGGACTGAGTGCTCGTTTGTCACCCTTTTCTATTAATATATATATTTATATATATATATAAAATGAACATTAAATGCATCACACATCATTATATCCCGTGGTATCAACCGTGGTAGAGCCCCGCGGCAGCTTTTGCTGTCGCACGGATGGGCCGGCTCGAACCGGGGTGGTACCACGACCTCACAGAATACCAGCGTGAAGTAGAGGTTTACCTCTGCGTTTCGCTTGGTGAGTGCAGGTGGCCGGAGGCCCTTTTTACTGGAAATGAGGCATTCCATCTTAGTCCTCACGGGTGACAACGCATCTGCATTTTGATTCGTAATCGAGAATAGATGTAGATGTCTATGGGCCGCAACAACCACTTACCATCAGGTGGACTGTGTGCTCGTTTGTCACCCTTATCTTATAAAAAAAAAATCAGCAAAAAAAATAGAATACCATAGAAAAGAATAGAAGAGAATAATTTGTGTTCAGTATAAGACTACAAGTATAATTTTTGAATGTTAATTACGTTTTTACTACTGGTTCGGAAAAAAACCTCTGTCCTGGGAAGAACCAGCAAAGCAAAAAAAACAACAGGACATTTTAAATCAACATAATTTACAATATAACATGTCTTAGAATTAAATATTAAAACATTTAGAATTTAGAAACAGCATGTAGCGATCACCTCACCCCAGTCCCAGAGGTTGTTATTTAACTAAGGTTATAACAATTTTGATTAATATTTTTTTTAACCTTTTGATATAGAAGTCTTGCATATTTTCTAGGACTTTGTTGTAAAGGAGCCGTGGTAGCTCAGGGGCTAAGCGCTCGCTGTAAATTTTACAGTACGCGAGCAACCCGGGTTCAATCTCGCCGGCACCAATGATATTGCTAATTGCAATTTTAAGTGCTAATTTATCGTACTCGTCCTCGGCGATCAAGGGAAACATCGTGGTAGATTCAGCGCTTAAAAGTGCAGTTAACAATTTCATTGGTGCCGGTGGGAATCGAAACCGGGTTGCTCTGTGAAATTTACAGCGAGCGCTTAACCCCTGAGCCTACCACGGATCTAAAAGTTATTAAACGGATATAAAAACACCCCCATACCTACAATTAATACAATTTCTTACGGATAACAAGATTTCTTTTAATTACTTTAGTCTAAAATAGAACAAGCGAAAGGGGAATGGATCGATATCAATTAATTACTTTTTCTTTTATCAACAACGTCTTTCGTTTATTAAATATAAACAACACCGAGAGGTCTTCTTTTAAAACAATTTTTTGCTAAAAGGTACCTACTCCAATACGAGCCTTATTCATTAAAAGGTTTTCTTGTTCATTTTAAAGGTCAGAAATAAACGTCACGGACGTTTAAGAAAAGGGTGGTTTGAAATTAAAAAACATCCTAATTTCAATAGAGAAGATGGATGGGTGCTGCCATCTCCTTCGGATCCTATAATTAATAAAACTAAATCCAAACCTAAGCATACCACTGCAAGACTTCAAGATACTATAAGTTCATTCTGCGTAGATCGGACCGAAAATTAATATTCAAAAATTGAATATAGCCGGGCTAACTATGACATCGGGACGTCAGACACTTCCGTCTCCCCCGTGACCACGAAACGTCGGGAATTAAAAAGTCAAATTAAACGCGATAAAATCCGTAGAATTAGTTTAATTTAACAGGTTCATTTACCTGACTCATAGATGGGCGGAGGCAGTAGAGTCCAAGGGGGAGGCATTGGCCGTTAGTTTGGACATACCGAAGGCCTTCGATCGGGTCTGGCACAAAGCGCTTTTTTCGAAGATTCCTTCCTATGGGCTTCCCGAGAAATTGTGCAAATGGATCACCAGTTTCCTTGCTGACCGGAGCATCAAGGTCGTAGTAGACGGTGTATTCTTTGATTTCAAGCCTATCAACGCTGGTGTTTTACAAGGCTGCTTCTATTGCACCAACGCTGTTTCTATTGCATGTCAATGATATGTTGCAAACTGGTAACATTCATTGCTATGCGGACGACAGCATTGGTGATGCCTTATATACCGGCCGTGCCAATATTTCTCGGGAAAACGTCGCCGAGTACCGGGACAAACTTGTATCTGAAGTCGAGTCCTTGCTGAACAAAGTTACGAATTGGGGGCGACTAAATCTAGTCCAGTTCAATCCCCAAAAGACACAAGTTTGCGCGTTTACCGCTAAAAAGAACCCCTCTATCGTATCTCCTCAGTTTCAAGGCAATCCCCTTGCTGCCTTAGCTAGCATCGAAATCCTAGGCGTCGACATATCGAATAGTGTGCAGTTTCGTGGTCACTTGGAAGGGAAGGCCAAACTAGCCTCTAAAAAGCTTGGCGGGCTCAGCAGAGCTAGATGGTATTTCATGCCGGCACATCGCTTGCAACTTTATAAAGCGCAAGTTCGGCCTCACATGGAATACTGTTCTCAACTCTGGGCCGGGGCACTCCAGTGCCAGCTCCTTCCACTTGACCGCATCCAGCGCAGAGTGGTCAGAATCGTCGACTACCGAGTTCTATCTGATCGGCTCGATACACCTGCACTGCGTAGGGATGTTGCATCCCTTTGCATTTTCTATCGAATTTACAACGGGGAGTGCTTTGAGGAATTGTTCGGATTAATTACAGCCGCCAAATTTCACGAACGCACATCGAGTCAAAATTCACGATACCATCCTCACCATCTGGATGCTTGGCGGTCCACGACTGTGCGTTTTACTAGGAGTTTTCTTCCTCGTACAACTTCTCTGTGGAATTGTTTAACACCGGCGATTTTTCCGGACCAATACGACTTAGGGACCTTCAAGAAAAGAGTTTACACCTTTCTAAAAGGCCGGCAACGCATCTGCAATTCCCCTGGTGGTGCGGTTGTTCATGGGCGGCGGTAGTCACTTACCATCAGGTGAGCCGCGTGTTCGTTTGCCCCCTCTTCTATAGAAAAAATATTTAACAGGTAAGAAAATATGTTAGAAAAAATACGAATCTTTATTATGTTCCAATTTTAAGTTCTACATTTTTAACGACTCGTTCTTCATGGCGTTTACAGACGCGAAGATGATAATATGATTGCATGGGAATAATTTTTTTATTATTATTAGAGGCTACTACCGACCATGAACATCTGTAAGCAGTAGGATACGGGTGACAAACTAGCACACAGTACACCTGATGGTAAGTGGTTACTGTGGCGCATAGACATCTACATCTATCCTCGATTAAGAATCAAAATGCAGATGCGTTGTACACCCTGAGGATGGAATGCCTTGTCCAATGAAAGGGGTCTCCGGTTCTCTACACCTACCATAGGAGACACACCAGCATTAAGCTGCTATTTTACGCTGGTATTCTGTGAAAGCGTGGCCTTTCGTCGAGCCGACCCATTCGTGCAATACTATACCTGCTATCTATAATATACCTGCAGCGTGGCTCTACCATGATAAAAAATACACGTGTTAAGTATGTAAGGCTAGTGATTGATTCCGAGCGTTACACGACGACGCTCAAGCATGTGACGTACAATGACGGTGCGCTGTGAACGAACACTTGTGTCAATAAACGTAAGCTGACATCGAATTGTTCAAAGACGAAAGTATGCACAAACAAAACGTAAAAAAACACATTTTTACCAGACTTCAAAAAGGTATTATGTCTTACTTCGACTCTAGGGTTTTTTTAGTATGTTATGTTACGCGATATAGTCGTCAATTGTTAAGGGGCGTATTACAAAAAATCGCGAAATTACAAGGGTTCCTCGTTGAAATTTTATGTTTATCGTTCATTGCTTGAAATAAAAATTACTTGGTAAAAATAGATCGTTTTCTCTCCTCAAATAAGCTCGGAATGGATTTTAGATAACTTATTTATTTAATCAGTAATAATCATTCTCCTAAAGCATGTTTAGGCAAAAACTCTCGAAGACATGATTTGTGAGCTCTAATTTGTAGATTCTATTGAATATCGACCATCAAAAAAAATATTTTTATCTCCCAAATATCCTACTCTTTAATAATAATGGAAGACATTTTCATTATATGCTTTTCACGCTAGGCAAAAAAAATCGACATAATTCAAAAAACGACCAAAAAAGCTTCGATACAAGCCCCTATATTTCCGAAGTTCTACATCATTTTAAAGTAAAATTTATACCAAAATAATCATCAACATTTGCTTACACTATGCTATTGTTTTTACTTTTTAAATCGTTACTATTATATTTTAATTAATTAAATAAAAGTACTATATATTTCACTGTGCCGGCCATCTGCGATCATTAACGCGCGAGCGCTTGCCGAGGGTGGACCTGCGTCAGTTTATTTCGGGCGCTGCATCGTTTCGATACTACCGTAGTGTGCGTCGATTGCTATCGTAGTGTGCGTCGATTACCTGTATACTAGGAAAATCGTCAACTACGACCGCAATTTTTGATCGATCGGTTTAAAACTATTTTATATAGTTATAATTTAGATTACGTCTCTTCAAAAATGTGGTCTATTCATTGACTTAGATCATTGTTATTTGAGGGCTTCACCTAATGGTTTATACAGCAACGGTCTTATTGAAGTTAAATGTCCTATTTCAGCTTTCGGAATAGATTTTGATACGGCCTTTCGACAAAAAAGTTAAAGGTTATAAATTCAGTGATTCAAGTGTAACATTAAATCAAAATAATGACTGGTTTTACCAAATCGAAGTCCAGCTTCATTTAGCAAATGAAAATGTCTGAATACTTGCAATAATATGTATTGGCCCAGATTAATGCATTAAAAGTACTAAAAATTTACAAATACGACCAATTTTAGATTTTCAATATGTTACCCAAGTTACAAGCTTTTTATGAAAAGTGTGTACTGCCTGAAATTATCGAATCGAGAAAAGTTCGGTCAATGCCATCGCAGCAAATATTTTTCTTATAAAAAATATAGTAATTGACTGTAAGTACCGATTAAAAAATATTAGTTACATTTGGTTGTTATATTTATTAAAACAGGTTGCAACCGTTTATTCATTTATACCACCGGTAGTAGACATAATCGATTATTAACATTCGATTACAGCGTAACAATTAAAATATTTATGTGTACTTATTTTGACACTAAATTTCATAAATAATGAATAATATATCAAAATGGTATATAATAATAAATAATAAATTATATAATTATATAACAATAAATTAATAAGATAACATTAAAATGACACACCAAAAAATATTCCATCCACTGAAGTCCATCCTAAGAAAACTTTGTATTATGGAAGATCAAGATCGTTTAGTCGCCATACTCACAGTATTATAGTGCGAGCGAGTGAATAGATATGAAAGAAAGTATCGGTCGCGTAACTTGCCGCCCGCTCGGTGCGTAAAATACCTAAATTTGCGAAACGCCGAAATGTAAGAGGGCTCTTAACAGATTTTGTTGACTCTATTTATTAATTCAGGTATGATTCCATACACATTTTTAGTCATTTTCCCCTCCTATGAGTGAAAAAAATCCTCTCAAAGGGTAAAAAATTAAACTTTCAAAAAAATTAAATGCTGCCTTTAAAGACTAAAAAGAATAAAATAATCTATACATCATCATTACAGCCCTTCACAACATAGAACATAGGCCTCCCCCAATGCCACAAAGCACGGTCCTGAGCCACCTGCATCCATCGACTTCCTGCATGTCTTACCAGGTCGTCACTCCATCTAGTGTAGGGACGCCCTACACTTCTTGCGCCGGTACGAGGTCGCCACTCGAGAACCTTTTTCCCCATCGGTTGTCAATTTTTGGAGCTATATGGCCGACCCATTGCCACTTCAGCTCACTAATCCGTTGGGCTATGTCGGTAACTATATTTATTCAATCTATACATACATGCATACACACAAATAAATAAAATTGAAGTGTCTGTTTGTAATGTTAAAATAACAGCTTTTCTAAATGCATGTGAAAGTATATACGGTACTTATAACAACAACACAATTTTTATAATGTTTGTCTGTCTGTTTGTTCCGAATACACATACGCATACATGCTTGCGTATATATGGATATGACAGAATCGTGATAAAGAATTGTGTCATAATCAATTTTGAAAGACAGGTCAGCACAAGTCGGCACGCAAGAAATAAGCTCCTAGATATTTCGTAATTTTTTAGTGTAATAGTAGTTATTTTATGTAACTTTTTCCAAAATGGTTACTTGTTCTTTCAGTGACTGTGGTGTTAATAATAGAAATATTCATGATATATGCACATTTCACAGGTGAATCCGCAAGACGTCGTCAATGTTATGATGCGTTTATTTTTCGTTACAATTTATGTTATATACTGTTTAAAATATAGAATGTTTTCAATTATTTTGTTAATTTTAATATTTTGCAAAGAAAAAAGTCACGTTGTTGATAATTTGCACGAATTTGCTAAAAATATTTTTGTACAAAATACTTTACATGTACGCTAGGGATTGACTCAGGTTATATCAAAATTTATAAATCCTCAGTTTGCGTTCTAAAATGTAATTTTATTTTGCCTTTTGTCAAACAGATTTGCTCCGGATTCTATAATTAGAAAAAATGGTTAAGGTTAATTGGACGGGTTGGTTGGAATCCAAAGAAGAATTCAACAAATTTCATCAAACATTTTCATGAGAAAAATAAAAGAAAAAGTAGAATAAAAACAATTTTATGAAAAGATGTAATTTCTATATTATTTGTTTCTAAATTTAACTTTCAAAACTTTACATAAAAATAGAGACAGATTTTTATACATTATAAATCTGTAGCACATTAAAGTTAAAAAAATCTTGCGATTATCCTCTTTTAAGCCATTATGAACCCAACTAAGTATTATTTATCATCCAAAATAAATGTATAACCTTACTTAACCAACCGCACAGCCTCGCGGTCACACTAGTACAATATTCATAGCATCACGCTATTTTCCCCAAGGGGTTGAGCGGAGCTTCGAATTACAAGTCACAATGATAAAACTTTTAGCGTAGTTAGGTATATAGATATTTAGTAATGTTCCTGAAGCGCCACTAGACGCTCGTGCATGAGACGCGATAGTATAAATTCCATAGTATTTGATACTGACAACGCTCGATGCCAGATTTTTTTTTTTAATTTTATTCATGCTTGATGGCCGATGACATTGTGCCGAGGGCTTAAATGTCGTGGTTCATAGCCTACAGCGTTAGTCGTACAGAAGAGGAACTCGTGGTTAAGTAATAGCTGCGCCAATCAATAGATCTGCGAGATTAAGTTGCACTTGTCGCGGTCAGTCCATGAATGATTGACAATTTTCTTAACATACCGAGATTGAGAGAATAGAGACACTTGGTGCATTTTACTCTGTTGAGATCATTATGTTTTTAAAATTTATGCAGCTTAAATGATAATAGGTTTATTATTACTTTATACTTTTCTGGGGCAGATGAAAGAATATAAACATGAAGTGTGATGAAGCCTCATAAGCATATTGGCCTTTAAACAGAACAATCTTATTTAACTGCTTCCTACAAGTTTCCTTACTTTAATTATTAAGTTTACATTCGTATTCAAGTCGAATGTTAATATAAACTTCTATAATGTATTTAATTATTAAATGTTTGTAATTATTAAAAGTAACTTCTATGAAAAATAAAGAGGTCATTATGTACTCTGTGTCCCCATTTTTTATTTCCCCATCACAACATTTTATAAAATATAAATGCGTACATACTTAGTTAAGTATCTACCTATTAAATGAAACTAATTTTTTCGGATTTTATCACGTTTAATTTAACGTTTCGGGCGGGTGCTTTACAGCACCCATGGTCACGGGGGGGACTGAGGTGTTTGACGTCCCGATGTCATAGTTAGCCCGGTCGTTCTCACAGCACATATAGCTAACTTGAAGCACCGACGTTCGGGGAAGTCTGCAGTGTGTGAACATGTTTAAGATCGTCCGAACCATTACATTAGATTTGATAGACCACAAATCCTCGCAAAAGAACACCGATTCCGATGATTCGCGAGGCTATTGAAATTTAAAAAAAAAACATCCAATTTCAATAGAGAAGATGGATGGGTGCTGCCATGCTTGGGATCGTATAATTAATAAAATTAAATCCAAGCCCAAGCATACCACTGCAAGACTTCAAGATACTAGAAGCTCATTCTGCATAGATCGGACCGAAAATTAATATTCAAAAACTGAAGGTAGCCGGGATAACTATGACATCCGGACGTCAAACACCTCAGCCCCGTGGCCATGGGTGTTGTAAAGCACCCAAAACGTCGGGAATTAAAAACTTAAATTAAACGCGAATAAATCAGTAAAAATTTGTTTCATTTAATCTGTAGACAGATTGTAAATCAATTTTGATAACTCTATACTTCAAGGGTAGTCCCATATAAATTTGAAGAAAAAATTCCACCCCTAAGGGTAGCAATAAATAACTTCTTTTTTAGCAATTTGAAGTCGGTTTTAGGTTTCATTAAAAGTTATAATTATTGATTCTCTAAGGCCAATTCTATAAAGAATTTGATTCATTAATATCATAATAACAACATATCTAATGAAAAGTGCATTGAAATATTAAAATTAAATTTAAACAAGTGAAACAAAAACAAATAGGTCGTAAAATTCGTGTACGCGATAATTTCACCAATTGAATTTCAATGGATTAATGCAAAGCGATAAACTCAACTCAATTTTACCTATGCTCATTGTACTAAACATTATTTTATAATGCACGAAAATAATACGTAATAATTTAGTCGAAAATTAATTTTACAATATAAATAAAAAAAATCAAATGCATGCTATGTATAATTAGTATACCGAAACTTCAGATAACAGACAGACAGAATCGGTCATCTCGACTGGGGAAAGTCCACGTTCTAACAGAACGTAAAATAACAGCTTAATGCTGCTATATTTCGTATGGTGAGTGTAGAGCACCGAACTCTTTGTTACTGGTAAAAACGCATAAACTATCTTAGTCCTCAGGGGTGACAACACATTTACATTTTGATTCTTATGAAAGATAACGGTCTAAGCTGTGTTTACGGGCCACAGCATTCATTTACCATCAGGTAGATTGTGTGCTCGTTTGTTTGTTATTCTATATAAAAACAGATGAAATTCCTAACCTTACGTATTGGGTAAGTCCAAATATAAACATGTTATTTGTTAAGCAGCTCTGTCCAGTCACGACTCTGATCGATTTTATTAATCTCATAAGCCGATTTTAATCATAAACATTATTTGTATTCTTGGCGGTCTACAACTGCGATTTACTAAGATTTTTGGAAACCACTTTGTGGAATCGTGCACCACCGGCGATTTTTCCAAAATGATTTTTTTAACAGTGGTAGAGCCACGCGGCAGCTTTTGCTGTCGCACGGATGGGCCGGCTCGAACCGGGGTGGTACCACGACCTCACAGAATACCAGCGTGAAGTAGAGGTTTACCTCTGCGTTTCGCTTGGTGAGTGCAGGTGGCCGGAGGCCCTTTTTACTGGAAATGAAGCATTCCATCTTAGTCCTCACGGGTGACAACGCATCTACATTTTCAATTGTAATAGAGGATAGATGTAGATGTCTATAGGCCGCAGCAACCACTTACCATCAGGTGGACTGTGTGCTCGTTTGTCACCCATATCCTATAAAAAAAAACCTATGAAAAAGGCAGGCCAACGCACTTTCAACTCTCGATCAAGACTTACCATAAGGTGAACGGCATGCTTCTTGCCCCCCCCCCCCCCCCTTCTAAACTTCTAAAATCGAATATCTTTAATATGAACTAACCTCATTCCCGTACGCTAGCAGATGATGAACGGTAATTAGAGCTTTGTACACCACTACCCAATTCGTGTTCTGCGTGCGCTCCACTAGAAGATTCGCCAGCTGCGGTATGGACACGTTGGGCTCGTTTGTGCAGTGGACTAGATCTGGAAGAGAGGAGAAGGGTTAGCAAAGTTTGTTATTTATTTATTTAACTTGGTAATTTAACGTGGTAGAGCCATGCTGCGGCTATATTAATAGTATAGTTGTAGCACGAATGGGTCGGCTCGACCGGGGAAGGACCACGCTCTCACAGAATACCAGTCTAATGCTGCTATGTTTCGTATGGTGAGTGTAGAGAACCGGAGACCCTTTTTACTGGAAAAGAGGCATTCCATCTTAGTCCTCACGGCTGACAAAGCATCTGCATTTCAATTCGCAATGGAAGATAGATGTACATGTCTATGGGCCACAGCAACCACTTCCCATCAGGTGGACTGTGTACTCGTTTGTCACCCTTATTCTATAAAAAAAAAAAACTCCATATACACTAAAATGTATATAGGCGTACTTAATGTCCGAGGCATTATCTACCATTCCACCTTAATAGTGGCGGCATAAAATTCCCGAAGAAACTTCCCAGATCTGTATTACTATTTACGACGTAAACTTTACGTAATAGTAAAAAAAAGTCCTCCAGACCGAATTTCGATCACGGCGGTCAGTCTCAACGGAGACTAGTCAGCTGCGCAGGACAGGATTATAGTGCCCGAGTGAATGCGGAAGCACAGGTTCACTCTCTATTCCCTCACTCTCATAGTCCGATGGGCCGGTAATCAGACTCAACCGGAGGGAGATCAGGAGCAGGATCAACGGCTTTACGTGCTTCTGAGACACGGAGGTGAAACACCGCTAACTTCCGAGCTGCTACTGAGAATTTATTGACATAAAAACTCAATGATTAATTTTTGTCGTGTCTCGACCCGGGATTCGAACTCGGGAACTCACGATCAACAGTCGCGGTCACGACCGCTAGACCTACAAGGCAGTCTTACGTAATAGAGCCACGCTGCGTCTATAATCGTTGAAGTACGCATGTATCGTAAACGACCGGGAAAGGACCACTTTTTAAAATAACATAACGTAAGCTCTCACACCTGTTATCCAGCGGGGTATGAAGAGACTATGGATTTCCATCGGGCACAATCCTGACCTCTTGCTTTCTTTCACATCCATATACCTATTCATACGACGAGGCAGTCATCAAAATTAAGCACCAGATGAACTGCAAGTGCATTAGTCACCATTACTTGTAAAAAAAACCGATTGGCACCTCCACACAGGCAATAAATGGACATTGTTGGAGGCAAAACTAGTTACATGCAATGCGTAAGGAACGTGAAGACACGGATGTGTTTGAATGTCATAGAACACAGAACTCGTTTATTTATAAATTCATATGTCCTTGTTTTTTTTGTTACAAATACCTACTAAATAAAACTAAAACTCACAAATAGCAATATCATTGTTTTGTATAATTTATTGGTATGGAGAGGTTCACAGCGGCTTTAATTGGGTATTCGAAACTTAAGTCAGTTATAATACATTTTAAGAGTTCTCAAGTTTATCGAAATTCTTCTTCTTAAATTGTACGAAAATATAGCGTACTGACGTCATAGTCTTGTATAGACATTTATCATTTTTATTTATTTAACAATTTATGTACCTACACACATATTGTTACAAAATTAAAAATAAAAAGAATTTTTTGTAATATTCATCTCATTCATTCATTCATTACATGTTGAATAAGCCTGCCCCATACTGCCTTAACGGTGTATAAGTGACTGATGGATGTGTCTGCCAAGCGCGAGTTGGCTACGGTAATTTTTTTTGTATTATTTTGAGGTATTATCAGAAAAATGCTGCTGTCCATCTCGTTTAATTTCCCTCAGTCACCCTCCGACGCGTCCCACGAATAAAACGGGATGACAATATGTGGTAGCGGATTCTTTAATGCCGCCATTACAAGGCCATTAGTGGATGAATATCATCTAATTAAACTTTAAACAAAAAATCGACAAAGTTTTAAAAAGTTACCAAAAATTCAAATGTATCATATCAGGCCGTGTGGTGGCGGTGTAACGGATCCATCGCCTTTACATAAGCTGCCGATAGGTGGTGATTCAAATTCAAATTCTCACAGTCAAATTACAAATTTAAGATGATACATTATTGGTAGGTAGCTAATTACCATCAGGTGGACTATGGACATATGTCCCCCCCCGTCCAGCCGTAAAATTTTACGGGTCAATGAAGATGAAGATCTAGTTTATTAATAATCGTGTTAACTGCCCATTAGTAAAAGGTATATTATTAATATATAACTTACAAAGACACGACTCGTTCAATATTTTTAATATGTGATCGAGTCACACTAGCTGTGTACGAATGGTTCCGGTTCGATCGAGAAATAGCCACGATCTTATAGAATACTATATCAAAGTTATAGTATATGGTACGAGGGTGCGTTTTTAAGTTCGCGGAATGGGTAGGTAGGTAATAAGCGGGGACGTCGCAGAATTACGTGCTAATTGAGCAACTAATTATTAGCATAAATACTGGGTTTTATTGTAATTAGATCATTAGTCTTTGAATTATCGTAAACCAAACAAGTCAATCGGAAAGAAATTGTGAAATATGGATAAAACCGAGTTCCGTGCCGTTATAAAGTTCCTTACTAAGAGAGTCATCCGTTTACGGAGACACTTGTTCAAGTAAAACCATGGTTTACAAGTGGCATAGGCTTTTTAAACAAAGCAGAGAGTCACTTGAAGACGACCCACGGTCAGGAAGGCCGATCGAGGTGATCACTTCGGAAATTATTCAAAAAGTCGAAAAATTAATATTAGAAGAAAAAACAAAAAAAAAACCGCCTAAAGAAAAAACAGCTCGGAGAAATAGATAAAGTATCAGATACAACCATTTTCAAAATTCTTCATGACCATCTTGGCATGAATAAAGTCAGCGCAAGATGGGTGCCTAGAATGCTCACGCCGCTTCAAAAGCAACAGCGCGTGGAGTGTTCTCGTGCATTTTGGACCTCTGTATGAAAGACAAAGATGGAGTGTTGGCTCGAATTGTTACTGGTGACGAGACTTGGGTTCACCATTATGAACCTGAGTCCAAACAGGACTATATGCAGTGGTACAAAAAAGGCACACTACCACACAAGAAATTTAAGGTGGCACAATCGGCTGGGAAAATCATGACGACAGTCTTTTGGGACTCAGAAGGAACCCTATTGATTAATTATAAAGATAAAGGTGTCTGTCTCCATAACCCTAAATTACTACGCTTCAATCCTAGAACAATTGAAGGAAGCCATAACGAAGAAGGGTAAAATTGCGCAAAAGAATCCTTCTACTGCATGACAACGCGCCTGTTCACATGTGCTATGTTGCGATGGCTGCCCTACAGAAGGTGGGCTTCGAAATTTTGCCATACCCACCCTATATATAGTCCTGACCTGGCCCCCAGTGAATATTATCTATTTCCAAACTTAAAAAAAGAACTTCGTGGGAAAAAGTTTTTAAGTAAAGAAGAGGTGAAGGAAGCAGTTTCGGCGTATTTTTTAGACAAAGACAAATCATTTTTTGAGGGTATATATAAATTGATTGAAAGATCCGAAAAATGTATTAGGTTAGCAGGTGAATATATTGAAAAGGAAAAATAAAATTGGATTTTTATTTCCACTCCTTACCCCCCATTCTGCGAACTTAAAAACGCACCCTCGTAGATGTAAAGAAGCAGCGGCCGTTTTAAGTAATATTAAGAAATTTCATCTTAGGCATAAGCGGTGGAAAGCATCTGCATTTTGATTTTTAATCAAGGACAGATATAGGTAACTATTGGTAAAAATACCCACATACCATCAGAAATACTGTGCGCTCGGTTGTCACGCTTTTACGTACAAGTGGTAAATAAAAAAAAATTGTACAACCGACTTCAATATAAATTATTAAGGATAACTCAAAAACTACAGGTCATTTTATGAGACCGACCACATGAGAAGCACCAGCTTTCAAATCAAAATCGGTTCACCTAGAAAAAAAGTTCTGAGGTAACACACATAAAAAAATAGCCGAATTGTGGACCTCCTCTTTTTTTGGAGTCGGTTAAAATTGAAAAGCCAACAAAATACGAACAACAAACGTGTAATTATCTAGATAATTATAAATGTAAGAAATAAGCACCATCAAATACCGATTGTTTTGGTACGGTTCCATGGATCAGACATCATGGAATTGAGTCCAGAGACAAGACGTATGTGCTAATAATACTTGTCTTATGAACTTAATATATAGACAATCATTCCCCTTTTTACATCTCACAGAATCGCTAACTACCATTTGCATAACGAAATAATTGATTTCAATGGACCGCCGCTAATTTGGAAACTCTCTCTTCTCAAGGCAGTGTGTACGTCGATGAGGCCAGGGCTGTTATAGGCCGCGTGTTCGAACTTGACCCAATAAATATGTTATAATCACCACGAGATTTTAATTGCATCAAATAGTGTAATTAGGTAGTAAATAATTGTACCTGATGTCTATGACGTCTCTAAAGTTACGGTCAATTTACGTTCTGTAACTGGGTAACCCGTCGTTTCTGAGAGGGTTGGATAAAATTTGATGAACGCGTCTACTGTCAGGTTTCCTAAAAGGGCTGCCAATTCCTACCATGCTAGGCTAACGGGTTTATCTCTCAAGCAGTGGAAATGATGTTGGCAGGCTGTCGAAGCCCGAATGCTCGTTAGTCGATCAACGGGGTCATATAATATATATATTATGTACTTAGTATGGTGCTTGACACGTTAAGTTTTTATTGTGTTATAGGTTTATAGTTGTGGTCACGAGATTAATCTTTTCCTATAATATTGAGTGATAATAGTAACATAAAAGTGACTGGCAACTGTAGCCCATGGACAAGGCTATTATGAAAGAAGGCCTTATATAATCACCTTTTAAGTTCTAAGTGCTGATTTAGCATGTGAAATTGTCCAGCTCTGTTTTTTATATAAAATGAGGTAATAAAGGAACTTATAGTCCACCAGTAGGTCGTACATAGTCCACCACATTCCACATGTATCTTTAATTAAGAAATAAAAACTAGATTTGTTGTAACCTTTGAGGACTAAGATGAAATGCCTTGTTTGCAGTAAAAATGGTCTCCGGTTCTCTACAGTCACCAAACACAGCGGCATTAAGCTGTTATTTTACACTGGTATTCTGTGAGAACGTGGCTCTTTCCCAGTCTAACCGACCCGGTTAGACAGGGGTTAGTGCTACAACCATGATGTACGAGCTACTTGAACATTTTAATATATTTTAATAATACGCAGCAAAATTGTAAACGCTATACTTTTATAAAATTAGTGTCCACTTAACACACTGGAATCTGTTGTTATCATGTCATTTACCATTTTTAAGGTCCCGTACCTTAAAAGGAAAAAACGGAACCCTTATAGGATCACTTTGTTGTCCGTCTGTCTGTCTGTCTGTCTGTCAAGAACCTTTTTCTCAGAAACGCGTGGAGGTATCAAGCTGAAATTCATATCAAATGCTTAAGTCTACTTTCCCTTAGAACTATGAAAAAATCAAACTTCTAACTCAACGCAATCAAAAGATGCAGCCGTTTATGCCGCAAATTCGACATTCGCAAGGGAATCAAAACCTACAAGGTACTTCCCGTTAACTCAGAATCTTAAAATTTGGTAAGAAGCAACGTATTATAGCACAGATAAAGGAAAAATTGCGAAAAGCATAAATTTTTAGTTAAATCATATAATAAAAATATTTTTTAAAATTTTAAACTATATACCTACGGATTTGTTCGGAACCCTCGGTGCGCGAGTCCGCCTCGCACTTGGCCGGTTTTTTTTATCAACGTCATCATAAATTATCATTTTAAATACTAAAATTGTAGATAACTACACATTATTTAGCTCCAGCGTGGCTTTACCAAGTACAAGCACGCTGCTACTGTAGGCCAGGGGCATCTGCAACCAGCTTCAAATAGAGATGGCTTCAGATGAATTATCACCTGAGGACCTTGGTGGAATTACATATACATATCCAGTATTATTAGATCCACTGGAGCGCAGCTGGATTGAAGAAAATGATACGTATATATTTAAATAGTTTGACGGAGATCAGTTGCCCAGTTTTGTGAACGAATTAGTCGCAGATCTACCAGGTAATTATCTTTTATAAGAATTTATACTTTTAAATTATTTATTTTATTATAATTGGCTTGATTAACAAGTTGAAACCTATTATTTGCAAAAATAATAACGTCTGATGCTGAGAATGTAGATTTCGATGGAATTTCTGAAATTCTGACGATGAACCTGAAGGCTACAACTCCGACATCCAAGAATAATATGATTTGAATATTCCTAAAATTATTGACTTTTTAATAAAATGCGTAATAAACATTTGCATGAATAAATTAATATTATTATGACATAATAACATTAAAACATAAACAAATAAATATTACTATTGTGTGCTTATTCGACATTTATTTATTTTATAACCCGTAATTATTATTAATTGCAATAAACATGAAAGGATCGTATTTACTTTCAATTAATATAATTATTTTTTTTAAATTGATCTAACGACTGTATTAGAGCGAGCGCTATTATAGTAAACTTTTGGATAACATTAAAAAGCTGTTGTTTTTGGTTCGCAGCTAAATTACTGTCACCAAAAGCTGCGAAGCGTTCTTGGTATGCCTGAGTTTTCTGTAGTAAGGTAAAGGGTCGTTTTTTTCCCTTATTAAAAAAAGTTGGATTATAATCACAGCCCGTAAATACATAGAAACTAAGCAAACTTTCACTAAATAAATCACCACGTTGCTCATAAATTTTTTAAATATTTATGAATCGTTCATTATTTCCTGTTCCCGTGAGAATCCATACTTGAGAAGAGCTATTTTTCAAATGTAGCATATTACCAAGCATGATTATTATGATATCCGTATCATAGCGTACAAAACTAGAAAGAAAAAGACTGGATTAGAGCGAGCGCTACGCGCTCAAGCGCGCAAAAGCGTACGCGCTTATGGGCGCCCCAGAAGTTTGTTGTCTGCCTGGGTGATCCAACCACAATGTGTCTGCCGTGAAAATTATACATGTCAAATAATATTATCAACAATATATATAAATTGCAGCTTTATTAAAATAACGTAAATTATTAATAAAAAATTGTACTTTTCAACCTGTCTGCCATGAACTTGAAACCGTCCTAGGTGTCTGTCAATGTTATTTTTCGGTAACTTTTATTAAATATTTCAAGATGTCAAAGCGGGAGACTTATTGCTATCACGTTTTTTGGGTCATTTTTTTACACCTTTAACACCTGAGCGTGTCTATATCGACCGCCGGTCAAACTAAAGAGTCCCCGTTTCATGTACCTTAGGTATAGGGGATTAACTGAAAAAAAAGTGAAGCTTATTGAAATACCGTAAGTCTGCCGCTCACTGACTCTTAAGCTATACCTAATTACGTCAATCATAACCAGAATTCAAGCAAGGTGGACGGTATATTGTCCTGTGATGTAATTATGGATTGCAAAATATTTTTTATGACAGGGTTTCCCAACCTTTTTCCAGTCTAGCCTCCCAAATAATATTTTCATACCCCTTTAATTTTTTAACTGACAATATGTAAAGGCATATTACTTTAACAACATTTATTTCTGTATTTTAAATCTAACTTATACAAAGTAAACTTTAATAAACTTTAACGAAACGAAGATTAAACTTTTCTTTTATTATGTACTGGTATTGTCAGATTTTTTTATTCCTATTAGTGTTACCAGTGAGTTAAGTTAAGCTTGCATAATCCGTACAAACTTGTCGAGTCTAGGTTCAGTTTCTGTAACAGCTAATGGCGTCAGACGTCAAGAGGATTTCGCTGCTTAGTTTTGATTAAAACCAAAGCTGACAAACCTGTCTCACAAAAGTATGTCGAGGAAAACTGAACAATGTTCGCAATGTGATATCTATGCATTTAATTTACTTTTAAATGCAAACGCTGCCACGCCCCCCTTGCCATCTCTCTACGCCCCGCTAGGAAAGAGGCGCACACCACTGGTTTGGAAATCATGCTTTATGATCACTAGGGCGAAGGATCGACTACCGCAACGCAAATGTTTAGATGTTAACTTAATACCTACAATTTATCACAAGAGAAGCTTATAAATAATAGAAGTGTAAGATTGTCTTTTAGCCGTCGGTAGAAAAGGGTAGATCGTGAGGTGTTTATCCTGGGAAGCGGCTAACGCTCCGTGGTGGTACGGAACTTTTTCCAGTCGTTCAGAAACTTCGATAGCGCGATTTAACCTTCTGTGCGTTCACGCAACTGTGGTGTGAGCAGTTTCGTAGTATTATTTTTAAAGTGACTCCATACATTCAATATTGGAAGGACGAAACTTTGTTTAATATATCCAGTCGTTCAGAAACTTCGATAGTGCGATTTAGCCTTCTGTGCGTTCACGCAACTGTGGTGTGAGCAGTTTCGTAGTGTTATTTTTAAAGTGACTCCATACATTCAACATTGGAAGGACGAAACTTTGTTTTATATATCCAGTCGTTCAGAAACTTCGATAGTGCGATTTAGCCTTCTGTGCGTTCACGCAACTGTGGTGTGAGCAGTTTCGTAGTATTATTTTTAAAGTGACTCCATACATTCAATTTTGGTAGGACGAAACTTTGTTTTATATATCCAGTCGTTCAGAAACTTCGATAGTGCGATTTGGCCTTCTGTGCGTTCACGCAACTGTGGTGTGAGCAGTTTCGTAGTGTTATTTTTAAAGTGACTCCATACATTCAACATTGGAAGGACGAAACTTTGTTTTATATATCCAGTCGTTCAGAAACTTCGATAGTGCGATTTAGCCTTCTGTGCGTTCACGCAACTGTGGTGTGAGCAGTTTCGTAGTGTTATTTTTAAAGTGACTCCATACATTCACTTTTTTATATGTAAAGGTGACAAGCGACTGCGAATTGATGGAAATTTGTTGTTTTTAAAGTAGAAATCCGGTGCTACTTGGCATGAAAAATAATTAAGAGGGTAGCAGAAAAGAAGTCCTACCAAGAAGTAAAACAAAACAACACTGCTTGCTTCAAGCGTCACATACTGCCGAAATAAACCCATTTACATATAATTTGTGGCGCGAAACTAACTTAATACCGATCATCGTGTTAAGGAAAATTTATTATCAAATTTAACATAGTAGCATAGTTGCTCTCGCTCGGTGATACATCGATATCGCAGGAAACCGGCCTGTCCGCCCGTTTATCATGTTTCACCACAATCGCACCAAACGACCGGCTCGTCTCTGTTAGATAATGTCCCAGATGGCCGAGCACCGCCTAATTTCTGGCGGCTGAAAGTGTGAACTTTAATCAATTGATTCTCTATTTAATGAAATAGTTAAAGGACTATTGTAATATAATATTGTAATGATTTTTACGTGGTAGAGCCATGCTGCAGCTATATTAGTAGTATAATTGTAGCACGAATGGGTCGGCTCGACCGGATAAGGACCACGCTATCACAGAATACCAGCGTAAAATAGCAGCTTAATACTGCTGTATTTCGTATAGTGAGGGTAGAGAACCGGACCCTTTTTACTGGAAAAGAGGCATTCCATCTTAGTCCTCACGGGTGACAACGCATCTGCATTTTGATTCTTTATTGGTGATAGATGTGGATGTCTATGGGTCACAGCAACCACTTACCATCAGGTGGAACTGTGTGCTCGTTTGTCACCCTATCCTATAAAAAATGTATCTTTATAGTTGCCACTGTATTTTAATCCTTCATTGAATCCTTGATCGATAAATATAGATGTGTACGGGCAACAGCTTCCAGTTTTATCACTATAATTACTATCAGGTGGACTGTGTGCTCGTTTGTCACCATTATTCTATTTAAAAAAAACGTGTTTTAAGCAAATGTGCAAATGGGGGCGGGGGGAGATTATATTCTGCAGTGGACTTTTGATTGGCTGTAACGGTGACTTATCTACATCGTTCCTATTCACCAGCCTCGAATTGAAGTAAGATCTCCCATAACAGTTCACGCGTATACCGTGTAGTTGCGGTGTAAGAATATCCACTACCCCATATCGTTCCACGAGTGTCGTAAGAGGAGACAGAGGGAGAATGAAACAGGAGATGGGCAGACGCACCTTCTTGATAACAACTCAAAGTAATCAATAAATATAATTTAAAATTTTGTACAACCGACTCCAATATAAATTATTAAAAATAACTCAAAAACTATTGGTCAGACCTTCACCAAATTATATGGGACCACATGAGAAGCACCAGCTTTCAGCTTTAAGAATCATCGAAATCTGTTCACCCAGAAAAAAATTATGAGGCATATGAATTTGATCAAGGTCAGACCAATGGTTATTGAGTTATTCTTAAATAACTTATATTGAAGTCGCTTATATTGTATTGTATTACAGCCGACTTGTACAAAATTTTTAATTTTAAATTATAATTTTATTATATTTTGTAATTGTAGTTTGATTATAATTATCTTTTATTTTCTTTTTATTTTTTGTAATTAATTGTATTAATATGGGTGGTAGTGCATAATAATAATAGTTTTAAGAGCGTGCACTCGCCGATAAACTGATTACAGTTTGGCGAGAGAATAGAAATAATAATGTACCTATCTTTGTGTGAATAAATAAATAAAATGAAATAATGAATGGAACCGCAAAGCTTGCCCTGGCGATTTGACGACCACAGTACCCTATGTCTTTTACCTTTAACGCCACTCCCCATCGCCAGTCTGGGTTTACATTATCACATACAAGATGGTATACCAAAATCTATCGGGTTCTACGAGGTTTTTTGGCCCTTCATATTTAAGATAGTCACCTCTCATCGACGAAATGGGGTGTTGCAATCTCATATGTCACCACACGGCACAGTGTTACGTATACATAATATGCCATGTTTTAGTGTGTGGGACTCTCACTATACTTCCATTTTTGGTTTCGTAATACCAACAAAAATATTGTTATCAACGAAACAATTAAAGACAAATGAAACTTTTTATCTATTTTCTCCCAAAAAGAGTATGCTCTGAAGTAGATTTTGAACTTTTCAAAAACACACAGATACGTATATATATATAACCCAGCAAACGGACGGTAACAGCTAAATTTCAAAACCTACGAATAAATCAAGAATCAAACACGTTACGCAGTTGAAATATGTGTGTACATATTGACACAACCACGTTTCAAAACTCCTTAGCTAAAAATTAAATTAAAAAGTTGAACTCTTCATAATTAACAGAGTAATTATACTTCATTTGGTTTCCATCTTTATATATAAAAATTACGTATCACATTGTTTGTCCTCGATGAACTCCTAAGCTACTGAACTGATTTCAATGAAATTTTGCACATTTGCAGTGTGGTCCAACTTGAGAGATAGGGATATACTTTTTAACTCAATAATCGACCCAATATTATTAAAGTTTTTTATAGGAAGGGTCGTCGGAAAGGGCAGAACTACGTCTGCCTGGCCAGCTACTAGTAAATAAAACATATAGGAGAACGAATCCACGAAATTTCATAAAAGTTATTTTTAGAGCTCCAGTTAGTGCGATGTGCAATTCCTAGTGAATCATACATTTTAGACATTTTAATTGAACGCGATTGTTCCAACAAGTTCCTGATTAATACATTAACTTTAGTGTCTGGCTGTCTGTATTAATAACAATTTCAACTGCATAGTCGCGTTGTTCATTAAGATTAGGTACTTGATGCAGTTTATTATTTAACTAGAGACCCGCCTTGACTCGCCCGGGTAAGATCTCATAAAGTGGCGTTATTTAGCTTGAAGATAATCACAAACCATTTATTTTATCAGATTTTAGTTTTTTTTTTTAAGTTCTTTAAGTTTTTCGGATAAAAGACTGAATATAAAAAGCAAACAATTGAATTATTATATTTAGTACAACTGTAATCATCCTGGAACAAGAAAAACGGAAAAAAATCCGTCATTAATTTAAAATGGAAAGAAAGTAGATAAATGAAAAGAAAAGTAGAGCATGTATTAACTTAATTAGAAATAAAGTTTTAGTTTATTTTAATGTGAACCAAAATTGCTCAGATTCCTATATCCAATGCGAAGAGCAATAACAAATATGTATAATAAATGTGCACTTTTTTCCTGAATTTCCCAAAAGTACTATATTTTTGCATATTTTTCGGGAAAAATACTATTTCGTTCAAAAAAAAAGGTAGCAACCCTACCTTAGTCCTAAGATTATACGCCCCATCATTCACGTAGTAATCGTAAGACGACATTGTTTATTCTAGCACTCTGCGCGAGTCAATGAAATTGTATCTGAAATTTCCAAGCCACGTTATGCACTTCATGACATTGTAAAAAGGTTAATGAACCTGCGCCTGAGCCTGATATGCACTAACTATGACATAATCCAACCTATGATAAAAATACATAAACATTGACTTTTTGTAGTCTAAGATATAGGGGAGATGCGTGTAATACGATCTCTCGAGGTAAAATGATTCCCCACTGTATAAGAGTGACTACTAGCGACATATATCCAAATACGCAACAAACGTGATCCCCGCAACCCCGCCAGTTGCCTCTCCGAATGTCATGGCGATGTGAGCACTTAGCGTGATTTTATTAGAAAAATATAAAGAACGTGCTTCTAATCTATGGTAAGCCTAATTTTGAGTTTCATTACTTTCTGCATGTTAATATTTATTGCAATATTTTAATACCGCAAGTTGTATTTGATATTTCGGTCGATGTCTTGAAATTTGGTTGACGAGGTGAAATGATCCCTCTTCGTGAGTATAAAACGATCCCTACATACACATAATAACAGCTTTTCTTGTCGCAGTTTATCCCTAACCACCCTAAATAAGTTAAATATATTCTTTATTATTAGTGCAACAAGGTAGTATCATCATCTCAGGGTGGATTTTTAGGGTGGTTAAACATAGTATCCCTGTTAAACAGGCAAGTGTAAGCTGCTTCGCGATGAATGTTGTCTCCTTCACCGCCGAGCACGTGGTGAATCAGCACGTAGAATTGCATCTAACAATTTCATTGGTGACAACGGTTCATTGGTACTGTAAAACTTACGGTACGTGCGAAGCTACCACGGTTCGCTACCTTACTACTTATTTCGCTACATAGCTACACTCTCGCACTTGTAATGCAGCTTTTTATAGAATAAGGGTGACAAACGAGCACACCATCCACCTGATAATAAGTGGATGATGTGGCCCATAGACATCTACATTTATCCTCAATTAAGAATTAAAATGCAGATGCGTTGCCACCATTGAGGACGAAGATAGAATACTTCGTTTCCAGGAAAAATGGTGGTTCATTCGTTAATTAATTCATACAATTATTACAGCTTAGTCTACTATTGAACAAAAGACTATCCCACGGATTACCGTGAAGGAAAGACATTTGCCATAGTTTTCAGGCTTGGAAACCGCAGCTTTTTTAGTTGTTATGAGGAAGCTACTGCTTCCCGTCTGCTTCTGTTTTAGTTACACCCCCATCGCCTCTTGCGACACCCACGGTAGTAGATACTCTTAAGCCGCCACTCAACGGCGGCACTATCTATGATTTAATGGAAGAAATTCAATCAATGGGTCGAGTATGGTATTTGGAGAAAAAGTTGGTGCATTCGCCTTCGATACAACCCATCGAAACAAAACTAAATGATTGCTAGATACTGTTTTCCTTTAAGGCTGGGTGTTCCCAGCGCATTAGGTATTTACAGGCGGTCGTCGCAAGTATAGAGTCGGGCCGCGCATATGATTATAAAGTAATCATAAAAATATTGTTTTAAAGTTATAAACAAACATTTATACAATGAGAAATAAATACACAAACAAAAGCTTAACTATAGTATATATAAGTTCCATGAAACTATAGTTATTTACACTGTATTTCATTTCCTAAATATTAGTTACGTAGCAGAAGAGAAGCCCGCGCGCAGAAGTTTGGCACAGGTCTTAACTCGGTAACGTTCCGCGGGACACAGGCAAGCGACGGGCGGATCGAAAATACAATACAATATTCTTTATTGTACACCAAGAAAAGATAAAAAATAAATAAACTACTATTGGAAATACAAAGGGTGGTGTTATTGCTACACAGCAATCTCTTATAGACAACCCAGAAGAAGAATAAACCTAGCAAGCTAACAGCATAGCAAAGTGGCGAAGTAGCTTTGTAGCGGTTTCTAACGGTTGCCGTTGAGCAATCAGTTTCAAAATAGGAGGTTCAGATGCCTGGGTGATCAGTAATCGATTGCTGAAAACAGAATTTGAAAATTCGAAACCGTTCTCGAGATAATCGTGGGACAGACAGACGGACAGACGGACAGACATCGTGATATCAATAAGTGTCTTCGCAAGCTTCGCCACTTGATAAAACGCAGTAGAGAGCAGAAAGTATATGACCCGACGTAGACAGATTGGGAGCCACTTGAGCTTAGTGCGGTATTCTGAGACATGTTCATATTTACGAAACCCAAATATCAACCGTATACCGAGATTTTGGAGCTCAAGTTTGTTAAGTTGCTCCTCGGTGATATCAAGGTAATAAATGTCAGCATAGTCGATGATAGGTAGTAGTAAAGATTGTGCAAGCGTAATTTTGGTTGATATGGGTAAAAAGTAGTTAGACCTCCGGAGTGAAGCATATATTGCAAACATTTTACGGCCTACTGCATTAATTTGGGAAATCCAAGAAAGACTAGAATGCAAAAGTATACCTAAATTTTTGACGCTCCGTTAAATATAACGGGATGTAGTTGACATTTTTTTATTTTGAAAATCATTCTTGAACTCCCAATAATTATGGCTTTTATTTTAAAGTGTTCACCGTTAACCCATAAGAACGACTCCAGTCGAGAAGAAGAAGAAGATCCTTATTGATACACTGCACTGATTTGGGAAGATCTGCAATGGTTGTTTGTAAGTATATTTGGAGATCATCTGCATACAAGTTGTAGAATAGAATAAGAATAGAATAATGTTTTATTCAATATAGATCACATGTGTAATAATTGAGTCATTTTTTACTTTACCACTGGTTCGAAAAAAACCCTCTCTCCTGGAAGAACCAGCAAGAAACCCAGCGGGACTTTTTTTAAAGCAAATTTTACATTAATGGTTGTACAAACTATATAAGTACAAAATTTATTTTGAATCAACTTAGAAGCGACCACCTCATTATTTTTCAGGTATTTCTCAGGTATCATTCAACCATGTATTCATTTATACTATGATAACCCTTTTTATACAGTTTCAACCGATTCGTTGCGGCACCAATTTTCGACAACTTTTAGCTGTGGCGGCGAACAAATATTCCATGACACGCCAGGCGTGTCGAGCGCCACAGACAGCCTATTGTGCCATCAGCCATGTGTAAAAATAAATATCTTTTTTATGCCTTTTTCACTTGTTTAGGCCTGATTAATATTAGTTGACATCAAACATCAGTTACAAACGGAAGGATATTTCTTTTTAGTGGGTAACTACGTGTTTTTCTACGTGTTTTCTTTGAAGTTGAGAGTAAGTGACTTTTTTATGCAGAGATTACAAACATTTTGTACTATTTTTTGTTTTATAAAAAATCATTTATATAAGTAGGTACAGCTAACTCACCCTGGAAAACCTTGTTTTTTATTAAATTAAATTTTCACCTAATAATAATATTTGTAAATATCAAACAATCAAGAACCTTAATTTGGTAAAAATAAGGTTTATAATTCAACAAAAGAAAATTACAAATGTTAAATATTAAAGTCGATTTGAAAACGTCTAATTAGTAAGAATAGCATAACAAGTGTTTTCAAAAGGAAACAAACGCCGGCGCTATATGGCGGCGGATTGGCGGAAGGCAATTTATTAGCGAACTTTTTTATGCATGAACGGTTTCAAACTGTTTCAAGCAAAAATAAACCTTATACCATATCACAAGAGCATATGGTACTTCGTAGATCTATACGGCCATATGATAGTAATAAGACGGCAGTTCAACCATTTTAAGCAAAATCAAACAATAAGACAAACGCATTGTTTTTTTTAACAGGAGACTTGTTTTCCAGAAATTTATTTACAACTTGAGTTTGTGAGCGATCGCAATGAGTGCTATTATTTGTTACTTATTAGACTATTTTTCCACAACATGATTGAAAACCCACAAAATAAAAAGAGTACCATGTACATGTTAAAAAAAGGTTGTCAACCCCTAAATTTCAAATTTTCAAAAATCCAGAAACGAAGCTGGAGGCATGAACTACTTGCAAAATAATATCTTGTTCTGGATAAATTTTCCAAAAATGCAATTTGAGCGAGTTATAACGATTTTTAAAAGACACGACTCGTGTGTCATACGCCACATACAAAAGTAATCGATGGCACGCCTGGCGTGTCGTTCGCACTGAACCGATTAACAAAATATTTAAATTTGGTAATAGAGAGAGCCTGTACACTTTCCGGGACCTTGTTGTAATAGCGTATACATTGCCCCAAGAGTGAATTACTGACTCTGTGGAGTCGAGAAACTGATATCACTAGCTTTTGTTTGTTCCTAGTGTTTACAGAATGTAAATCACTTTTTTTACTAAAACTACCTTTGTTTTTGTGAACATACATTAAATTTTCGTAAATATACTGAGAAGCAAAAGTTAATATATTTATTTATTTTTTAATTTATCTGTAAGAGACTCTCGGTTTTAGGTTGTAAATAGCTCTAATGGCCCTCCTTCTGTAAAACAAAAATAGTTTCTGAATCAGCCGCATTTCCCCATAGCAAAATCTCATAAGACATTATGCTATGGAAATAACTGAAATAAACTAATCTAGCTGTCTCGACACTAGTGAGACGTCTAATATTTTTTACAGCATAGGCTGCAGAACTTAGTCTGCTCGCTAGTTTGGACATATGGGGGCCCCACTGAAGTTTTGCGTCGAGAGTAATGCCAAGAAAAACAGTGGATTCATTTTTTCAAAAATTTTACTAAATGTTGTTAGTACAGAAATTGGTCTAAAATTGGCGGGGTCTAATGTACTACCAGAGTTAAATAAAGGTATGGCTTTACTACGTTTCATTAAATCAGGAAACACACCAGATTCGACGCTTGTATTGAATATAGTGGCCAGATAAGGTGCTATTATATCTGTTATAGATAAAATAACTTTAACGGAAATCCCCCATAAGTCTGCCATTTTCTTAACATCAATAGTTTTAAAATATTTAACGATATCTTTTGGCAGTACTCTATGGAATTTAAAAGTATTTGAACAAGCCTTTACATTTTGTTTAAGCAATGATGAGATGTAGAGGGAAGATATTTAGGATGTAATCGTATTAATAAAGATTGCGAATAAAAGAGGAGATACGACACCACCTTGTGGAATGCCAGCTACTCTATCAAGACGTAGAAGTAATAATTTGGCGATCAAAAATCAATTTTAAAACGTACAAGAACAGGAACACCCAACCTAAACCTAACCTAAGGTATTATTTTATTACAAATAAACACGTTAAAAAAGTTTAACATTAAACACATCCAAAATACACAATCAAGGGCAGCCCATAAAACTTTATCTGAGCTTAGTAATATAATATCCTGTTGCATGAACGTTAATGTAGATATAAAGTATAATGTTGTACCACGAACTCCACGAATGAGGTTGCTACGTAGAAAATACATATATTTTTTAAAAACTTTTTATTAGCCGATTAAAAAAGAAGGTCGTCAATTCAAATGTATGTTCTTTTTTTGTATAGGTACTTTATATTACGCAATATCTTCGTCAATTTTGAATTGATTAAGTATAAGCTATTTATGACCTTTTTATAAATAGGTTACGCTTAAGGGCTGATCCTACATAAATTTAGAGAAAAAATTCCTTCCCTCAGAGTAGTAAATATTGGTAAATCCAATTGGGCATACCTTAAGCGAATTAAAAAAATTACGTATAACATGATTATACGGAATTATTTAAGTAGTTTAAATACATTTCGACAGCACTATCGGCTTCAACATCCTCGAAAACCATGAAAATGACACCCATGATGAAAAAATTGATATCTATTGCAGCCGCCATCTTGGATTTACATTTCGCCAGCACTATCGGATTCAACACCCTCGAAAACCATGAAAATGACACCCAAGATAAAAAACTTGATATCTATTGCAGCCGCCATCTTGGATTTACATTTCGATAGCACTATCGGCTTCAACACCCTCGAAAACCATGAAAATGACACCCATGATGAAAAAATTGGTACCTACTTCAGCCGCCATCTTGGATTCACATTTCGACAGCACTATCGGCTTCAACACCCTCGAAACCCATGAAAATGACACCCATGATGAAAAAATTGATACCCATTGCAGCCGCCACCTTGGATTTACATTTCGACAACCCTATCGGCTTCAACTCTCTCGAAAACCATGAAAATGACACCCATGATGAAAAAATTGATACCTATTGTAGCCGCCATCTTGGATTTACATTTCGACAGCACTATCGGTTTCAACACCCTCGAAAACCATGGAAATGACACCCAAGATGAAAAAATTTATATATTTTGCAGCCGCCATCTTGGATTTACATTTTGACAGCACTATCGGCTTCAACACCCTCGAAAACCATGAAAATGACACCTATGATGAAAAATTTTATACCTATTGCAGCCTCCACCTTGGATTTACATTTCGACAGCACTATCGACTTCAGCACCCTCGAAAACCATGAAAATGACACCCATGATGAAAAAATTGATACCTATTGCGGCCGCCATCTTGGATTTACATTTCGACAACCCTATCGGTTTCGACACCCTCGAAAAGAATGAAAATGTCACCCATGACAAAAAAAATTATACTACTTACTTTTAGTACGTACTACTATTATTTATTCTGTGCTTTTAAATATTGTAATAAAAAAAATCTCTTATTATTATTATAATCAAGTATTTAAGAAATTTGGTTATTCGAATATTGTGTATTTGTACAGCGATCTTTTTGAGTCGCTGAAAACAACCGAAACAATGTCCACTCACGACGGCGACTGAAGCCGAACTAAACTGAATACAAAGGTACTCTGTGAACTAAACTACTCTGTGGCTGTAGATCCCCATTTACAGAAACAATTTATATACGAGGCAACCAAATCAACGAAAATTTCGCCATTTTGGAGCCGAAAAAAATTAATTATAGCCAAAACAAAACAAAATTACACTGCCATTTACATTCAGTGGCTTCCCACATTATAGATGAAGAGATTAAAAAATAGATTGAGTTAAACAATTGATATTTTCAAAAGTTATAGTGTTTACAAGCCACAGGGACATGACAAATCCACACCATAAGCCACTAAAACCCTTTTTTTATTTAAAAATAGCAATTAATTGATTTTTAAAAAAAATATTAATAAGTTCAACAATCATTTATCTTTCTAACAATGTGCTTTTTATATCATTTATATGTATAATATGATTGCTAGATACGATTTTATTCGATAAAATGTTGGAATTTAAATTTTTAGGCGATAGTAGAACATTACCTTGCGCTTTCGCTTAAGGTATGCAATATGAGATGAAGCAAGTACTTAATGCAACCATTTAGTTGATTATACTTGCTACCTTGAATTTGTGATGTTCCATACTGCACGTTCACATTAAAGTGTCAAAAACTTAAACTTTAAATTTAAAGTAAAAGCCAACTAAAAAACCAAAAAGAAATAAAAAAACATAAAAAAATCAAGTAACTGCTTCTGAAATCGGAGCTATAGGCTGCTTTTCCACCAGAGATGTGCTGTGCTACGTTACGTAGTTATGGATGCGTTTGGTATCCACCAATTATATTAATTGGTCCATATAGCTTAGCACTGGTGGAAACAGGATCAACTAAGTTATGTTTTTATATAAGGATGGATGCGTGCTCTGGATACGTGCTATAATTGATCGCGCATGGTGGAGCTATGTGCAGAGCAGAGCTCCCCGTGCCTTCCCTACTGTCGAGACATCGTATAGCTCGATCTGTGTATCTTCCTCGCACAGCTACAACGCGGCGGTGCATCTTCATAGCACATCTTACTCGCCCCGCTACATAGCTTAGCATCAGTGGAAACGGTCACATAGTTTCATAGCTTAGCTTTCACATCCTCGCAGCATAGCTGCATAGCTCATCTCTGGTGGAGAAGCACCCTTAATGTTAGTAATTACCTGACCGAGTACCGACATCTGTATGTGGAAATTATTATTTTTAGTAATTTTGTTCCTTTTAGTACTATTTATTTAGTACTATTCATTAAAAGCTTAATTTTTCGACATAGAATTGGACGTGGTTATGCAAAAAAGATCCAACCCGAGTTTGTGTCAAAATATGTTGACTTGAAAAATAATGTTTGTGGTCTATACTATTATGTGATGTAACAATTTTAGCAAACTTAACACAAATAAGAAGAAAAATGACAAACAGACAGAAACCATACCGATAATTTGAGTTTATGATATTTGAAGTATGGATGCTTCAAATATCATAAACTCAAATTAACTTATTGCGGGTTGGATCCTTTTTGCATAACTACGTCCAATTTAAGTAATCCTTATTGAAATTAATTTTTTATATGTATAACAGCCGTATAGCAAAAGTGCCCTGCCATGAAAGTAATTAAATTTCGCTCGCAACTTGAGTTAAAATTACTACTACGAGTAAAAAAAAATCGCATCCGCCCGCATCCTGTGTATACAGTGTAAACACCATGATATAACTCCTATTTAACAAAAAACTCCCTAAAACGTAGAAAATTGATTGACTTATCTCATTACTCATCTCTTCTCTATACATATTATAAAACAAAGTCGCTTCCTACCGTCTGTACGCTGTACATCTTTTAAACAACAAAAGGAAGGTGTATATGTATAATACATGCATATTATATATTATATAATTCTTCTGTCCGTGTGTGTGTGTGTGATTAAGTTGATTAGAGAATGGTTTAGATTCACAATTGGACCCGGTAGGTGGCATTGTTATCGAGATCCAGAAATCAACTGTGCGAAATCGGGGCGGATCGCTAATTCATTGATAAACTCTACATAGCGTAACACCCCCTCTCTAAACCAAAACAATAAGTCATCATTAAGAAGGCAATTAACATTAATTCCTACCTTGTAGTGGCGGTGTAAGAATATCCACTACCCGATATCGTCCGTAGGTGTCGTAAAACGCGACAGAGGGAAAATAAAACTCAAAATATTAAAAAACTGCGGTTGCCAAACCGCCTATCAAGCGTGGCAACTATAGCAAAATCCACCATATGAGGCAATTTATGGAAGTGGCCTATGTTCTGGAGGAGACTGTTATGTATCCTCCATTTTGAAGTCGGTGAAGGTTTTCGTTCATACTCAACTTTTGAAACATGTTGTACCAAGAATAGCAATTGGAAATATTTTACATTTTATTTTTCTCATCGCAAAACTTTACGAACAAGATTTCCAGTCACAGCATCTTTACCTCTACGTAAGTGGTGGACACTGTGACGGCACTGTCATCGCGCCGCACGCGAAAATAAATCGAAGTCTAAATCGCGCTATTAAAGTTCCGAAGTGAAAGTAATATAAGTATAAAGTAAGTATATATATAGAATAGCGCCCAACTACCACACGGAGCGTTGACCGCTCCCCGGGCATTAACAACTTGCCCGGCTATGCTTTACTTCGGAACTTTGATAGCGTGATTTAGGCTTCGAAGCGTTTCGCTTGTGGCGCCACGACAGCCCTATTGCTTCGAAATATACAAGAAAATAAAATTTCGATTGGCAACTGTCAATAACTCCATAAACATCTCAGAAATGAGAGGAGGCCTGTGCAACTGTGGGACGTATATGCTGTTACTTTATTTTACTACATTTTAAATGTTACCTATTAAAAAAAATCGAATGACACATGGTGAACATATCGCGTAACATACGAAGTAAGTGAAATTTAATAAAATTATGTATTTTTATTTTATGCCGACTTCCAAAAAGGAGACGGTACTCAATTCGACTGTATGTTTTTTTTATGTGTGTTACCTCATAACTTTGTACTGGGCGAACCGATTTTGATGATTCTTTTTTTATATGAAAGCTGATAGTTCTCGTGTGGTCCCATATGAATTTGATCAAGGTCAGACCAATAGTTATTGAGTTATTCTCAAATAACCTATATTGAAGTCGCTTATATTGAAGTCGGCTGAACAAAATTTATATATATATATATATATATATATATATATATATATATATATATACACCACGTTTTCTTTTAATGTTCTAATATTGTCATCCGATTCTGAGCCCTATTCAAAATTTTATGTATCTAGCTCACCAGGAAGTAAGTTTGAAATCAATTATACTAAATTCGACCCAAACTGACGAAAGCGAGTTAGTTAATAAAAACGTGATAAAATACAGTCGGATATAGAAATTATTTTTGAGACGCATAAAAAAAATATATAAAAATGCTCGATATTGTGCTTAACAGCGAAAATTGAAACAATTAAATCCCAGTTAACAGACGACAATGCAATATGAAATGAAAAATGTGTCCTAAGCGAAATTAACCAAAGTTGATTCGCTAAAATGCAGAAGCACTTGCCGTAGATATTACGTATTCCTTTAAACTCCTAAGCGATGAAATGAAGGAAGTACCTATCCATTTAAAACAATGTATGCGGTACAATAAAACCAAATAAAGTTCTTGGGTTTGAATTAATTTTGGTCATATCAAATTCGGAGCTCGGAGTGTATATAAAAGAATAAATAAAAATAAATTCGTAAAATCACATATCGTCCTAAAACCATTGTGTATTAGTGTTTTTTTTTTAATTTTATATTTGAAAATTTCCCGTAATCGCACAATGTCCTTGCGCCGCCCTCCTACAAGCAAAATATATTTTACTAACTTCTGTCCACGGCTACACATACTATAGGTATGTCTTCATGGATTTTATTTTATTTAATTTTTTTATCCCCGACGCGACGTCACGAAGTCATAAAATAGATGCTATTAAAGTTCTCAAAATGTCAGTAATTGAAAATAAATCTCTACATAGTACAAAAACGCTACCCGCAACACAGTCGCTCCCCGCCGTCTGTACACTGTATATCTTTTAAACTACGCAACGGATTTTATGCGGTTTCATCAATAGACAGAATGATTCAAGAGGAAGGTTTATATATATAATACATACATATTATATATTACATAATTCTTCTGTCCGTGTGTATGTGACTGAACTCCTCCTAAGTGACACGACCGATTTTGATGAAATTTTGTGTGATGAAGTTGATTCAAGTATGGTTTAGATTTACAATTGGATTCGGTAGGTGGCGCTGTAGTCGAAATCCAGAAATAACCCGAGCGACGCCGCATAGTGGGCGGAAACGATCAAAACTACGCGCGAGGCAGTAAATCTAATCCAAAAGAAATATTTTTTTTAAATAATCGTAATTATGTCTACTTTCTTGTAGCACTGCGGAAATTCACTTTTTAGGGGTAGAAACCACCCCTATCAACCCCTAAGCAGGCTAAACCACCAGATTTTGGGTAAAACGAGTTCGATCGAGTTTTGATCGTTTCCGCCCATCGCGGAGGATCTCTAGTTATTATTACTATTATTATTATAAAGCCATAAAGCCATTTATTTCCTTAACAAAATTATTAAAATACATTTCATTAATTATTAATTTCATTAAATAATTTAAAATTAGAAACAAAATTATAACATAATCAGATCATGAAAGAAAATACATTTAAATAAGATAAAATTATCGTTTCAATCAATAATGACTATCCACTTTTTGACATATATTTAATGAGTTTTTATTTATCTAATTATTGTTAAGGACAGAACAGCTAGTATATTATAAACACAATAAAATCTAAAAAGTTAATTTGATGCATTCGTAGGTTTGCCACGAAAATAACAAATACAGACAAGTAAATAAAGCAAATACGGACAGATAGTAAGTGTGACGTTTTAATAAGGAAAATATTGGAGTTTTTATAAATAACACCCAATATAACATGAGCTCTTGCTTATCATTTAACATAGTAAATTACTAAATTAATAAAATCTAATCATATTTGTTAATTAAATGACCCAGAATATTATAATTTTCCATTCCAGTTGGTTATATAAAGGTTGCAGCACACTGCGGTAATATTATTCAGCAACTTCACCATTAAGCCAAAACAAATATATGTAGTACATAGGGAGTATATTTGCCATAATTGCCCCGCTTGGCAGGCGAGTTGGCAACCAGTTTTTTTTATATTTTAGTTGTTATTAGGAAGACCCTGCTGCCTGCTTCCCATTTCCTGGTTTGTTTCCCTCAGTCGCCCCTTACGACACCCACAGGACTATATGGAGTAGTGGATATTCTTACCCGTAATTAATGAGCCGAAACAATTATACACGCTTACGAAATATATTTTCGCCGAATACAACTAAACCAACGGACAGTTAACTTTCGTGTTTGCAATATATTCATGATATCGTAAGTTCGATCCCCGCCGGCACACACATGAAATTATTAATTTCAGATTTAATTATTGATTTATCACATGCTCAGCGGTGAAGGAAAATATAATATCGTGAGGAAACTTTACACGTGGCAGAACCACGATATTATGGTTGTAGCATGGATAAGTCAGATCAACCGGGATTGGACCACGCTCTCACTGAATACCAGTGTAAAATAGCAGCTTAATGCTGCTGTGTTTCTTATGATCAGTGTAGTATCCGAAGACCCGTTTTACTGGAAACGAAGCATTCCATCGTAGTCCTCAGTGGTGACAACGCATCTGCATTTTGATTCTTTATCATGTATATGGGCTAAACCACAAACTTACCATCAGGTGGACTGTATGCTTGTTTGTCAATCTTATTCTATATCTAAAATATCTAAAAGAAAAGAAACCTGTCTCTGAGAAAAAACATTTCAAAGACGTGGGAAATTCGCCAACACGCATTGGAGTAGGGCGGCGGACTAATAACTTCAAAGTCCTCTCAGAAATGAACGGAGATAACTTTTCTTTATTTTTGTGTAGCATTCCTCATAGAGGTGTGTTCCTTGTGACCTGTAAAACGGGTATCATACCTATCATAGACACCAGCGACCCACAGCCAAAGCTGTTATGTACTGCTTAGCTGTTACTATTTAACTCTAAATAAAACTTTGTTTGTGGTGAGGCAATAAACGTTATTGTGTATATAATGGTCTTAAAAGATCCCTTACCACTTTACCCTTTTTGTCCCTTGAATTTAGAACATCGGCGTGGCAGAATACGAATGTAAACACATCAACATAACATAGGGATCTTTTAATAACACTGACCTACTAAAGGAGTACTGGCCACTTTAAAATGTTTTTAATATCAAATTGTTCGTAATTTATTCCAGATTAATACGAAATTTAAATAAAAAAAAGTTTATTTTAATGAAAAAATGCTATTTAAACATCTTTTCGATTCACCTTTGGTTGACTGTGATAATTTGACGTTTGCAACGTCGACATGTAACTGGAGAAGAGATACGTTCTTTGCTTTTACTGTAAGATTCATCAAAATCGGTTCACCCAGAAAAAAATTAATAATAAATAAAAACACATAAAAAAACAAGTGGTAAAATTAAAATTTTTGTACAACCGACTTCAATATAAATGAAATGAGAATATAAGGTGGGAATGCTGCAGGCTGGTGTTTTTCAACGTGACGTTGCTACGGCAATAAACACCAGGCAAAATGTGATTTCCATTTTGTGGTCACGCTATCGTGCTACGGAGAGGTGGAAGAGAGACATCCAGGACCAAGCCGCATTACTACATCAACACAAGATCTTTTTTTGCAAATTGCTACGCAAAGGCAACCAACTGTTACGGCGTTGCAATTAATCCAAAGGTCTGAACACCAGGTGCTTGTGAGTGAACAAACTGTGAGGGGGAAGAAGGCTGCACGAATCTAACCTTCATTCAACCCGAAGTGGTCTACGAGAGACCACTTCGGGTTCCGACTCTAAGTAGAAGAAATTGTGGACGAAAACTTTAATGGGCTACAGAATATGTGAATGTAATGCCGTGTTCATGTGTTTATTTTGCCACGCCCTAACCCTTTATCTACGTGAAATAGTGTCTTAACAAACGTCTGTGATAATCATCTATAAGTGTTTATAAGAGGACAACATACTATGAGCGTAAGTCCGTCTAGGGTTGCCAGCTCCCATTTTATGTTTTACAGATTTACATAAAATTAAATAAAGGACATAGGATGACAAAAATGGATACCATATTAATTTCAAACAAATATTGTTATGGTATCAGTGGCAACATTTATTAATAAAAAACAATGTCAACGCGCACAGTAATGTAGTTTATCTCTCTAACATCGCGCGTCACCTCAAAGCTCAGTGTTTTATAAACTCTTTGACCTCGACTAGCAAAGGGAATGTCAGATACGCGCATCAATGCCTTCTCCCTTTTTAAATATTTCAATTAAGAGACAAGATCATTTTTTTAAATAAAGGTCTGGCAACCCTAAGTCCATCTGAGTATTTCGATGTTGTGGTCTATAGACGCGTACTCGTATATCAATTCACGATTAATAATCGAAATGCACATGCGTTATCACCCCTGAGGATAACGACGAAATACCTCCTTACCAGAGTTACGAAGTATCGTCACTTTCTATCCGAGACATGACAATACATGCATACATAGATGATCCCCGAGAGTGTAGGCAAAGTCGAAAGAGCAGCAAGCTACTCGGACAACGTTAAGCCAAAAAAAAAACAGGCAGTCGTAAGGACTGTCCACAGAAGTAAAAAGTCAATGATATATGCGTATACATGTAAACAGGCCGCTATACTACGCGTCGCTAGTCTGGCGTATTGAGCATGTAGGGGGTACGTCACGAGCATGTCGAGGTCGTCGGTGACACGAACCCATAAGTTTTTTCCCCAACAAAAAATCGTTCAACGCGGCTAAAGAAGTTTTCACATCAAAATATGGGTTTGGATGAAAAATTGTGAAAGAAGTGACTAGACTAGCCCATCACCTATATAATCACAAACCCAATATCCCATCGTCTTTTACGTCATACTAGTCATGTAACACAGTTATCACATTCTTTTTTGTTATATAGTTCCCACATAAGCACAGAACCAGACCCTAACCAGTCTAGACCTATACGGCAGATGTATACTATAATAGTAGCGGCACGAAAGTCTAGCGGTGACCGTTATTGCGCATAACTCGCGATGATTGGCTTATTACGCATAAGTCGCGCTGGTAGGCTCGTGCGTATTGTTTGCACGCGCTGATTGGCTCTCCAGTCGCATTCGTGCAGAGCAATTCGTGCGCGTCCCCTCCACATTTCGTTCAGCGTTAGATTTACGTGCCGCGACTTATATAAAGCTGCTATTTTACGTTAGCATTGTGGTAAAGTGGTAAAATCTGTACAGCAAATTTTACCAACTCGTTTAGAGGGCTTTATTTAGAAGCGCATTGAATACAAGTTCATTTACAACTATCAGTGTTAAATTGTACTTGTTACACTGGAAGCAAAACAAAATCTTGTTCTATCAATTGCTGACATTTATGACAAACATTGGTATCTTAATGATTTTAATTGATCCCAATATACTCGGTATCAATGAGGTCAAATATCTTATATATATTATCTCACGATTGTTTTTGAAGTGAAAGAATCGTTGTGATTTGAAACTCGATGAAACGAGAAAGAGACAAACATATACATCTATAGGATTTAGCCTGCGAGAGAATTACATAGAATACAGTGTAGACCGTCTACTCAAACGGTTGTGGGTTCAAATCCGCTATTCGACTACATTCTTTTTTTAAGATTGAATAAAAAATACTTTTGCTAGTATTTTTACGTTTCCGTACTCAATACCAATGAGACCCTATTACTAAGCCTTCGCTGTCCGTCCATCCGTCCGTCCGCCCTTCCGTACGTCTGTCTGTCAGCGAGCTGTATCTCATGATCCGCAATAGGTAGACAGTTGAAATTTTCACAGGATGTGTATTTCTGTTGCCGCTATAACAACAAATAATAAAAATAAATTAAAAATTAAAGGAGGGTTCCCCTACTAGAAATGTGTGTGATGGCACAGAACCCTTTATGCGCGAGTCCGACTGGAATTTGGCCGGTTTTTTTTTTAAATACAGTGTTTCCTATTATCCCGGTCTTCTCCTAGTGCGATGCTTTCAAGATGGTTAATATAAACGTTAAAATTAAACGTTAACTGTTAAAATTATTATTACTTTTTTTTCATTTTATTTGAAGATTTCGTTTCTACCGCGTGTGAACTAGCACACTTTTTTTCTTGCCATGGCTATTGCAGTAACAGTGATGTTTGATGATGAGACCTAGTCAATTTAGAATCAGGATTATAATTCCAGAATATTCGGCGCTATTAACCGCGCATTTGGCGTGTAATAGCGGCGCAGCGTAGCACAAACTGGTCGGATTGATAGGCGAAGGATCGTCCTTTAACTGAAACGAAATATAAAATAAAAATATTTCACTGCAAATGATTTATTTAATATCATAATTTTCAACCAAAACTTATTTTTAGACTAAAAATTATAAAGAAACTTTTTTTTTCACTTTCGACTTTCAGGTATAATGCTTTGTAATAATCTACTTCATTCTATAGGTAAAGTCATTTAATCGAACAAAAATTGATTGACTCTCAAGGCGGTACGTAAAATAGACGCTAGATGAAATCATGTATGAATGGATTGTATATATGATAATTTTATTCAATATGGTTAATTTTATTTATTTATTTAAGCTGTTATTTTTTATATGTTTATTTTAACAATTGTAATTGATACTAAACATCTTTAAAGCACGGAACAAAGAAGAGATCGAATAATAGGAAAAAAAATTTAAAATACTAGCAATGCTTTCATCATTACTAATATTTCCTTTAACCACTACTGGTAAGGCGAATATGCTTATGTTAGGTATGGTTCAAGACAGTAATTGAATGATGAATTCGAACCCACAATCTTTTAAGTTCGCCGTCCGCACCCTGCCATTAGGCTACTATCGCTTACTACACTGTATTCTATCTCATTCTCTCGCAGGCTAAATCCTATAGATGTATATGTTTGTCTCTTTTTAGTGCAGCTTTTTCGTTTTATCGAGTTTCAAATCACGACTCTAAAGAAGTTCTCACTTCAAAATTAAGTACTAAAATACAGTAATGCTGCGTTTAACTTTGAAATTATCTAAATCCATTAATTTAGATACCATAATATGTTATCTTTTTAATGTTTATGTAAATCCATTTTAGAATGTATTAAAAATAATATTTATTTATTTAAGAGGAGGCAAACGAGCTTGCGGCTCACCTGATGGTAAGTGTACTACCACCGCCCATGAGCAACTACAACACCAGAGGAATTGCTAGTGCGTTACCAGCCTTTTAAAAAAGAGTAGGTTCTTTTCTTGAAGGCCCCAAGTCATATTGGTGCTGAAAATCACTGGTTATAGTCGATTCCACGTGGAAGTTGTGCAACAAAGAAAACTTCTGGTAAATCAACAATGGTGGACGATTAATTATCCAGATGCTGTGGATGCTATGCCAGATGGTATCATGAGTTTTGTCACAATGTGTGATGGCGAAATTTAGCACCTGGAATTAGTCCAAATAAATCCTCTGAGCACTCTCTGTGTAGTCAAGCCGATCAGAAAAGGTTCTTCCTTAATTGTACAATTACAATGTTGTATTTCTGTGTAATGCCAATGTGGTGTAAAATAAATATTCCCATCCACCTCAAAGGCTGTCCACCTGATGGTAAGTGGATGATGTGGCCCATAGACACCTACATCTATCCTCAATTAAATATCAAAATGTAGATGCATTGTCACCCCTGAGACTAAGATAGAATGCCTCATTACCAAGGATCTATGCTTCTTTACATTCACCATAAAAAACATATAAGCATCAAATTTCTATTTTACTGTTATTCTTGAGTATGGACCTTCTATAGGTAAATAGACCAATTTGTGGCTGTAATAAAACAGTAAATACTTAAAATTGTACCTAACTCTGGTGTGGTAACTCAAGTTTTTAACTTAAAAGGGTTTTTCATTAAGAGACCCTATTGAGAAACCCTTTACATAGATACATAAACTCTCATGTCTGTCACCCAAAGGGGTTGGCAGATACTAAAATCTTCCATCTGGCACAACTCTTTTGCTTCTTTTATCCATATTTTATTTTATTTATTTATTTATTTGCTTTTTAAAGGAAACATACAGTATAATAAAAATTACACAATAAAACATAAAAGTAATCCTAAAAACCAATGAAGTTTCTACAGATATCTAATACATAATAAAAGCTTGCCACCACAATATTATGTTGTATAAAACTTAAAATATAAAAGAATAAAACTAACTAATGTTTAGTTTATGAATACCACATAAACTAAACATTAAGTACTAAGCAGTTAAAAGTAACATTATATATATATATCGAAGCATACATGCTTTTTGATTAAGGGTACCCTTAATTTGGTCAATTTTCAATATATCGTCAGTTTGGTCCATAAGCTTCTAGAGTAGGTTAAGTCTGCAACTTTATTCCATCTGGATCTACCACTTTGCAATTTACCAGAAGTGCTCTTTCTCGTACAATTTTCTAGTGGAATCGACTACCTCCAGCAATATTTCCAGATCGATACGACCTAAGGACCTTCAAGAAAAGAGCAGACTCTTGTATGAAAGGCAGGCAACATACCTGCAATTCCTCTGGTGTTGCAGTTGTTCATGGGCAGCGGACGACACTTACCATCAGGTGAGCCACATATACATATACATACATACTTGTTTGGCCCCTTTTCACTTTCGTGATATTACTTTAGAGTCCCTTTTTATTTTATAGTATAATCTAGGGCTTAGGGTGTCCCTTGCTGATTCTGCCACTAACTTATGCAGTATTAATTTGTAATGTCATAGTTTCTATGTAAACAAACAACCATACATTCCTTTCTTAATCCTGGTTCCAACATAATTTTCAAAATCAATAGCTTTTCTTATCACATAGTTTCTCAACAGTTCAACAGTGAACAGTCCGAAAGATTGAAATAAGTCATGCTATTTTACCGATTTCATTATAATATGTAGTTATATTACAAATAACTATATTGTATTAATTAGTGTTATGATAGTTTATTTGGCAATTTTGTTATTTAAATATAATCTGCTATATATATATATATATATATATTGGTTGCAGCATAAATGGGTACCAGCTTGAGCAGAAGGACCTAACTCTTACATAACCAGCATAAAATGGTGCAGTTTTGTATGGTAAGTGAAATAAGGTGTTTTATCTCAACATTTTTTAATTTCCTTAAGATCTGCATTTTTAGCCAAAAACTGAAAATGAAATAAGAAATTTCAGTCTAAAAGTAAAAGTTATTATTTATTTTTATATTATGGATACTTAGTTTCATTATTTAACTGATCATCATCATCATCCATGACCACATTTTTGATTGGTTTGCAGTTTTTTGATTGATTGACATTTTTTTATTTATTTGTTTCTAGGAAGATGTTGCTGCCTTTCTCCAGGTTTGTTTCCCTCTTACAGCACCCACAGGACAATATAGGGTAGTGGATATTCTTACTTCTCTACTACATAGTTTAATTTAATTAATCAACCAACAAACAACCTGTTTGTTGTAAAAGCTTAGAACAATACAAACTCAAGCAATTGTAACACAAATATACCTGTTTAATAATTACACTATTGTGCTTTTTATGACATGAGTGAAAGAATTTACTAGAAGGTAGGAATTCTCCTTCTTTTTCTGCCTGGGAATCTGTCTTGATAGGTACTATCCTCTTTCCTATTTTTGTCATCTAACAGCAGCATGTGCACCACTGTTCCAGTCTCAAGGCTATAGAGAGCCAATTTATGACTGTGAGGTAATCCATATAAGACCTTTGTTGGAAGTTGGCTGTAGGTATCCATGGTCTTAAGTTTGTAAGACACTTAATTTTACAAAAAAAATTAAACTATAATATTTATGTGATAGTTTTATCAGATAAATACATTACAATTTTTTCTATTCAATATAAATTTCTATATCTATTTGCATGAACTTGACCTGCTGAACCAAATGATTATAATAAAAGACAAGTTCTTATTTTTGTTTTTGGTGCTTGCCAAATAATTCAAGATTATTTCTGAAAACTGCTAACAAAAATGAAACTTTTTGAAACTCCATTTATTACTTTATATTATAAGAAATTATTTTTTTTCATTTATATTTTCTTAATTAGACATGAGGGTAGATTTTGACATACCTATAAAAATTAATTATAAAATGGTGACTTTATAGGGTATGTTAATATTACATTTAAAGATTACAAAATCCTTATACTGGTTTTATACCTTATGAATATTGAATGCCTATTTCCAGTTTACATTGCATTACGTATATTTATATGTTATATAAAGGTAAAAAGCAGATTTACATCAGTTTTTTTATTAACAATCAAGCCTATATTCACATGACATAACACGAAAATACGTGTCACATAATTGGAATGGTAGGACAATATTATATATAACAATTCCACGAAAAACAGAATATAAGAGAATTTTTCTTAAAAACACCATTATCTTGTGTGAAATCAAACGGTCAATGTAGAATGCAATATCTATAGATGAATAATTATCGACCACATAATGTGATTGCGGGAATGTCGCGGTTATTGGTGAGTGGAAAATACGGAACCTGTGAACTGATAATAACTTTTTAAACATTGTAAAGATACTTACAGTCTAAGTGTTTCTTTTTGGGTGCAATCATTTCTTCGGTGGTAGCTTTACATACTGATTTCGCCAATCCCTGCCCAGCGATGCTATGACGAGCGGCAAGGAGCCTATCGTTTATCGTTTGCCCCGCCATCTTCACGTTGAGTCCTGACATAAACTAATTACTTACACTTTAAATCACTTATTTTTCCTCTTTTAACAAATTCACTGAAATATGTAGGACGATGACGGGTAAAATATGTCACCGCCCCCCCGACTGGCACAATACTAAATTCAAGATGGCTGACTTTTGACTTGTCCTAAAATTATTGCCGTAATGAAAAAATACATACCTAGTACTCATTTCATTTTCATATATCTTTTCACACTTTTCTTTGTTCCCTTTTTTACTTTATATATTTACTTCATTCTTGTTTAACAATTATTTATTTTTCATTTTACTTCACAGCATTTTAGCTACATATTCATTCAATATTTGTGTCATTTCTTTCACATGATCAAGACAATGACTAATATTATTTCATTATCTTCTTTACATATATAGCATTTCAACTCATATAATTTGTTATTTAATTGCACCAATACTTTCACGTACACGGCTCGGCGTACATACACAATCAATATCATCATCATCATTACAGCCCTTCACAAGTCCACTGCTGAACATAGGCCTCCCCCAAAGAATGCCACAAAGCACGGTCCTGAGCCACCTGCATCCATCGACTTCCTGCATATCTTACCAGGTCGTCACTCCATCTAGTGGGGGGACGCCCTACACTTCGCTTGCCGGTACGAGGCTGCCACTCGAGAACCTTTCTTCCCCATCGGTTGTCGGTTCTTCGAGCTATATGGCCGGCCCATTGCCACTTCAGCTTACTAATCCGTTGGGCTATGTCGGTTACTCTGGTTCTACTGCGGATATCCTCATTTCTGAGTTTATCACGCAGAGAAACTCCGAGCATAGCCCTCTCCATAGCTCGCTGAGCGACCTTGAGCTTCCTCATACGGCCAGCAGTGAAGGACCACGTCTCAGTTCCGTAAGTCATCACTGGCAACACGCACTGGTTGTACAATTTCGTTTTAAGGTTTTGAGGTATGTCTGACGAGAAGATGTGTCGTAGCTTCCCGAACGCTGCCCAGCCGAGTTGAATCCGTCGATTGACCTCTCGGTCGAAGTTGGACTTACCTAGTCGGACTATTTGTCCCAGGTAAACATACTCGTCAACAACTTCGAGCTTAGTGTTCCCAACAACTACCGGCATAGGTGTGACATGGACATTAAACATGATCTTTGTTTTGTCCATGTTCATCTTAAGACCTATCCGTTGGGAAACACTATTGAGGTCATTGAGCATAGTGCTTAGGTCCTCCAGCGATTCTGCCATAAGGACTATATCGTCGGCAAATCGAAGGTGAGTGATGTACTCGCCATTGATGTTGATACCGTATCCTTTCCAGTCCAGAAGCTTGAAAACGTCTTCCAATGCAGCGGTGAAGAGTTTCGGGGATATGACGTCACCCTGTCTTACACCTCTCTGCAATTGGATAGGTTTCGTACTCTGGTTCTGTACTCGGATAGCCATCGTAGCCCTACTGTACAAGCACTTCAACACTTCGATATACCGAGAGTCAACTTGGCACCGCTGAAGGGACTGCAGCACCGCCCAAATTTCGACGGAATCAAAGGCTTTCTCATAGTCCACATACGCCAGACATAGTGGCAAATTGTACTCCTCGGACTTCTGTACAATTTGCCGTAGGGTATGTATGTGGTCTATGGTGCTAAAGCCCTTTCGGAAACCGGCTTGTTCGGGAGGCTGGAAGTCGTCAAGTCTGCGCGCGAGACGATTCGTAATGACTCTCGAAAACAGCACGTAGACGCGGCTCAGAAGGGAAATCGGTCTGTAGTTCTTCAAGAGAGCGTTGTCACCTTTCTTGAAGAACAAGACCACCGCACTTCTGCTCCACGCCTCCGGTGTAATGCCACCATGGAGGACGGAATTAAAGAGCTTCTGAAGGACTTCAAGTACCGGTCTTCCACCCGCTTTCAGAAGCTCCGCTGTAATTCCATCCTCGCCTGGGGCCTTGCCGTCTTTAAGGTGCTGGAGAGCCATTCTAATCTCGCTCAGACTGACGTCCGGGATATCATCGGAATAATGTCGGATAAGACTCGCTCTTGGATCGTTACTCACACTTGCGTGTGGCTCCAACGATGACGTGTACAGCTGCCCATAGAACCTCTCAATCTCACTCAAAATCTCAGGTGCCCCGGAAACGATGCTGCCACATTCGGTCTTCAGCTTTGACAGTTGGCTCTTTCTGGCAGACAGATCTCTGGCAAAGACTTTGGAGCCTTGGTTCCGCTCGATCGCTTCTTCAATACGAGCTGTATTGAAGTTGCGTAAGTCCCGCCGCATGCATTTGGAGATCTGTCTGTTCAGTTGCCTGTATGCTGTCAAATCTGTTGAAGAATGTAGCTTCATCTCCCGTCTAACAGCCATGAGATTAAGAGTGTGATCCGAGAGTTTTTGTGTTCTTCTGCGGCGGGTCTTGCAGAACTTAGCTCCGACCGCATGGACAGTTTCCACGAGCTTGTCATTCAAATCGTCCACTTCATTGCAGTCTTCTAGGCACTGAAAACGGTTTTGTAACTCGAGCTGAAAGGTTTCGGGACTTTGGATTAGAGCACGAGGGGGACGGAGCGTTGACTTCATTAGACGAGACCTCTCCAACTTAACGTTTAGGTTCAGTGTGCCTCTAACCATTCGGTGATCGCTGCCGGTTTTCACCCTCGCGATCACTGAGACATCACTGAACAGTTGTCGTTTGGTCGTCATAATGAAGTCAATCTCATTTTTTGTCGAACCGTCGGGGCTCGACCAGGTCCACTTCCTGTGGGGCCGCTTCTGGAAGAAAGAGTTCATCATAAAGAGTCCCTCTTTCTCCATGAAGTCGGCCAGCTGCTGGCCCCTTGGGTTCCGTTGCCCTATTCCAAATTTCCCCACTTTCAGCTCACCGTTCTCTCTTGTGCCTAGTTTTGCATTGAAGTCTCCCATTAACACCGTATATTGGGTTTTGGAGGAATGCATGGCTCTAGAGATATCCTCATACATTTCCTCCACCTCCTCATCGGGGTGTGCCGAGGTTGGTGCGTAAACCTGTATGACCTTCAGCGAATACCGTTTGGTGATTCTGAGTATAAGGTACGCAACCCTCCTCGACACACTCTCAATCTTTATAACGTTGTTAACGAGAGACTTGTGGACGATAAATCCGACACCTCCTTGGGACAGATGGTCGCCCTCCCGGTGATAGAACAAGTTGCCGGATTCGAGGATTACCGTGTCCTCCCCCTCTCTTCGGACTTCGGATAATCCTATAATATGCCAGCGTAACTTGTCTATCTCTTCTTCCAGCTCCACAATCTTTTCGTCAGTCCTCAGGGTCCGTGCGTTGTATGTTGCCAGGTCAAGTCGTTGTAGGTGGCAACCGAACCTCCACCGGAGATTCTTAGCACAATCAATATAATGGACAATATTCCTATACAATTCTTGATAAATTCTCATTTCACTCAATAACAATTGTCAGAACTCATTTCGGTTTTTATCTAATCCGAACAGATTTTAAAAATTAATCAGTTATTAGGTTTTCCAGACTCTCAGCTGATCAGGCCGATTGTATGTAGATAACGGCTCCATGGCGCAGTGGCTTAGCAATGAGTTGCTGCGCTGGGGGCCACGGGTTCGAATGCCGCACGGAATAGTATTTGTATAACCTACAAATAATTGTTCCGGGTCTGGATGTTTCTCCTTGTGCAATTTGTGTTTGTAAACTACCTCCACGATACAAGACGATACAGGAGAAAATCCTAGTGATAATTACCCCCAGTAACGCTTTTAATAAAAGAAATATGCTAACCTCCGACAATTTTTCTTTACCTATGCCACACTTTCTACTTATATTTCTATCAATATTTTTCATTCATAATGATAAATTCCGTAACTTATCCAGAAACTTACTTACGTCTTTTATAAATTTATATCATATAGTCTTGTATAATGTTTAGTTACATCATTGTCAGTCAGGGATTGAGGCTTATAAAATGGGCACAACATAATTTAAATTAATTAATTGTATACATAGTATAATGAGTTTCAAAATCAAATTAAACGAAGTAATTATTTTCACAATCCACACAAATAGGTTAGATACTCAATCTTTTATCCCAAAAATAATGAATGATATTACTTAAAACCTTATGATATGAAAGTTTAATCAATATTAAACCAAAAATAAACTATTGCATTTCATATTAAAAATAAAGAAGTCAATGTAAAGCAATTTAATCATTTTCAATAAAATAACAACAGATAGATCGAACTACAATTTATAATCCCACACCTAGCAGCGCAAGCGATTTGCAACACTTACCGGAACAAACTTGTGTCTGAAGTCGAGTCTTTGCTGAACAAAGTCTCGGACTGGGGGCGACTAAATCTAGTCCAGTTTAATCCTCATAAGACACAAGTTTGCGCGTTTACCGCTAAAAAGAACCCCTTTGTCGTATCTCCTCAGTTTCAAGGCACTCCCCTAGTTGCCTCAGCCAGTATCGGAATCCTCGGCGTCGACATATCGAGTTACGTGCAGTTTCGTGGTCACTTGAAAGGGATGGCCAAATTGCCCTCTAAAAAGCTTGGCGTGCTCAGCAGAGCGGGACAGTATTTCATGCCGGCACACCGCCTGCAACTTTACAAGGCGCAGGTTCGGCCTCACATGGAATACTGTTCCCATCTCCGGGCAGGGGTTCCCCAGTGCCAGCTCCTTCCACTTGACCGCATCCAGCGCAGAGCGGCTCGAATCGTCGACGACCGAGCCCATTCCGATCGGCTCGATTCATTGGCACTGCGAAGAGATGTTGCATCCCTTTGCATTTTCTTTTGTATCTACCATGGGGAGTGCTCTGAGGAATTGTTCGGATTAATCCCAGCTGCCAAATTTCACGAACGCACATTGCGGCAGAACTCTCGATACCATCCACACCATCTGGATGATTGGCGGTCCACCACTATGCGATTTAGAAGATGTTTTCTTCCTCGCACGACTTCCTTGTGGAATCGATTACCATAAGCGATTTTTCCGGACCGATAGGACTTAGGGACCTTCAAGAAAAGAGCGTACTCCTTTTTAAAACGCCGGCAACGCATCTGCAATTCCCTCCCTGGTGTTGCAGTTGTTCATGGGTGGCGGTAGTCACTTACATCATCAGGATCATCTAATTTAAACATAACTTGTACAATGTTATTATTACATACATAATATGTGGATACAAGTAAAATGATAGTACTAAATTCATTTTTTACACAGAATTTTAGACAGTTACATTACTTTTACCTGGATCGAAAAAGATTGCTAGAAATATGATTGAATAATCACTGTAACAGCTATCAACTTTACACAACAAAACATTAATTAATTTAAACATTCAAAAGAACAATTTTAATTTTTACGTAGGTTTATACACACACACATATATATATATATATATATATATATATATATATATATATATATATATATATATATATATTACTTTAAAGTTCACTGCCTTTATTAAAGAAAAGAGAAACTAACACTTTTTATTTTATTTATTTTATTTATTTATTTATTGACACACCAACAGCATAACATACAAAACATTACAATAATCTTCGTCTTATAAATAGATTGGTATGCATGCCAATTACTGGTGCATACATCACTCTCATTAGAAGACATTAAATTAAATCAAGTTCAAATAAATTTCAATTTACAAATTTTGAGTTGCAGCAAATTAATAAGTAAAAATCAAAAATCAAAAATCAAAAGTATAACAAAAAGAAGAAATTTAGTAGCATAAATATTAAATTACAAATCTAATTTACCAACAGAAATGTGCGGTAAGCTTTTTTTTCAGATTTGTCACTGAGTCATGAAAAATATCAAAATCTTTAATGGACGCGGAGAATCGATTGTACTCAGAACACATCCTTGATAATGGAGAATGTTTTAGAGCATTTGTTCTACTTACTGGTACAACAAGTATGTTAGTGAGAGGATTTCGTGGATATCTGTACGGGATTTTGAAATTTATTTCATTAAGCAATTCACTGCATGCCATCTGTCCTGACAACAGCTTTTTGAGGAATGTTATATCTAATATTATGCGGCGATTATAAAGTGACATCATTTTAAAGTGTTTCAGCCGCAAATCATAGGTGGCCTTATGAGAGATGCCGGAAGTGTGATATGTCAGGTATCTAGTAAAGGATCTTTGTAGTCTCTCCAGACGTTGAGATGGTGCCGCGTATTGGGGACTCCACACAACTGATGCAAATTCTAGTTTGCTGCGAACCAGTGAGTTATAAAGGATTATTTTGGTTTGAGGAGAAACAAATCCTTTGGTATTTCTTTTAAGGAAACCTAACATCCTGGCCGCTTCTTTTACAGTTTTGTCCATGTGCACTTTGAATTTCAATTTCGTGTCCATTGTTACGCCCAAATCTCGAATCTCCTTAACCTCCTGTAACGTATCTAGCTCTAATTTATACGATGATGGCAATTGAACTTTTTTCTTTGTGTACTTAATGTGATAAGATTTCTTCGTATTAATAATCATGCCGTTCAATTTGCACCACATATTTATTCCATCGAGATCAGCTTGGATGAGCTCCACATCATTATTTGAAGTAACGGTTTTGAATATTTTTAAATCATCGGCAAAAAGTGAGTATTTACAGTAATTTATAGATGAGGTAATGTCATTTATAAACACCGAGAAGAGAACAGGGCCTAAGTGGGATCCCTGTGGTACTCCTGAACATGCAACATACTCATGTGATATGTGACCGTTCAGCACCACAAACTGAAGTCTTTTTGCTAGGTATGAATTAAACCATTCCAGTAAGGTCCCACCAATACCAGACCCGCTCAATTTATGTATAAGAAGCGAGTGACACACCTTATCAAAAGCGCTCGAGAAATCCATGTATATACAGTCTACTTGTTGGCGTCTATCTATTTCTTTACTTAGATAGGACATAAATGACACCAAGTTCGTTTTGATAGAACGTCCTTTTCGAAACCCATGTTGAAATTCTGACATCCGACTTTCCAAGTGGCGCGTGACAATTGGGCAAACAAGGGATTCAAACAGCTTAGGTATACAAGAAAGTATGGATATAGGACGGTAGTTTTTGATGTCACTGCTGTCACCCTTCTTGTACACTGGAACGATCTTAGCTTTTTTCCACAATTCAGGAAATACCCCGTCATGCAAAGATCTATTGAAAAGAAGTGACAGTGGCAGAGTAAGAGTAGGACCGCAGCGCTTTACAAAAACAGGAGGGATCTCATCCGGACCGGCACCCTTGAAGATATCTAGTTTTTTAATGGCACGTTTAATTTCATGTTCACTGAATCTAATTACACTCAAATATGGCAAACCGTGCACTGCGGACTCTAGGCTATCAGGTAATACTGTGTTACTAAACACTGATGAAAAATTTTTAGCAAATAGTTCTGCAATTTTTGTACCAGTGTTTGCAATTTCGTCATCAAGGCTCATTTCGGCAGGTATAGTAGTTTCACCACCTCGCCTATCCTTAATATAGTTCCAGAAATATTTAGGATTCCTGACAATATTACCCTCGACCCGTTTTTTATAACTTTGTAGGCATGCGTCTATTATTTTCTTACTTCGCTCACGAAGTAATTCATACTCCAACCTATCGCGTGGATTTTTGTATTTCACAAATTTTTTTCTCTCGCTTTCTTTTTCCAAGATTATTCTGATCAGAGACCTGCTAAACCATGAGGGGAACCTGCTTTTTTTTGGCTTCGAAATAGGGACGTATGTTTTCACGGCATTGTTTAAAATACGGTAAAATACTGTGGTCATCTCGTTAACGTTTTGACACCTATCGAACTGTTGTGACCAATTAATTTCCCTAAGATGAGCTAAGATTAGATCATAGTTCGCTTTGAAAAAGTTGTGTCGAGGTTTTTGGGCTGGTTTAAGTAAGTTCGGTTTTAGTTCCGGTACAGTAATCAATAACGGAGGATGCTTTCGGTCAATTTTACTTATAACATTTAAGGAGTTAGAAACCTCTAAAGGAACACAGTTGGTTAGAACAAGGTCCAGCACTCTGCCATCCTCGTTAGGAATAGGGTTCATTAACACTTATTAATGATATCGAATAATTTTTAACTCTTTTCAAATTCAATACTTTACTATTGTTAAATAAAATTTACCACAGAAAATAAAAACAAAGAAATGTAACACAGTGTTATTTTAACTATAAATTTAGTGTGTAATATATAATATATATTATATACGTCTTGTGCCTTGATAAGAACATACCACGTTAGCGCTTCCTACGTAACTTAATTTGCAATATTGTAATATGATTGTTTTTTTTTAATAGTAATAAAAATTTTGGAAAATCTACATCTATTTCAACGATTTAATCGGTAGGCTATTTTAACGAAGGTCGCTTGCGAGGTGTGCGAAGTATTATGGACATTTGATACGTTGTAATTAGGTTTAAAGTCGCAAATTTGCTACCAGAGAGTAATTGTTCTGTTTTTGTACTATTATTAATTTATTCTGTGGTGCAAGCAAGCTTAAGAGCGTGACAATGTTGTCAACATCACTACGTTATAATATGCATTAGTAATGCCACAAAGGCAAGGATAAAAATGTATACACGTGGCATAAGTTTACAACACTTGTAAACTTATGCCACGTGTATAAGTTTATAAGTCTTGATTTTCACCCCTCGATTTAGGTACTTAGTTTATCAGTTTGCTGTAATTCTAAGTCCGAGACTGAATAAAGTTAGATACTTATGTAGGTACATTCTTCATCTTAATTTTTTAATATTAATGAAACCTTTTCTAATTTTAAGCATGAATGTTCTTCCTTTTGACAGGTAAAACGAAACATCCTAATAAACGTAGTGATTATATTCTCTTTGCATCCTAAGTGCAAATCCCAATATATTATTTTTGTGAGGTACAGATTTGTAGTTTTTGTTTTTATAATTAAAGTTCTGCGTAAAATATATTTTTTTTGGAGTTTATTGCCCGGTATCTAAACCTTTAGGCCAAGTCTTGAGTATTTTTATTCGGTTTATTATAATTTCTCCAAATGTATAATTATCCTTCATAATTCACTACTTCACAATATGTTGATGCGTCACATTGTGCAGCCCTTGGGAGATTTTGACGGCAACTTGAGCCAGCAGACAGCTGACTGTTGGTGATGGTATCTCAAGGGGCCTAAGCAAACAAACACCTTATCTTGAGAACCACATCACCATCAGAGCACTTGTTTCACCGTTTCCACTAATAGTTCACATGCGTAGACAGTTAATACATAAAATCGCACCACTTTTACATATCAAAATCCACTTCAAACTATTATTTAAACTATAAAACAGGAGCAGCAAACCGCCGTTGATCAAGTTCCCGCCAAAACTTCTGCGTAAAATACGGTACATGGTTAAAGTTGCCATAAACGTTTCAATTTTACCGATGTTCTTTATTTACCCCTAACGAGAGCTAATAATCTCCGACTCACCAGATGTCGCTAGTAGAAACAGATGTAAAATGAGTTTTTCTGAAAATAGCCATACAAAGGGCTAATATGAACTTACAGGGTTGTATTGGTGATTTTAATGATAATAATTTTGTAAACACATAGTCGCTACGGTCGCGAATCATATTTTGTTAAATATACAACCTAACCCTGACCTGCAAATTCCCAAAAACGCAAGAAAATTTGAATTTCGCGGGCCACCCTGTAGCTTCCACCTTAAATGGCCAAATATATGTAATACCAACATTAAAAAAAGTTTTAAGCATTTACGCATTACGTGGTAATTATTTTTTGAAAAACAGAAAATATTTTAAAGTTACTAGGTTTGGTTAGCTTAGGTGACAATCGATTTACACAACGATTCTTTTATATTAAAAGATCGACTTTTTGACTCTACTACTGCTAACTATTAAGTGTCATTTGTTAAAATTAAATTTTCGCATCCCTACACAAATACGTATGGGTAATGGGTATCAGTAAAGTAAATTTTCTTCTTCCTAAATCCTTAATTTTGTAATACGATTTGTATTTAATGTAATTTGTAATAATTTTTAATAAAGCATAACCTTTGAATTACCATCGAAGTGTGAAAATATATCTTGACTTTCTCTTTGTAATACAGAACCTTTAATAGGCATAAAGCATTGCAAGAATCCCCGTGTTTTAATAGAAGGATATATACAGAAACAAAATGGCTAAGAAAAAGAATACTAAAAACAAGTCGAAGTCATCAAAGACTAAAACTAACGCAAGCTCGAATGCTGTTGGGAATGAAATTAATACAGAAGTGATTGCAGCTGCATTAAGTACAGTAAACCAACCTATTTTTATGAAAGTTTGCCGACTTTGCGAGACTAAAGATGGCCCATTTCTTAATATTTTCGACTCTGAAAAGATAACTGCTAAGAAAATTGAAGAGCTAATGCCTTTTTGGGTAAGGTTTTTTGTATTTAGGGTATTAAAAGTATATTATGAAATACAACATAAGTGATGTTTTTTGTTAAATGAAAAGAAAAGAAACATTAACAGATTTTATATTCTTTAATATTCATGGTTTGCTTTAGTTGAATACATATATAATAATTCTCAATAATATTTGCTAATCAATCATTATAATGTGTAATATTTTGCCAATAAGAGGCACACAATTATTTTCACCTAATTGTGATTAATATTAATTAATATGATTACCATATGTAATGATACATCATCATTACAACCCGCCGCAAGTCCTAACATAGAACACCAGTAAGAATGATCCTGAATAACCTTTATTCATGATGATACATGTATCTAGTTGGGTTATAAACAAGGTTAATCACACATATATCTAAGTACTAAAGGATTGGAAAAGAAGTGATTTAGGAGGCTAGGAATTTTGCTATAAAACCTATCTTTTCAAGTCTTAGAAATAACAAAAATATCTATTTAAGTAACTAATTTGATGTTACCTAAATTGTGTATTGTGATATTTCTCATTTAGATTTAGAAAAAGTGTAAGTAATTTCTTTACTTTTGTTTTTGGGTTAAATAAGTGCACATTATGCTAAAATGCTCTTGCAAATTTTAAATTGATTTCTCATTTCAGCATAGTATTGTTTTGTATTTTGTATAACTTTTCTATTAACAGCCCATGCTCATGTGTGGTATGTATATATATGGGCGACTATTTTGTACTTATCATCATGCACAATCCCTGATGGGGTAGCCAGAGAGAACAGATTGCCAAGTGTCACGATCCTTACATACCTCTTTCGCTTCTTTCAGATTTATTATCTTCTTCATACATGCACATCTAGGTATCCGAGTACTCTTGACCCTCCCCTCTTCGAGCAGTTTGCTCACATGGTCTTCGAAAGTTAGTCTCGGTCTACCTTGACACCTTTTAATATTAACTTTCGCACTATATATTTTCTTCACCATTCGGTCTTCACTCATTCGCTCAACGTGCCCAAACCATCGAAGCACGCCCTTATCAATTTTTGTGATAAGGTCATCTTTCAAACCTGCCATATTGCGAATCTCTTCGTTTCGCTTTCGGTCGGCCATGGTAACGCCGCACATTTTACGAAGAGATCGCTTCTCCACTGCATTCAACTTGCTTTTATGCTTCTTCTGGCATACCCAGGTTTCGCTGCCATATAACAAAGTCGGTACCAACACTGCGTTATGTATTGCAAGGCGTGCACTCTTCACTACGCCTTGCCTTTTGACTAACGCAGTCAGGGCACCATTGACTTTGTTCCCGGCAGCGACACGCCTGTTCAAATCTAAATCACATCTTCCATCCCGGCTAAAAGCACTCCCCAAGTATACAATTTCATTTACCTGTTCTAGACATTCCTGATTTACCCATATTTCACACTTCGTTCTCTCTTCGTCCCTTTCAAATATCAGAACCTTAGTTTTATTAGCATTCAAACGGAGACCTTTAATTTCACATTCCTCTTTCATACATGTGACTAATGCCTGCAGTTCTGCCTCTGATAGTGCAATAAGCACTGCATCATCAGCATACAGCAGACAATTTACTTTTATGTCACCCAATTTCACACCCAAACAGCTATCTTTCAGCTTCTGTAAACAGCTGTCAAGATACAGTATGAACAGCCAGGAAGACATGACACAACCCTGTTTTACGCCCGTTTGGACGCTAAACATGGGTGACAGATCATGCCTTACCCGCACACAGGCTTTACAGTCACAGTAAAGTGACTGCACAGCCCTTAGCAATCGACCATCCACACCGTATTCCGGCAACAGTTCCCACATTTTCTTCCTTACAACCTTATCAAATGCTTTCTCAAGATCCACAAAAGCACAGAAAATCTTCTGGTTAGCAGCCAGAAGCTTTTCCGTGATCATGCGGAGAGAAAACATTTGATCCGTGCATCCTCTTCCAGGTCTAAATCCGCATTGTGCCTCCCATAGAAATATTTCCGATTTCTCTTGCATCCTACGTGTCAAAACCTTCGAGTAGACTTTACTTGCTAAACTGGCCAAGCCGATCGCCCGATAGCACTAGCAGTCAAAATGTGAACCTTTACCTTTATATAAAGGCACAATGACTGCGGATCGCCAATCATCCGGGACATCCCCCGTCCGCCAGCACAAATTGCACAGCAGATAAAAGCTATCTCAGACGCGAGGCCCACCATACTTGACCATTTCAGCAGTAACTCTGTCTAGTCCCGCAGCCTTACCACATTTCAAACTTCGAATCGCACGTTCAATCTCTTTCATACTGATGACCTCAGTGTCATCGAGGTCCGGGTCTGGCGTACCAGTCACGGTGTCATCCCCGGATCCCCCACTAAGATCATCACACGCATACATTTCTCTATAAAATTCGCTCCATCGCTGAATGACGTCCGATTTTTCTGTGAGGACGTCATTAGTTCTGGAAAGCACTTTGTTCATTTTTAAGTCCGTCGCACCACTTCGGATCCTTCCAACCTCTTTCCAGAAGAGTTTGGAGTTCTCCTTAAAGTTGTGTGACAACCTTTCGTCCGCTTCTATTCTACACCTTTCACACATTTCCTCAATCAATGCTTTCGTGTGAACTTTCTGCAGCTTATATCTTTCTTTCATCTTCTCTCTCATATCCTTATCATTACCAGAGGCCAAATAGTCTAACCATGCTTTCTTCTTCATCTTTACAGCTTCTTTCACTTCATCATTACACCATGCATCTCTTCTTTTACTACTGCCTCTTTTTATTGTTCCACACACTTCTTCCGCTGCACTTACCATTCCATCCCTAAGGTTCTGCCATGTTCTTTCCACACATTCTTTTCTGCCATCGATGGTGTCAAGCTTTTCGGCTACCCTTGCATGATATTTGTCCCTAGTATCCGCTTCCTGAAGCTTCCAGCTTCGGATGCGACAGACCGACTGTGGTTCTGTTACTGCCGTCCAGTAGCGCCAACCCGCGAACAGACCCCTAAATCTAGTAATCACTAGATAGTGATCCGTTCCCAGGTCAGCACCCCTGAACACTCGCGTATCCATCACCTATTTTCGCAGTCGGTCATCCACCAGGAACAAATCGATCATACTTCTCTCATTCTTTCTTTCTCTAGTATACATATGGAGTTTCTTGTGATTAAACATAGTGTTTGTCACAAGAAGACCCTTTTCCTTGCATACCGCCAGTATAAGCTTGCCAGCATCATTAACCCTTTTATCGCCAAACTTTCCAAGCACCGACTCGTCCCCTGGTCGAGCGGTACCAACCCATCCATTCAAATCACCACACACAATTCTTTCGTTTACCCTAGCCAAATCTAGAACTTCTCTTACATTCTCCCAAAACTCCTCCAGCTCAGCCCTGGAGGACGAAGCTACCGGCGCATAAACAGCTAAAAGGAATAACTTCGTCAGTCCCAATTTAAAGCGAACCCAGAGAAGTCTTGAGTTCACAACCTTATATTCAGTCATAACCTCGACCAACCGAGACGACAGCATCACCCCCACTCCCTGGCAGGCGTTCTCGCTCTCCGGGACTCCGGACCATAGAGCTAACGCCCCGCCAGGGAGCTCTTCAGTACCACTGCCCTTCCGTTTGGTCTCCGACATACACACGACATCTAATTCTCTTTCTTTCATTATTTCAATCAACTCATTCGTCTTATCTCTCATGCCACCTCTAACATTCCACGTGCCAACTCTGCACTCTGTCCTCCACCTTCCGCCGTGTCGGGCTCTGCGTGACGGGTGGCGGTCCCCATCGCCGCTTTGCGCGCTGCATTCCACACCAACGGGGACGAGCTGGTGTGCGTCGCCTTGGGGGGACGCCCTAACCCTCGTTGGCATGGGTGCGCAGCTGAGTAGAATTGCAGCCCTGAAAAGGGCTGGCAGGGGTCGCGACGAGCACGCTTCTACTATGACCCCTTTTTTCTTTTTTTGACTATTTTTTGATTATATCTATTAGTTTTATTATGAGTAAATGTTGATATGGATTGTAAGGTACTGTATTAATGGTATTAGTCATCATTACAATAATATATCACAGGTCCACTGCTGAACAAAGGCGTCTCAAATGGGGTTGGAGATTCCTTCTCTTACTCTTCCTGTATGGGTGCTAGCCACTACAGAAGTTCTTTTTCGAAGAAACTTTTTCTTCATTAGTATCACGGATCACAGTGAGAGTATCTAGTATATCTGTAGATATACTCACAATAGATTTTATTTTGATAGGAATCCCTGAATATAACTCAATAAAATAAAATCTGCAGAATAAAAAACATGGTCCTTGTAAATAGTTTTGTAAACTAGAAGTCTATAAGACTTAAGCCCCCTTTTCACTACGGGATATAATATAATATATATTACATCTCGAGATATAAATTAATATCGCTCACCATACATTTCATATGGAACCGTTTACACTTAGCTATAATATATATTACATCTCTAGCTATAAATATTTTTTCGATCGACCGAGCGATATTTTCATATTATATTTTGCCCCCTGTACCCCGCACACCGTTCCGCGCCCCCGCAGTACGGTGTACGGGGTAAAGGGGGGTAATCCAATGACCAATGACGAACGCACACTGGTTAAAAGATATATCTCACAGTGTGAACGCCAATTGCGGGATATAATATATATTTCGGGATATAATATATATTATATCCCATAGTGAAAAGCCAGCCTTAGTGGTAATAACTTATACTCCGTTCTAAGATTTCATTACATCGTATTACAGAATATTTTTTTTCTTATTCTTGGTGTCCATTCCATTGCTTTTTCTATAAGCTGTTTAAGAGATTTCCTAATGCTTTCTCCTTTCAAATGTTGTTTTCTTCTTCTTGCAATCTTCCAATATTTATTTGAATCTATTCCTATACAAATTGCCCTTTCCAACTTCTGAAATTATGTTCTTTATATGAATATTATATAAAATATACTCTGCAAATGCTCAGTAGTTGCCTTTATATATGTGGAAAATGTGTGAATGCACTGTAGATTATGATAAGCGTTATTTTTGTCCGAAAAAATATATTAGTTACCTTCAAGTCGCACCTGTAGATTTTATTTCAAAGATGTTGCTTTATTTAATGTGTTTTAAAGATTATTCTATCAATGTCTGGTTTTCTAGAGATAATTTATTTCAGTTGGTGTTTTTTTTATAAGATAACAGTGACAAATGAGCACAGTCCACCTGATGGTATGTTGTTGCTGTGGCCCATAGACATCTACATCTACCCTCGATTACGAATCATAATAACGGCTCCATGGCGCAGTGGTTTAGCAATGAGTTCCTGCGCTGGTGGCCGAGGGTTCGAATCCCGCACGAAACAAGTATTTGTATGGCCTGTAAATACTTGTTCCGGGTTTGGATGTTTGTCCTTGTGCAATTTATGTTTGTAAACTGCCTCCTGAAAGAAGAGAAAATCCTAGTGTGGTGGTAACGTTTTTAAAACTAACAGAAAAAAAATTGCAGATAAGTTGTCACCCATGAGGACTAAGGTTTCCAGTATAAAGATTCTCCGGTTCTCTACACTCACCATACGACACAGCAGCATTAAGCTGCTATTTCATGCTGGTATTTTGTGAGAGCGTGGCCCTTCCCCGGTCGAGCCGACCCATTCGTCCGATAGTGGAAAGGGGAGGGAGAAATTAAAGCAGGTAGTTCCTGCACAGATTTCGAAATGCATCCTGTAGAATACCGAAAAGCTGGTTACTCTGCGCCTGTGCTCGAGGCTGACAAGATTGATTTCAACCAAATTAAATTAACCAATAAGCCTCTTGGCACTTCTTTTCACTGATTTGAGTGAGAAGTTGGTATTTTGCAGCACAAGTCCAGGTTTGATAACATTACTCCATGCACGACCAGACTTGCGCTTCATATGAAGTTCCCCGGCGTGAACTACAGCCGCACCCTTGTATAGTTTCTTTGCGGCTGCTTTGGCCCTGGACTCAATGTACCGCCCATAACTGAGGTTCGGAGAAATTTCCACCCCTAATAACTTAAGGCGGCCAGTGTACTCTTCCAAAGCTACATTGCGGAAAGTAGGAGCCAGGGTGAGCAGGATTCTTGTAGCGGTAAAAAATCACTCTGTTTTGGCGGCATCTTTCATTTGGAGTGGCATACGATAGATGGTCTCCAGGTGATCTATTTCGGTGTAACCCGCACTGGCGATCACTAAGGAGTTCATTCTGTTACAGTTATGCCATGAGGTGGGCATTCAATATACACTCATTAATCGTACAGAGCATGGAGGCAATTGAAATTGGCCTATAGTTAGTACCATTTTTTTCGCACAGGCAACTTACACATTGGCCAACTTTCAAGACGGCCACTATTCCAGTCTTAAATGAGAGGTGAAACAAGCGTGTCAACACAGAGGACAATTCAGGCGCACAAGCCTTTAAAACTTTAGCTATTATACCATCTGGTCCACGAGCTTTGTTCACGTCTAGGCTCAGAAAGAATTTAAGAACCTTGTTATATGGACCTCTGACATATAAGTAGCGCAATGAGGTAATTGAGTTGGTATGCTATATTATTTGTACAGGTGGTACGCTGTATTAATTGCAAGCAAATAAGACCGCTTTCTTTTAGCTGCATGTGTCAGTGAGCCAGTGAGTCTGGTTTTACGAGCGTAGGCAGTGTAGACCGGCAGAAATTCGTCTCGACCGCTTTGGCCAACGGGCTCTACTACCAGATGATTTGGCAGAGAGTTTTGCGCTGATGTGTTAAATACGTTCGAAACTAACTTGCTGTAATGCCTTTTCACAAGACTTGGCGGCTTGATTAAAGGCTCTCGTCATATTGCTAACATTTGGAGCTTTGCATTTACGAGCATTGACCCAGGATAAATACGCCATATGCCATTGCTTTTCGGCACGGGCCATTCAACGTTGAACCATGGGCGCTTGGGACCATGGTAGTTGTAACACCGATGAATACGTCAGTAAAGGGAATGAAATACTCCATCGCTTGACGTATCACATACGTAATAACATCCGCGCAGCTTGACCAATGTGCAGATGGGAAGCAGACTTGGCGGTAGGCCAAAGAATTGATTCAAAAAATTTCCCGTCTTATCCCAATACGCTGACTTATATCGCCACATTCGCCGCAAATTTTGGAAATCGTAGTTAGGTGGTGAATATAATGACACAGATTTCAACAGACAGTGGTCAGAAGTGACCAAGCAAAATAAAAAAGCAAAGATGGTACCTAGCAAGGAGACTGCGGTGACGCCCCTTTTTTTGTTTTACATGGGAAATGCTTACGCATATCCACCTCGCAGCAGCAAGGACGGTTTATGTCGGACTCGCACCGACTAAACACCCAAGGTGTTTCACCTTAGCCGCATATTGGCAGTGCCACGATTTCGCAGACATCCGCGGCCCTACCAGCGCCGACCACCCCATGGCAGTTCCTCCTCGGGGAGGGTTATCCCTCCCATTTTGCTTCTTAGGTAAGGTGCATCAGTAACATAAGGCGCGACTTCAAAAGCGCCGGCCAGGTAAAATCGAGCACACGGAAGCACCCGCTTTCTTGACCCCAGCGGCGGATCTGGTCTATGGCTTCGCCGCCAACCAAGATTCGGCTGCAGAGGGTGGGGAGAGCGGCGCCTTGCAATACCGACACTCCTCTCCTCCCGCAGCCCCTCCACCACCGCATCAACGGTGCGGCCCCGTCTGAGTCGCCGTTGATAGTTCTAGTGGAGCTTCGCCATACCCAACACTCCTCTTCCTCCGCGACTCTACCTCGGCTGCAGCAGTAGGGGTTAGGGTAGCCCTCTAGCCGCAGCCCACCAGCATACATCTGAAGTAGACTCGCCAAGCCCACTCGGAGTGGCCACTTTGGGCCGGCCTTTCACCTCGGCTAGAGCCATGTGGGTTCTTCTTTGTTCACCGCAGGTGACCAAGCCACGGCTACTAAGCCCCCCCCCCCCCCTCGTCATGATAAGGCGGAAACTTGTTCGGGGGGTGCAGTGACGCCCTAAGATCCCAGGGTTGACAATACATCAATAAACTTCTTTGTTTGTAGTTGGTTCCAGGTATCCATGGGCCACTGTGGCCACTTATAGGTGGCGGTGGACTATAATTTTGAAGTGTATTTTGAAATTCTCAGTAAATTAATGTATTATTTTTATTGTTCTAGATTGCAGAGAATGATGACCTGCCCCATAAAATCTGTTTTCGGTGTTCGGCGAAAGTGGAAGAGCTATATGAATTCGTAAATAAATGTGTTAAAACACAAGAAAGCTTGCGAAAGGCTGTAGGTAAGAGGGAACCACTTCCTGTAAAAACAAAGAGAAGGGCTATTTGGGAGGAGAAATTGAATAAGTCGAATATGTCTAATGATGATATTTGCGACGCAATAATAAAGAAAGCCATGGAGGGCATTGTTGACATTCCTAAAACTTTTCTTACAAAAGAAAGTGATAAAACTTGTCCAGCAACGAGAGGTTCCAAAAATACCGATGTCAAAACGGAAGTTGGGAAGCAATACAAGTCGGACTGTTCTGAAAATGAAGATGATGTAACTTTAAATGAGATAAAAATGAGTAGAAACGATGGAAACGGTAAAACGAAGTCACGTTTGAGTCATAGTGAAACATCTCAAAACGAACTTGTACATAATGTAATTCAGGCACCACGTACTAGAGGGAATGCAAGTAAACAACAACTTAATGCAGAAATAACTGTACAAAAAGATACAAATACTGATGATAATAAATCAGATAATAACATTGTGGCTAAACATAATAACGCAAGTAATAAAGACGAGTCAAAATCTGAATCTAGTGAAAATGCTAAACCATTCGATATTATGGATCATGTTAGCATGATCAAAGTAAATGGCGTTGGAGTACTATTTCAATGTAAGTTATGTAATAGAAACTTCTTGAAAAAAGAAGTTGTTATCTCACATGGCTGCGCAAAAACCGGTGTACCCAAAGTTGATATATGCAATATGTATATTCCACCTGAGCCACCAAAGGTCACAACAATTAAATACATAAATACAAAAATAGGTGCAGATTATAAAAATACAATTGCCGAAGAAAACAAATCTTTACCGGAAAATGAAAGTATTAAAACTACTGCTGTTACATCGAATGTTAAAAGAAAAATTGGTCCAGCTAGCAAAATTGGAAGACGCGGGGATGATTCCAATACCGCCAGTGAAACAATACAGTCTTCTAAAGAATGGCTTGAAATATCCATGCCGTCTGACAAAGCTCATCAATCGCCGAATAAACAAACGCCATCTGTCCATTTTCCTACAGTTCCATGTCTTAACAGTCGGTATAAACTTGTTCGTGGGCCAAATAATACATTTACATTAGTCGAAGATACTGCCGTCAACAATGGTTCTGAAATGAAGTCAGTTCCGTCAGAAAAACCGAGAAAAAGTGAATCTCCTGAAATAATTGACCTTGATGCATCGCCTGTCACTGAGAAGAAAAATACCAATCAAAATTCTAAAAGAACTAACGTAGGAAAATCAGCTAGTCGAATTGCTCACAACGTGAGTAAGCAAACACCACATACGGAATCATCTTCTCAGAATCAACCATATCCAGTAGGCTTGTTTCAAACAGTACCTCACCATTCCACTTCTTTCAACCAAACACCTGACTCTGACCAAGTGCCATTTACAACGCCTGCTATGAAGAAACAGTCTTATACAATTGTCCAAACTGGGAATCCAAGTAAATTATTAATATCGACGAAACCCCAACAAGATGTCGATGAAGTGCCGAAGAAAAAGCAAAGAAAACCGAAACTTGCTCCTAAAAGTGACGACAGTTCCAAAGAACCGTTTTCAGTTGTTTTAGAGGACACTGCACCTCCAAAAGATCCAGGTTTTTTTACCTTCATAAATGTAGATCCATTACTTCAGCCGTCGTACGTGTTACCAACGGATAATATTATTCAAGAATCGCAAATAACCACATCGACGCCTGTCGCAAATAAAGAACCCGAAAGTAGCAAAGATAAAGACAAAGATAAATATACATGTAATTTGTGTGGTGCGAAGTTTAACAGAGAAAAGAAATTGAATGCACATATTTATTCCCATTATAATGTAGAAGAAGACCATTCACAAGAGGAGAAAACTTCAAGAAAACGAACTCGAAAATAAAAGGAACATGTTGTGTAAGGGAAATGCCCGGAAAAGTGCATTTACAAGTGGAAATTCTGGAAATGTCGTCATATTAAGTCCTTAAGTATTAGGCTATACTTAAGAATGTCTTTAATCTATCTATGGTTTGATGTTTTTCATGTTATTTTTTTTTGATTCTCTACAAACCATGTAGGAATGTTAAAGTGTCTAATACAAACTCTGAAAACAGTATTGAGGAAGTTTCATACACAAATATATAGATTTTCATATTTCATAATAAAACTGATGAACCTCGAGCCCGCCAGATATCACATATTATAGAGTTTAATGATACTGAATATAATTAGAGTAGTTTGTTCTTTTACAATTATTTAGTTTGTAAGGATTTTAAGCAATTAATAATAAATATATTGTACCAAAATCTATTATTCTCGATATAAACAGCGTGTAAAATTAAATGACCAAAATGACCACTTAATTTTACATAAAAGCGTTGAATTTTAATACGAACATGCGTCATTCACACTCATTTCGTGGGCGTCTCAAAAGGTAATCAAGAAAAATCAAATCTACCCGTCTTAAGAGCCTATACTACCTCAGCTCAAATTCTAATTTCGCCCCCACTTCCCCGCGCCACTCGTTCGCTCATTACTGCTCGCGGTTACGCGGGAACACGAGGTCAAAGCGATTTTGTTAGAGTAAACAGAGTAGGGAGTACTAAGTAATAAAATTATTAATCATAACTTGTCATTATATGAATAAATAGTCGTCTCTTTGTAATGTCGCCAAACATAGGTCCATCCTGCAACGGATGCCGCAGCAGACTGATTGAACAAATGGAAAAGGATAGCGCTATTACTAGCGCGTGCAAAACAAGAGACAGAAAGAGATTGTACTCGCTTAGAATAAAATAACGCAAGCGCCAAATCACATAATTGCTAATTACGAGAAGACCACGTAGAAAAATAAAAAAATAAATCGTCACGATTTGAGATAATATTGTTACCTATCTATTAGGTTCATCAAAATCATCATTCAATTCCATAAAGTTTCAGAGATCTAACTCAAAATATGTGCCAAACGAGGTTTTTTCTTCTTTTTTCTTAATCGAGAATTTTATATCGGATCGTGTTTTCGCTTCAACAGATTTGAGGATTATAAGTCCAAGTTAGATGTGTCTAAATAGCAAGCTCTTAGGTCTTATAGATACCGAGATCCAGATCGCTCAATCTCACCAAAAGAGCATTATCGTCGTTCGGCATTCAGTACCGCGACTGTGTAATTGAGTCACTTTGCAGGAGAGACAAAAAACTGATTTATTTATAATGTACGCTTTACTATTTGTTGGAAAGAGTTTTTGAAGTATTTCTAAATCTATTTTTGAAAGGTTTTTGGTCATATTTTAAATACAAAATCGCGTATTTGATTGAATACTATCGAAACAACAAAAAATAAAAATTTGCAATATTTTCACATTCGCGGTACTGAATGCCGAGCGACGTTATATGGACTCTTAAATACTCCTGCAGCGCGATTGCGTAGCTCTAGTAGGAATATTTTGCCGGCGGAAATCAATGCAACGGCATAATGTTTTTTTATTATTATATTATTTCGTAATCAGAAATGATATGTTAATATAAAAAATACATCTACTTAAATCGATGTTGTTAAGTTAACAAAATACAAAGAAACAAAACCTCAAAACGAAGCCTATGATAATTCCCACCAGAGTTACACAATTGCACTGTAGATCTGAAACTGTCAAGAAGCAGCGTCTAGGCTTCAACCACAAAATATATTCATAACAACAAAATTAAATGCTTATTATTTTCACCATAATAGCACATTGTGGTTCGAAGTTAAAATATACTGTCACCTTATTTCATCCCTTGGATAGCTAACGTCCGAGGAGACTAGAATATTGCATAATAATCTCGTGGCCTCTTATTATGTATGTAAGTGTAACGTCTCGTTTAATCCAGGTGAAACATCCAGACAAGGTGACGAGAGGCAATGTGTATTTCACTAATACTAACGTATGAGAAGAAAACTTTCTTTTTATGTTAAATAAGAATAAGGAATATAGTAGGTAATTAATAAAAATTAATTTACAAATTATGAATAAAGTACACAATATTTAAATGTTCCATATATATTATATTCTAGACAACATTCTATCGTAAACAAAGACTGGTGTTTATATTTCATGAAAATCTTACGAGACTGCATTATACCACCTCTAATATGAGGCTGAACATTGACACCCCTCAATTTATGGAATATTATAATAGCTCTAAAATTCTAAGCAGTATATTAATATGTGTAAAATATTCTTAATGTATAATTATATTTCAGTAGAATATCGTCATATTTGTAATTGTATGAAGTTTTGTATAAATCTTTAATACAATAATATTTCTCAAGGAATTGGAAAAAGCAACATGCAAAAGTGTTTTTCATAAATATATTGTGGTAAATTAAAACTAAGATGTTCTAAAACACCTTAATTGAAAGATCAACTAAAATTTGTCAATACAGTACGGATCATCGATTCATGTATGTCCGCTTAACATTAGTCATTAGAAGCAGAAGGCGCTATTTTCAAAATAACCTATGCAACCTATGCAAAAGAATCATAGATGTGATTCAATAACAATATTGATAATTTTTATATATATAAATTAGTTTACAATGCCTTCATTAAAATTGGTTTTTCATTTAAAATTACGATGCTAGTGTGTACCTACGTATTTATAATATAATCGTTGCTAATCGCCGACTGCCCGTAACTAGTAGTCTGATTTAAATGAATGATTTTTCAATCGATTTATCGTACACAATACTATGTTGTCAACATGAAATACCTACAAGTATCTATAAATATAATATCTAATAAATAAATGTATCCTGTATATACATATACATTCCAAATATATTATTTTGTTTAAGAAACCAATATTAATTGTTAATACAATAGTGAAGATCTTTGCTTTAAAAAATACTTGTTAATTGTTATCTATTTCACCTTGTAATAATGCCATGCAATCGCTAAGGTCGGGTGAAATCCATACTATCAAGTATTATGGCAGAACCACCGCATGAATCGATAATTAAAGAAACAAATATCTAGTGAAACCCCGGTCTTCTATTAAATTGTTTTATAATAATTTTTCTTCGGGGATATCTTCAGTTGAGAGATTGTTCTTTATACAGTACACTACTTGGAAATACGCCTATACGCATCAAGCCATATTCCTGTTACTTTTGCAGCCTGTAGCTTCGAGTAAAGGATGTCATACACGATCAAGTTTACCGTCAAGTTTGCAGCGCGCTTGAAGCGGTGTCAAGTTTGCAGTGCGTCCATATAGGCCACACACGTTCAAGTTCGCCGTCAAGTTTGCATGATGCCGCATCAGTTGAAACCATGGCGTCACTAGTGACGGACGACGATGCGTTAGCCATCCTAGGCTTATTGCTCGCAATTACTTTGCAAAAACTGGTTAATGAAACGAAAAATATTATCTCAATATAAAACTCAAATAGCAAAAATGTGAAACAGACAAGTGACGGCTCCGTGGCGCAGTGGCTTAGTAATGAGTTGCAGCGCTAAGAGCCGCGGGTTCGAAATTCGAATCCAGGACGTAACAAGTATTTGTATGACCTACAAATAATTGTTCTGGGTCTGTTCTATGTATGTAAACTGTCCCTGCGATACAGAAGAAAATCCTAGTGTGGAAGTAACGTTTTTTTAAAAGAGAGGAAGAGAGACACCTAATGAAATTCAAATTTTTGTACAACCGACTTCAATACGAATACGCATTATTACGGATAATTCCAAAAGTACTAGTCACATCTTGATCAAATTTATATGTGATGTTTAAATTATAAGCACCAGCTTTCAAATAAAATAGAATCATCAGAATCGATTCACCTAGAAAAAAGTTCTGAGGTTACACCACAGATTACTTACGTTACACACATTAAAAAAAACAGTCGTATTGAGTACCTCCTTTTTTAAAGTATGTTAAAATGGTAAGTAGGTAAATTATCTGAGTTTCAAAGATGTTCACGTTGTTATAATATTAATTTTGCTGGATGTTGCATATTAACCTTCCTCACATTGAACAATAAAGTTTTGGCTTAGCAATGAGTTGCAACGCTGGGGACACGGGTTCTAATCCCGCAAAATTTTCTTCTTGTTCTAAATCAAAATATAACACAACTTTGATGAAATACTAATTTATTATTAGGTAACTAATAAAAATAACACATTTGATTATAAAAAAAATTAAGAATTTAAGATTTAGATTTTGATTGAAATCGAATTATTCTATGTCAATCAATTTCCATTTAAATTAATTTTATATATTATATTATACAAAAATTGTGTTATATTATTGGAACGAAATATATTATAAATATTTTTCGTTCCAATAATTAAACATATTATAGATAACCAAAAAATTTTATATAAAATTAATTTAAAATATATTATTTTAGAATTAGTATGAAAACATTTAGAAACAGCATGGTAGCGATCACTTCATTCTCAGGGGTTATTATCAATCATGTACTCTTAAATAGTATACCCTAATAATCCTTACTAAACAATTTTTGCTTGCTAAAAATTTTAAATTGATAGATAAGGCCAGTATATTTTCTGGGACTTTGTTGTGTATACTTGAACGAATTACTGATTCTTTTGAGTCGATTAACTGGTATAACTAATTTGTGCTTGTTCCTAATATTTACAGAATATACATCACTAAATACAAATACATACATTAAATTTCTGCAAATATACTGAGAGGCCAAAGTTAATATATTTATTTATTAAAATTTTCTGCAAGTGTAAATTATAGTTATTATTTATGATAATTAATAGAATCAGGCGTTACTTTGCGGAAATCTATCATATTAAATTTAGTAAAAAATTACCTCGCGTACATCCGCTAAATAAAATAAAATGATGTGTCTTACCTAGTTTGAAGAGCACCTCCCGCCCTCCCTCATTTGCGTGCACTATCCCCGTCACCACTAATCCCAATACCACTAAATTATGAATTACACACCACTGACGACAATACGACACATGTTTCGCCTCTACACGAGGCATCTACTGGTGATGTAGACTCTGCGGTGGCTGACCGCTTCGAAGTGATGTGTCTTTCCTAGTGTGATGGAATAAATCGTTAGATGGAAATCGTAAACCTAAAGGTTTCAAATTTATTAATTTATGAAAGAAATGCCTTTTTCCAGTATACAAACGCGCGGTGCATTTTTGGGATTTAATTTTTCTTTTGTTGCGTAATGAGCAATGCTACCCGCCAGATATCCTATTATTAACTTACTAAAAAATGCATAAAACCGCATTATAATCGATCGGGTAATTTTTCAGGAAAATTGTAACAAAAAAGTGCACATGAAACAACCTTAAGAAGTTATTAGGCAAACATATATACCGTATCTGTGTCAACGTTGGTAAAAACAGCAATTTCCCAAATTTCGGGTAATTTTCCCTATAAATATAATTAACAACACTGACCACGTGACTCGTGTTTTCTGTTCCAAAATAGTATTTTAATTTAAGACATAAAATTCTCAAATAAGTGATTATAATTAGTGAGTCATGATGTTTTTTGATAAAACCACTATGATTTTTACAAAATTTAACGACGCAAGACGGCATATTGATTTTTGTTTTTACATACGCCAACTACTTCTATCGGACGACGTTTGTTGCGTAATGGCGGGCGCTAGACTTATTATTAGTGTGAATGTGTGCGTGACCCCTTGTACGTGCCTCGCTAGAGTTGTATAGCGAGATTCAGTCCGCCTTATTTATACGTCCATGTAGTAAAGGCACTCTTACATCAAAGATAATTAATATTACGAAGTATGTATTATTTCATCATTACAGCCCTTCACAAGTCCACTGCTGAACATAGGCCTCCCCCAAGGAATGCCACAAAGCACGGTCCCGAGCCACCTGCATCCATCGACTTCCTGCATGTCTTACCAGGTCGTCACTCCATCTTGTGGGGGGACGCCCTACACTTCGCCTACCGGTACGAGGCTGCCACTCGAGAACCTTTCTTCCCCATCGGTTGTCGGTTCTTCGAGCTATATGGCCGGCCCACTGCCACTTCAGCTTACTAATCCGTTGGGCTATGTCGGTTACTCTAGTTCTACTGCGGATATCCTCATTCCTAAGTTTATCACGCAGAGAAACTCCGAGCATAGCCCTCTCCATAGCTCGCTGAGCGACCTTGAGCTTCCTCATACGGCCAGCAGTGAAGGACCACGTCTCAGTTCCGTAAGTCATCACTGGCAACACGTACTGGTTGTACAAATTTGTTTTAAGGTTTTGAAGTATTTCTTACGAGAAGATGTGTCGTAGCTTCCCGAACGCTGCCCAGCCGAGTTGAATCCGTCGATTGACCTCTCGGTCGAAGTTGGACTTACGTAGTCGGACTATTTGTCCCAGGTAAACATACTCGTCAACAACTTCGAGCTTAGTGCTCCCAACAACTACCGGCATAGGTGTGACATGGACATTAAACATAATCTTTGTTTTGTCCATGTTCATCTTAAGACCTATCCGTTGGGAGACACTATTGAGTTCATTGAGCATAGTGCTTAGTTCCTCCAGCGATTCTGCCATGAGGACTATATCGTCGGCAAATCGAAGGTGAGTGATGTACTCGCCATTGATGTTAATTCCGTATCCTTTCCAGTCCAAAAGCTTGAATACGTCTTCCAATGCAGCGGTGAAGAGTTTCGGGGATATAACGTCACCCTGTCTTACACCTCTGCAATTGGATAGGTTTCGTACTCTGGTTCTGTACTCGGATAGCCATCGTAGCTCTATTGTACAAACACTTCAGCACTTCGATATACCGACAGTCAACTTGGCACCGCTGAAGGGACTGCAGCACCGCCCAAATTTCGACGGAATCAAAGGCTTTCTCATAGTCCACATACGCCAGACATAGTGGCAAATTGTACTCTTCGGACTTCTGTGCAATTTGCCGTAGGGTATGTATGTGGTCTATGGTGCTAAAGCCCTTTCGGAAACCGGCTTGTTCGGGAGGCTGGAAGTCGTCAAGTCTGCGCGCGAGACGATTCGTAATGACTCTCGAAAACAGCACGTAGACGCGGCTCAGAAGGGAAATCGGTCTGTAGTTCTTCAAGAGAGCGTTGTCACCTTTCTTGAAGAACAAGACCACCGCACTTCTGCTCCACGCCTCCGGTGTAATGCCACCATGGAGGACGGAATTAAAGAGCTTCTGAAGGACTTCAAGTACCGGTCTTCCACTCGCTTTCAGAAGCTCCGCTGTAATTCCATCCTCGCCTGGGGCCTTGCCGTTTTTAAGGTGCTGGAGAGCCATTCTAATCTCGCTCAGACTGACGTCCGGGATATCTTCGGAATAGTGTCGAATAAGACTCGCTCTTGGATCGTTACTCACACTTGCGTGTGGCTCCAACGATGACGTGTACAGCTGCCCATAGAACCTCTCAATCTCACTCAAAATCTCAGGTGCCCCGGAAACGATGCTGCCACATTCGGTCTTCAGCTTTGACAGTTGGCTCTTTCTGGCAGACAGATCTCTGGCATAGACTTTGGAGCCTTGGTTCCGCTCGATCGCTTCTTCAATACGAGCTGTATTGAAGTTGCGTAAGTCCCGCCGCATGCATTTGGAGATCTGTCTGTTCAGTTGCCTGTATGCTGTCAAATCTGTTGAAGAATGTAGCCTCATCTCCCGTCTAACAGCCATGAGATTAAGAGTGTGATCGGAGAGTTTTTGTGTTCTTCTGCGGCGGGTCTTGCAGAACTTAGCTCCGACCGCATGGACAGTTTCCACGAGCTTGTCATTCATATCGTCCACTTCATTGCAGTCTTCTAGACACTGAAAACGGTTTTGTAACTCGAGCTGAAAGGTTTCTGGACTTTGGATTAGAGCACGAGGGGGACGGAGCGTTGACTTCATCAGACGAGACCTCTCCAACTTAACATTTAGGTTCAGTGTGCCTCTAACCATTCGGTGATCGCTGCCGGTTTTCACCCTCGCGATCACTGAGACATCACTGAACAGTTGTCGTCTGGTCGTCATAATGAAGTTGTGGGATACCAACAATGGACAAAGCCACTTCGCGCGCGCACACGGCCATCGGAATACTTCGGCAACCTTCGGAATTTACGTCCGTGACATTAACCATACTCTCATCACGCCAAGGTGCCCTTCACTCGCTCAGAGATTCCGGAGTAGACGCACGTTCGATCGCCTTGTATTTTCTATACTTACGATAGTTTAATTCCAGTATTGTTTTGTTAGTTTCCGTCCTTTTACCCTTGTTCTTTTCGTTTGTATTCAGTGTAGTATTTTTTTGGCTTGTTTTATGTGTTAAATGTAAATTCTAATTTAAATCATTATAGCTGACTTATACTGAACTTTGGACTTTCTTTGTTCACCATACTACCTAAGACATAGTGCAGTTAAGAATACTTAATCGCTACATTGGTGACCACGACGATGGCAACGGATGATAAATTCCAAGATGCAGCTGCTGGAGAATCCTGCAGAGTTAGTGTGCGACCTCCGCCTTTTTGGCCTGAGGAACCAGGTTTATGGTTTGCCCAAATGGAAGGCCAGTTTATTTTATCAAATGTGACGTCTGATACAACAAAATTCTACCACGTTATTGCACAACTTGACCACCGGTATGCAACAGAGGTAAAGGATATTATTACTTCACCGCCGTCAACAAACAAGTATGAAAAGTTAAAAACAGAACTTATTAAGCGTCTTTCTGCGTCCCAGGAGCGTAAGGTTAAACAACTTCTCATGCACGAGGAGTTGGGCGATCGAAAGCCATCTCAGTTTCTAAGACATTTACAACATCTTGCCGGACCCGCAGTTCCTAATGATTTTTTGAAAACCCTGTGGTCAAGCCGTTTACCAGGAAATTTACAAACAATAATAGCATCACAGTCTGATTTGCCATTAGATAAGTTGGCAGATTTGGCAGATAAGGTCCACGAGATTGCGCCAACCACACTAGGACAAGTCGCCAGCACTTCATCTTCGGGTATTACTACTTCTTCCTTCGAGGCAATGGTTCAACAGATAAGTGAATTGACTAAGCAAGTAGCGAAACTTACTACAACACAGGTAAATAAGTATCCCCGATATCGCTCAAGATCTCGATCTAAATCTAGGGTCAAAGGTAAGCGCAATTATTCTAAAACGCGACCACCACAGACACCTCCAAATCATCCTCACTGCTGGTATCATTTTACATATGGTACGCGTGCCAGAAAATGCTTAGCACCTTGTAATTGGGAGGCGGAAAACTCAACGGGCAGTCGGCAGTAGCGGCCAACGATTGCCCAGCTAACACAGGCCGTCTATTTATTACTGACCGTGTTTCTAAAATGCTTTTCCTCGTGGATACTGGGTCAGACCTTTGTGTTTTCCCACGGTCAGCTATTAAGACGCCGTGTACCCCTACAAAGTACAGTTTGATTGCTGCGAATGGTACAGTCATAAATACTTATGGAGTTATACAGCTACAGCTAGATCTTGGACTCAGACGTACTTTTACATGGAATTTCACTATTGCCAATATTACGAAACCCATTATAGGAGTGGATTTCTTAAGTTTTTATAATCTGCTTGTAGATTGCCGGAGTCAGCGACTAATAGATGGCACAACTACCCTTTGTGTATCCGCACAACGCCAGAGAGTCCCAGAGGATGTCATCTCAATCAAAACCATCTCTGGTGACAACGAGTTTCAACAGCTGTTACATAACTTCCCGGAGATCACCCGACCTGCAGGTACTGTAACTACACCTAAGCATAATACAAAACACTTTATAAGAACTATACCGGGACCGCCAGTAACCTGTAGGCCTCGGCGTTTAGACCCAGTACGCATGAAAATTGCTCGAAAAGAGTTTGAAGATATGTTGGCACAAGGCATTGTAAGGCGTTCTGAGAGTCCTTGGTCATCAGCTTTACATCTTGTAAAAAAAAAAGATGACGGATGGAGGCCGTGCGGGGACTACAGATCACTTAATGCAAGGACTATCCCTGACAGATATCCCATTCGTCACATACAAGATTTTTCTTACCAACTTTCTGGATCCACTATATTTTCTAAGATTGATTTAGTGAAGGCATACAACCAAATTCCTGTAAATCCTTCGGATATACCAAAGACTGCCATAACTACACCATTCGGGCTTTATGAATACCCTTTCATGAATTATGGTTTGCGAAACGCAGCGCAAACTTTTCAGAGATTCATTGATGAAGTGCTCTTTGGTCTTGACGATTTTTGCTTCGGATACCTCGACGATATTCTGGTTTTCTCACCTTCCCCTGAAATACATAAACGCCACTTACTTCAGCTCTTTGAGAGGTTAAAAGCTTACGGCGTGTTGATCAATACGACGAAGTGCGTGTGGGGACAACACGAGGTGACATTCCTTGGATACCATGTGTCTGCAGCCGGCAACTTACCGCTAAATACAAAAGTACAAACTATACAAGAATTTCCCATACCACGCACTGTAAAGGAACTCCGCAGATTCTTAGGTATGATCAATTTTTATAGACGTTTCATACCAAATGCAGCTAGGATACAAGCACCGTTAAACGCCGTCTTAGCGGGACCTAAAGTGAAAGGATCTCATCCCATTAGTATGACACCTGATCTTTTGAAAGCATTTGAAAAATGCAAAAATGCTCTTTCTAATACTACACTTTTAGTACATCCTAATTCATCGGCCGAGCTCTCAATTCACACCGACGCTTCAGATGTGTCCATCGGTGCTGTGCTGCAACAACGCAAGGGCACTGAATGGGAACCCTTAGGTTTCTTTTCGAAAAAGCTGAATTCTGCACAAAAAAAATATAGGGTTTGACCAGGTCCACTTCCTGTGGGGCCGCTTCTTGAAGAAAGAGTTCATCATAAAGAGTCCCTCTTTCTCCATGAAGTCGGCCAGCTGCTGGCCCCTTGGGTTCCGTTGCCCTATTCCAAATTTCCCTAATTTCAGCTCACCGTTCTTTCTTGTGCCTAGTTTTGCATTGAAGTCTCCCATTAACACCGTATATTTGGTTTTGGAGGAATGCATAGCTCTAGAGATATCCTCATACATTTCCTCCACCTCCTCATCGGGGTGTGCCGAAGTTGGTGCGTAAACCTGTATGACCTTCAGCGAATACCGTTTGGTGATTCTGAGTATAAGGTACGCAACCCTCGTCGACACACTCCCGATCTTTACAACGTTGTTAACGAGAGACTTGTGGACGATAAATCCGACACCTCCTTGGGACAGATGGTCGCCCTCCCGGTGATAGAGCAAGTTGCCGGATTCGAGGATTACCGTGTCCTCCCCCTCTCTTCGGACTTCGGATAATCCTATAATATGCCAGCGCAACTTGTCTATCTCTTCTTCCAGCTCCACGATCTTCTCGTCAGTCCTCAGGGTGCGTGCGTTGTACGTTGCCAGGTCGAGTCGTCGTAGGTGGCAACCGAACCTCCACCGGAGATTCTTAGCACCCCCTGCCCCGCCGTTACCATGGTCGCCACCGTAGCCAGGAATAGCGGGGCCGCCGGGGACTGGATGTATTATTTATTTTATCTAAACTGCAATAAATAAGCACCTTAAAGGTTTTAAACTTGGAAGGATTTAGCAGTGCCATCGAGAACTCTGGTGAGTATCGTTTACCAATCGGGTATCAGTTCCACACGCGTTATGTTATTCCATTAATATTAAAATCTAAAATAAGATATTAATAAAAAAAGATATCGGCTAATTGACTAAAAACTCATGGAGCGCTACTTAAACGCACCTGCAACGGAATATAATAATAATGTCGTCCAGACCGAATTTCTGTCACTGCGCTCAATATCAACGGAGACTACCTAATCGTCTGCGCAGGAAAATAATACAGTGGCCTATTTATAGTGTATGCGCAAACACAGGTGCATTCGCTATTTCCTCACTCATAGTCCGATGGGACGGTTATGCGACACGACCGGAGAGATATCAGGTGCAGGAGGCATATAATAAATGTAGGTACAAGGCAATAGTAAATTTCACTGAGCGATTGAGGTCAGTGGCGTGGTCTGTTATTTGCAGTTGCCGCTGCACCGGCGGGCAAATAGTAGAATTGGGCAGAACGCGTTCTCCAGTCTGAGCAAGTAACCCAACTTGTAATTGCACTAAGTTAGCAGCCACGGCGGGCACGAATCTACACAAAACTATGAACTCGTGAGTTTTGAAATAAAACAGCAGTTCCTCTACTGTTGGTGGCGCGGGTAAAAATCGCCCTATAAGTTAACCTAACGCGTCTACCTCATAGACTGGCGTATATCCAAAATACGTAGGACAGGACTCCGCTAGGAGTAATAGTATTCTGTGACGTAGGAGCTCATTCCTTGCGTGCCGACTTGTGCTGACCTGTCATTCAGTCACAGCACCAGTGGCATTGCAGAAAAAAATATCACTAGTTATGGTCTGAAATTTCACCAGATTTAGGGATATTTTTAATTAGAAAAATCCCTAGAATTCAGCAAATTTTTTAAAATCAAATCACGTGGTACCTATGTAATAAAAATACTGTTTTAATTGTGGAAATAATTACAATAAACACAACATATAAAATCGAGACGACCTCCTGGTCACAGTTTCTTCAACGGACAGCCAACGAGTATCACAAGAGCGCAATATTTTTAAAGCATATATAATACATAAATATTATTATTATTACATATAAATATATAAGCAAATATAACATATCAAAATAAACATCATACTAAATTACGCATTCTCGCCACAATTTACTGTCTCATATATATCTTTGTACTCATCACAGCGTTTGGGTGAATGTGAGAACTAATTTTAAGTTTTTGTAATGAGAAACTCCATACCTATTTCGCGGTAACGTTTGCTCTGACACATGTGAAATAGTGTGAATGAGTGCATGAGTGGCAAACACATCTGACTATAATTTAATGAGGTGCGCGTACGCCATTATTGATTCCAGTCATGACAGAGGCATCTACCCCGAGTCCAATTACGTTTTTTTTATGAGACCTTCTTACATTTCAATATTCATATATCAACTTTTCAATATTCAGCATTCACTGAAACCAACTACATACGTATTAGGTCCTTATTATTAGTCGGAAAAGTCCAAGGTAGGCTTAGCATAACTAAACAAAAATGTCTAATTACGTTTTTGTAATGTGAGAAAAGAATAGTGCTATTTTGACATAAACTGGGGAATTTACCGACAGGTAAAAGAGGGTTACTAATAGGTATTTTCTAAATTCTCCAAGATTTGATAAATATCACTAAAAGTCATTAAATAATTTTTTAGTGATTTTCTTTTTCAGAATATCACTATCTATCTCCAAAAATTCACTAAATCTAGTGACAAAATCACTAAAGTGGCAACACTGCACAGCACAGTGACATAAAATTTGCTATCCTTTTCTGTATTGCCATAAGGTATTTTCTTTTTCCTTGCACACTATGTCTGTCTATTACTATTGTAGCAGCCAGGCTAATCAACCCTAAACCGTTTAATAAATAAATTAATAACGTTACCCTGCTGCTACCATAACACAAAAGGTAAAGGTCTGAAGAAAACATTTATTTCCTAATTAGCCCCGGCTACCAAGATACTGCGGGCAGCATATCAAACGCGAGATAATTTTACGTATATATTTAACGTTCTATATAGAAACAAGAAGCAGCCACAAATATCATCAGCGCCGCACCGTCTTCACACGCCGGCTATCTTCAAGCATCCGTCGACCATTTTCGAGCCGTTTCTTCAACGCCGCAGCTCGCTTCTTCTTGCTGTTCCGGAGTTGTGTCCCTCGCCGCCGCCGCTCGCCGATTACGCGCGCGCGCCGGTCTGCACCTCTTTTATAGCCCCGTACAGCAACGCAACTACAAGAAGCTATCGACGAGTCTTACGCCGGCAAACGGAGCGCGACATACATATAATAGTTATACATAATATTTTATTGATTAATGTTTATTGGTCAAAATGTATTTATTATAATTGGCTAAGTAAATAAAATATTTTTCTATTGGTAAATTAAGGCATATAAATATAGGCAGGGTTAGCTGATTAAAATACACCATTCGCCTGCACATAGTAAGGCATATCAAGAAATAGTTTCATTTCTCCGCCACTGGACCACTCGGAGTCTGTTAATAGTGGACCCCATACGCCACTATTACACTGTTATAAGTTTATAATTGAATACACTACTATATATATATGTTATTACTCAATACAAAGACAACACTCATACAAAGACTCAATACAACCATACATAGTACGTAATTACTTTAAGAATATATCCGAAGAATTATACGCACAGAACACAATAATTAGCTACTTTCTACCGAGAGAAGAATGCTATCACCGAATTCAAACCTCACAAACCTATTGGGTGAATTCCCACATATGTGAGAGGATCCAACAAAATTACTCGAATTTACTTTAGAGGAACATGTGGGATAAAATAAAACTATAAATATGTATAGTTATGAATTTTCTTTTCTGGAAGAGATTGTTTTATTAACTGTAATATTTCCACGCTATTGTTTATTGTTGCTGTATTGTTATTGTTATATAATAACGTTTTTGTTAGAGAGTTATAACACACACAGAACATAAACGTAAATTTACCTAAATCAGCAAGATAGTCATGAGGTCTAATAATCTTTTGTTCACCAGATGTCACTAGATAGCATAAGATAAGATGATTTATTTCTTAGAATATGGTACATGAAAGTTGTTACAAAATAATTCTGATGCTAAATATTCTGCCGTTTCCGGCGTACAAATATTTACAGACAGATTATATTAGAATATAATAGAAAATCAAGACATTAATAATTATAGAATATAAATATACTTGCAGCCAACGCCGTCTTAGGCCATACCGGGGCCCTTGGGCACACAAGAATTTGGGGCCCTGTTGGAAAGTAAAAAAAGTGAATGACAATAACACTTTTCTGCTATATGATCTTATATTTATTATATTTAATTAGTATTAATTACTTAAGTATGTTCGTGTTTTGCATTGGTTACAATTACGACAGTGGTTTTTTTCGGGATTTCTGTTGTTGCAAAATTTTCTATTATATCTTCAGTCTATTTTTGAAGGATATCATTTTATATACACATAATTATTTGTTAGTCGTCCTTGTGACATAGTTGTTCGTAATTCATTTTTTATTCTTTTAAGTGTGAATATGAGCGTTCTCCACTACAATTGGTAACCATTAATGGTTTTGCTTAAGCAAAGGAACAGTTGCTTCTAATTTATCAGCCTTTATTAGTTTATGTAACTCAGTCTTCTATATTCAAATCCACAGATTGCTATGTTCTTTAAATACTGCCCTAAATAAAACATTTCAATTTGAGCTCATATGCAGTAATGTCTTCATGACAGAATTCTTCGAATTCATTGCATTTTTGTCAACTCATCATAATCGATTATTAATAATTGATAAAGAAAACTAAAAGGATTGTAAATTTAATGTATCGATTATAAGGAATAAACGTATCTACACGAAATTTTTCTTTGCCATTTAACTGTACAGTCTCAGACAATCCTTTAAAAAAAGTAACGCGTATGCTACGACTTCTTTTTCTTTCGGACTTATATTTATAGTCAGTATTTAGATTTTTTTTCTTCGATCGATTCGTACTGATTGAAATTATTGTGTGTGTTATTGACATAATCGATCAGAGATGCGTAAAGTTTTGATGCAACGTCCATGGTCATAGTGCTATTCTGTAAATTTAAGCTGGTTTTGTTCATAAATCCCAAAAAATCATTCTATATCTTCGATAAAAGTATAGTAATCAACTTCTCCATTTTTTTTACTAGGCTTTGGGCTTCGTTTCTTATTTCTCTTGGTTGATTGATGTCACTTGCAATTGAGGACAAAGAATACATTCTGCATAATGTTTATCCATAGGCAAAAACTGCAAAAATTTCTCTATACGCTCTCCGTCTTTTACGTATCTAACGATGAAGGTTAGTTGACAATTGTTTTTAAAATTTGCTGTCCCATTAAATTAATAAATTCATTATTGCAAATATTTGCAGATAAATATGATGTAGGTTCTTCCTTTTCCACGATTTCCGCAGTTTCATTTATGATCAGCAAAAAAGGATCAAATTCACTAATCAATTCTGGGCATCCTAAATAATCCCCGTTATTCCAAACATATAGTTATTAACTCACAGTAGCTTGAAGTAGAGGGTTCAGCATCTGATGGGTGTTGGTCTTTTTTATCACACGTATGATTTTTTTCCAGTTGATTTTCAGAAGTATTTCGATCTTGAGGTGATGATGGTGAAGAATTAATCGGCCTATTTGTTTCTTCAACCGTAAAATATGATGTGAGCTTAGGAAGTCTTTTGGTTATTTATTTTTAAGCTACAACCTTTTTTCTTTTTTGAGAACCACGTAAATATGTTCTTTTAGATTTAATAAAATTAATAAATAAACGAATCTATTATCCTAAATAATTACCGTACAAATTTGACCTTTCGGGAAATCCCCCAACCAAACACAATGTCGACGTCTATGTAAATCATTGTTTAAACTCTGCAAACTCGAATTTGCAATGTAGGTAATTTTTAGATAATTTTATAATTATTAAAATATTCATTAGTTAAAGATATAAAAAAACTGTTCTGGTGTCCGATAAAAATTCGCTAAGCTACTACCTATATTCGTGTCTTTTCCTATTATGAATTTAACCAACAACATATAGGTATTTAGCTGTAATTATATAAATACATACTCGTAGATTGCCGAAAATTAAAAAAAATCCAGGCTGTGAGTACGGCGATTGTAAAGCTCCCAGCCATGGTTTGGTCGCTCCTGCAAAATAGCATCACGCTATAAGCAGGAGTGCTACCAGGCCTGGGCTGACGCATCAACGTCTCGGGATGTAAACACCAGCGCACTTAAAAAGAAGTATAATTCCGCCTCCAGGTCCTTCAAAAGCGTCATTGCCAAGGCAAGGTCTGAGCACATCGGCAGAATTGGCGAGAAGCTAGTTCGCCTTCCTTCGGGAACCCGTGCATTCTGGTCTCTCGCCAAGGCTGTCCAAGGGAACTTCTGTCAGCCATCTCTTCCATCTCTGCACAGAGAGGACGACTCACTGGCCCATGCCGCAAAGGAGAAAGCCGATCTGTTGAGCTCTCTTTTTGCGTCCAACTCGACTCTAGATGACGGGGGGAACACACCGCCGACCATCCCGCGATGTGAGTGCTCCATGCCGGATGTGCGATTTACACAGCGCTCGGTCCGCAAAGCACTCTTCTCCCTAAACGTCTGCAAGTCGAGTGGGCCCGATGGAGTCCCTCCCATTGTGCTGAAGACGTGTGCTCCGGAGTTGGCACCGGTTTTAACGCGTCTTTTCCGGTACTCCTACTCCCAAGGCGTAGTCCCGAATTCATGGAAGACAGCTTTGGTGCACCCGATCCCTAAAAAAGGCGACCGCTCAGACCCGTCCAACTACAGGCCTATCGCCATCACCTCCTTGTTCTCCAAAATAATGGAAGCCATTATAAACTGCCAGCTCATGGTACCTTGAGGACCACCAGCTGATTAGTGACCGCTAGTACGGTTTTCGTCGGGGTCGATCAGCTGGTGATCTTCTAGTCTACTTAACTCATAGATGGGCGGAGGCAGTAGAGTCCAAGGGGGAGGCATTAGCCGTTAGTTTGGACGTAGCGAAGGCCTTTGATCGGGTCTTACTTACCATCCACATCATTAGATGCTTGGCGATCCACTACAGTACGATTTAATAGGAATTTTCATCTGAATCGTTTACCATCGGCGATTTTTATGGACCAATAGGACTTAGGGACCTTAAAGAAACGAGCTTACCCCTTTTCAAAAGGACGGCAACGCATCTGCGATTTTTCTAGTGTTGTAGGATTATATTAAAATGTTAAATGAAGGCTATCTTGTCGACCTGCTGTACTGGTTGTACTGGCTGACATATGTAGACGTTTCACGTTGAAACCAACAGTCGTGTGCCTCGACATAGGCCCACCCGATTTCTTTATTGGTATGGATACAGTATCGTTTACTGTTTCACCTCATTAACTATTGTAGATGATTAAATCTGCATCCCTGTATAATATTTTTTATCGATAACACCGATCGATAAACGTTGTCAATCACTAACTCATTTGGTGCGTTACTAGATAACAGAGGGCGCTTATTACAATGATGATAAATGTTCTAGAACAATCTACCAGAAATAATAAAATTTAAAAATTATGGGGTAAATATACATTATAATTGCTATAATAAAACCGAAATCACATTCAGTTTTTGTTACATATTGGGACTTACAATAACTTAATGCACTATAGGGCATATTTTTTTAATTTAGGAAAGGAATGCGTTTTGAGCTTTTTGACGATGTCATTAAGACTAAATGACGCAAATCTGAAATATATCCTATAGGACATAAGTAAGAGGTGACTATTTTATTCCTGATGCCCGGTCTGAAGTACTACTACTACTTAAATGTCTTTGTCTTTGTCTGGTGGTTTTCAAGGACAAAGCCATTATAGATCCTCGCTTACAGTGATAGGAGAGGGCTATAGGTTTCTTACATTAAAAAGAATTTGTACTGTTAAAGATATTAGATGCAAGAAGTTGTAGGTTAAGCCTGAGTTAGAAAATAAGCTAAAAATTTAAAATAACAATTTTTATTGATATGGGTAGTGTCTTTAAGGGATGAAACGTGAAAGAATAGAATAGAATAGAATAGAATAGAATAGAATAGAATAATTTTTATTCAATATACGTTACATGTGTAATTGTTATTGAAAGTCATTTTTTACTTTACCACTGGTTCGAAAAAAAACCCTCTGTCCTGGGAAGAACCAGCAAGAAACCCAGCGGGACAATTTTTTTAAAATAAATTTTACAATATAAATGATTACGAACTATTTACAAAATTTATTTTAGAAACTGCTTGGAAGCGACCACCTCATTCCCAGGGGTTATTATCAACCATGTATTCATTTATACTATAATAACCCTTTTTATACAGTTTCAGCTTAATAAAACATTTAAACTTGGTAATAGAGAGAACCTGTACACTTTCCGGGACCTTGTTGTAATAGCGTATACATTGCCCCAAGAATGAATTACTGACTCTGTGGAGTCGAGAAACTGGCATCACTAGCTTGTGTTTGTTCCTAGTGTTTACAGAATGTATATCACTTTTTTTACTAAAACTATCTTTGTTTTTGTGAACATACATTAAATTTTCGTAAATATACTGAGAGGCCAAAGTTAATATATTAATTTCTTTAAATTTATCTCTAAGAGACTCTCTCGGTTTTAGATTGTAAATAGCTCTAATGGCCCTCTTCTGTAAAACAAAAATAGTTTCTGAATCAGCCGCATTTCCCCATAGCAAAATCCCATAAGACATTATGCTATGGAAATAACTAAAATAAACTAATCTAGCTGTCTCGACACTAGTGAGACCTCTAATCTTTTTTACAGCATAGGCTGCAGAACTTAGTCTGCTTGCTAATTTGGATATATGGGGGCCCCACTGAAGCTTTGCGTCAAGAGTGATGCCAAGAAAAACAGTAGATACAACAGGGCTCAATTCCTCCCCATTTAAAAACACATTGGTATTCAGATTTTTAACATTCGTTGTTGTAAATTTAACACAATTTGTTTTATTTCCGTTCAAATGCAGATTATTAACGTTAAACCAATGCACTAATTTTGATATAGCATTATTCACTTCGTCACATTTAAATGATTGACGTTTAAGTTTAAAAATCAAGGAAGTATCATCAGCAAATAATACTATATCATGACTATCCCCTACAAGGTGAGGTAAGTCATTAATATACACCAGAAACAGGAATGGGCCGAGAATCGAGCCCTGAGGAACACCCATTAGTACAGGTGACCCGGAAGAACTTTTACCATTGATAATAACCTTCTGCTTTCTATTACTTAAATATGAAATAATAAGTTTAAGCGCTGTGTTCTTGACACCATAGTACTGTAGCTTCCTGATTAATGTCTCATGGTGAACACAGTCGAAGGCCTTGGAAAGGTCACAAAATATACCCAAAGCATCCTCTGAATTCTCCCATGCACAAAAAATATGTTTAATAAGCTCAACTCCAGCGTCAGTTGTCGAGCGACCCCTTGTAAAACCGAATTGATTTTTATGTAGCAATTTATTAATATTAAAAAAACTTAACATCTGATCTAAAATAATTTTTTCAAAAATTTTACTTAATGTTGGTAGTACAGAAAAAAAATCGTGAAACAGCTTTAAAGTTCAGTGTTTTCCTAAAATATTTTAGATTCGAAGTGTATTTTGTAATAGAAACGAATTTAAAAACATAGAGGCGCTCTCTTATTGGATTTGGCGTTTCTCGATGTGTTTTTAACGCCGACCGATCTATCATATGCTATTACTTATTTACTCAAAATTATTTGCTACTACAGTTTTGCTTCTAGATTAAAAACACATCCATTAAAACGTTAAAACGATCATCATAATATATACTTTAACTCCATTATCGATAATCCGACAAATTGAAAATGACAAGGATCCTGATTTAAATGCCAACTTCGGCCATATTTCAAATATCAGGGCCCGATCTAGGGGGGGAGGGGGGGGGGGGAGGGTAAGCCGGGTATTTGCACAGAGCGGCAAAAATGAGGGGCGGCAAAACTGACTTATTTCTATCTTCCAACCTAGCCATTAGCCATCCACCACCCAAGTTGACAATTTTATGTGCCACCTTCCAACCTACTTCAGGTTGGATAGTGGAAAATGGAAATATTTAAGTATTTTACTTAACTAAATTATTTAAGTTCGAAAGAAAGAAAGAAGAAGTAGGGATCCGCAAAAAATACCGATACTTAAGTAGTATCGATACTTTCGTTTCGATACTAAGTATATTTGGATACAATACTTTTGTTCCGATATTTTTGAGGTATCGATACTTTTATCGGCGGCTTACCTGATGGTAAGTGACAGCCACCGCGCACGAACAACTGCAACACCAGAGGAACCAGGGGAATTGCAGATGCTTGCCGGCCTTTTAAAAAGGAGTAGGCTCTTTTCTTGAAGGTCCCTAAGTCGTATTGGTCCAGAAAAATCGCTGATGTTAATCAATTCCACAAGGAAGTTGCGCGAGTAAGAAAACATCTTCTAAATCGCACAGTGGTGGACCGCCAATCATCCAGATGGTGTGGATGGTATCGGGAGTTATGCCGCGATGTGCGTTCGTGAAATTTGGTGGCTGGGATTAATTCGAACAATTCCTCAGAGCACTCCCCGTGGTAAATGCGAAAGAAAATGCAAATGGATGCAACATTTCTTCGCAGTGCCAATGAATCGAGCCGATCGGAAAGGACTCGGTCGTCGACGATTCGAGCCGCTCTGCGCTGGATGCGGTCAAGTGGAAGGAGCTGGCACTGGGGAGCCCCTGCCCAGGGATGGGAACAGTATTCCATGTGAGGCCGAACCTGAGCCTTGTAAAGTTGCAGGCGGTGTGTCGGCATGAAATACTGTTCCGCTCTGCTGAACACGCCAAGCTTTTTAGAGGCCAATTTGGCCCTCTCTTCCAAGTGACTACGAAACTGCATGTCACTCGATATGTCGACGCCAAGGATTCCGATACTGGCTGAGGCAACAAGGACAGTGCCTTGAAACTGAGGAGATACGACAAAGGAGTTCTTTTTTGCGGAAAACGCGCAAACTTGTGTCTTCTAAGGATTAAACTGGACTAGATTTACTCGCCCCCAATCCGAGACTTTGTTCAACAAAGACTCGACTTCAGACACAAGTTTGTTCCGGTACTCGGCGACGTTTTCTCGGGAAATATTGGCACGGCCGGTGTACAGAGCATCACCAGTGCTGTCATCCGCATAGCAATGAATGTTACCAGTTTGCAACATATCATTGATATGCAGAAGAAACAGCGTTGGTGATAGCACACAGCCTTGTGGAACACCAGCGTTAATAGGCTTGTAGTCAGAACATGCACCGTCTACAACAACCTTGATGCTCCGATCTGCAAATTTCTTGTTGTAAATTTAACACAATTTGTTTTATTTCCGTTCAAATGCAGATTATTAACGTTAAACCAATGCACTAATTTTGATATAGCATTATTCACTTCGTCACATTTAAATGATTGACGTTTAAGTTTAAAAATCAAGGAAGTATCATCAGCAAATAATACTATATCATGACTATCCCCTACAAGGTGAGGTAAGTCATTAATATACACCAGAAACAGGAATGGGCCGAGAATCGAGCCCTGAGGAACACCCATTAGTACAGGTGACCCGGAAGAACTTTTACCATTGATAATAACCTTCTGCTTTCTATTACTTAAATATGAAATAATAAGTTTAAGCGCTGTGTTCTTGACACCATAGTACTGTAGCTTCCTGATTAATGTCTCATGGTGAACACAGTCGAAGGCCTTGGAAAGGTCACAAAATATACCCAAAGCATCCTCTGAATTCTCCCATGCACAAAAAATATGTTTAATAAGCTCAACTCCAGCGTCAGTTGTCGAGCGACCCCTTGTAAAACCGAATTGATTTTTATGTAGCAATTTATTAATATTAAAAAAACTTAACATCTGATCTAAAATAATTTTTTCAAAAATTTTACTTAATGTTGGTAGTACAGAAAAAAAATCGTGAAACAGCTTTAAAGTTCAGTGTTTTCCTAAAATATTTTAGATTCGAAGTGTATTTTGTAATAGAAACGAATTTAAAAACATAGAGGCGCTCTCTTATTGGATTTGGCGTTTCTCGATGTGTTTTTAACGCCGACCGATCTATCATATGCTATTACTTATTTACTCAAAATTATTTGCTACTACAGTTTTGCTTCTAGATTAAAAACACATCCATTAAAACGTTAAAACGATCATCATAATATATACTTTAACTCCATTATCGATAATCCGACAAATTGAAAATGACAAGGATCCTGATTTAAATGCCAACTTCGGCCATATTTCAAATATCAGGGCCCGATCTAGGGGGGGAGGGGGGGGGAGGGTAAGCCGGGTATTTGCACAGAGCGGCAAAAATGAGGGGCGGCAAAACTGACTTATTTCTATCTTCCAACCTAGCCATTAGCCATCCACCACCCAAGTTGACAATTTTATGTGCCACCTTCCAACCTACTTCAGGTTGGATAGTGGAAAATGGAAATATTTAAGTATTTTACTTAACTAAATTATTTAAGTTCGAAAGAAAGAAAGAAGAAGTAGGGATCCGCAAAAAATACCGATACTTAAGTAGTATCGATACTTTCGTTTCGATACTAAGTATATTTGGATACAATACTTTTGTTCCGATATTTTTGAGGTATCGATACTTTTATCGGCGGCTTACCTGATGGTAAGTGACAGCCACCGCGCACGAACAACTGCAACACCAGAGGAACCAGGGGAATTGCAGATGCTTGCCGGCCTTTTAAAAAGGAGTAGGCTCTTTTCTTGAAGGTCCCTAAGTCGTATTGGTCCAGAAAAATCGCTGATGTTAATCAATTCCACAAGGAAGTTGCGCGAGTAAGAAAACATCTTCTAAATCGCACAGTGGTGGACCGCCAATCATCCAGATGGTGTGGATGGTATCGGGAGTTATGCCGCGATGTGCGTTCGTGAAATTTGGTGGCTGGGATTAATTCGAACAATTCCTCAGAGCACTCCCCGTGGTAAATGCGAAAGAAAATGCAAATGGATGCAACATTTCTTCGCAGTGCCAATGAATCGAGCCGATCGGAAAGGACTCGGTCGTCGACGATTCGAGCCGCTCTGCGCTGGATGCGGTCAAGTGGAAGGAGCTGGCACTGGGGAGCCCCTGCCCAGGGATGGGAACAGTATTCCATGTGAGGCCGAACCTGAGCCTTGTAAAGTTGCAGGCGGTGTGTCGGCATGAAATACTGTTCCGCTCTGCTGAACACGCCAAGCTTTTTAGAGGCCAATTTGGCCCTCTCTTCCAAGTGACTACGAAACTGCATGTCACTCGATATGTCGACGCCAAGGATTCCGATACTGGCTGAGGCAACAAGGACAGTGCCTTGAAACTGAGGAGATACGACAAAGGAGTTCTTTTTTGCGGAAAACGCGCAAACTTGTGTCTTCTAAGGATTAAACTGGACTAGATTTACTCGCCCCCAATCCGAGACTTTGTTCAACAAAGACTCGACTTCAGACACAAGTTTGTTCCGGTACTCGGCGACGTTTTCTCGGGAAATATTGGCACGGCCGGTGTACAGAGCATCACCAGTGCTGTCATCCGCATAGCAATGAATGTTACCAGTTTGCAACATATCATTGATATGCAGAAGAAAACGGCGTTGGTGATAGCACACAGCCTTGTGGAACACCAGCGTTAATAGGCTTGTAGTCGGAGCATGCACCGTTCACAACGACCTTGATGCTCCGATCTGCAAGGAAGCTGGTGATCCAATTGCACAATTTCTCGGGAAGCCCATAGGAAGGGAGCTTCGAAAGAAGCGCTTTGTGCCAAAACCCGATCGAAGGCCTTCGCAATGTCCAAACTAACGGCCAACACCTCCCTCTTGGATTCTACTGCCTCCGCCCATCTATGAGTCAGGTAGACCAGAAGATCACCAGCTGATCGACCCCGACGAGAACCGTATTGACGGTTACTGATCAGCTGGTGATCTTCAAGGTACCGCATTAGCTGGCAGTTAATAATTGATTCCATTATTTTGGAGAACAACTGTTGTTCTAATTTATTTTTGTACCGACAATTTAATACGTCGAAATATAAATTTAGTTAGTTTGATACCAATTGAACTCAACTGAACTCCAAGTTCCGATATTTCTCGGATAATATTTGATATTACTCAATCGGAAGTTTTACTTACTTACTTACTTACTTACTTATCGTCACGCACAATCCTTGACGGGGTAGCCAGAGAGAACAGATCGCCAAGTGTCACGATCCTTACATACCTCTTAAGAGTACTCGTATACCTAGACGTGCATGTATGAAGAAGATAATGAATCTGAAAGAAGCGAAAAAGGTATGTAAGGATCGGAAGTTTTAAAAATAAATTGTAAAGTAATGTCCTCCAGACCGAATTTCGGTCACGGTGGCCTGTCTCAACGGAACTAGCCATCGGCGCAAGACAGGATTATAGTGCCCAAGTGTATGCGCAAGCACAGGTGCACTCTCTATTCCCTCACTCTCATAGTCCAATGTGACGGTAAACCGACACAACCAGAGAAAGATCAGGCGTAGGGCCAACGGCTTTACGTGCTTTCCGAGGCACGGGGTGAGACACCGCCAACTTCCTGACTTCGGGCAGCTATTGAGAATTTCTTGATGGAAAAACTCAGTAACTGATTTCTTTTTGGCCCGACTCTGGATTCGAACCCGAGACCTCATGATCAGCAGTCGCACTGCTACAACCACTAGACCAACGAGGCAGACCAAATTGAAAAGTACTCGATACCTAACAATATCGATAATTTTGTTTCGATACTTTTCTTGGTATCGATAAATCTGATACAATACTAGTATTGAGTAAAGTGTCGATACTTTTTAAATTTTGTGGAACACTAAGAAGAAGAAATACCTAAATAGGAAATAAGGAAGCAACTAGACTATAACTTAGAAACTAGAATCCAAAAAAATTCATCCCAATTTTCTGCTGATTTTACATATCTGAACTGGCAACCCTTTCAGTATATTTATGTTGATGGGGATTTTCCTCAAACTTTCGTAGGAATACCCTTTAGGTACATTCGTACAATGCGACATTTTAGGGGAATCCCTTAAATATCACATATAAGCAAAAGATTGTACTATTTTTCTATTACTTATTTAGAAGACTCCTAGTAAAAATGTTCTGCCATAGAGACAAAATTTCGTCATATTCGTGAATAATATAGCGGTTAATAAGCGATACAGAATTAAAATGTTTTGTCGATTAATGTGAAATATATTTATATGCTAAGTCTACAAGTTGGTACTATTCTTAAATTTAAAAGTGACTTGATTTTTAGTTGCGTAGATTAATCATATAAATATTGAAGCACGCGTGTGAATTTACTACGTAAGTATTTATCTGTTTTATAAAGTAAATTATAATACGTAAAAAATACGTAATATTGGAGACACCTTGCTAAAAACTGTACTTACTTTTTGTTCCTTAGGGTAAGTAGTAAAATAGTTTTAGTGCCAATTTCACCATCTCCGGTTAGCCTATTTGTCAATTAAATTTCAGTTTTTTGACATTTGTTGTATGAGTTTGACAGTTCTTATTTGACAAATAGGCTATTCAGGACTTTAATAACAGGTGGTGAAACCGGCCCTTAATTTAATATTGACCGCAAGGTATGTTAAAAATGTTTTAAGTGGTATGTTAATCGTGTGAAAATTAACATTGCTCCTCTTTCGGATTGTTAGTTATCATCTGTGAATGCTCACTAGCTGTCACCCGCGGCTTCGTTCACGCGCCCAACATAATTAATATTCTCGTGGGAATGAGTAACTTATCTGAGGTAAAAAGTAGCCTATGTCAATGTCCTTTTTCAAACTTCAACTTAATCTACATACCAAAATTTGTCCAAATTGATTTATTGATTTAATCGAAAAAACGTAGCAGTCAGAGAAACAGAATGACTTTCGAATTTTTACTATCAGCAATGTTATTACATCTATTACAATTTATTACATATTTTTATTTTTTACCGTACATAATGACTGACGGCAGATCAAGCTTGTCGGGATACCAATATAAAAAACGAAGACTTGAAAAAGATGCAGAGTGACAAAAGCAAGCAGGGGCATTAGAGTCCTTTTTGAAAAAAAGGTGAGCTAAACAAACCATCGTCATCAATACCAGAAACCAATTCCACGCAAACCTCGAGAAGAAAATGCGTCCGATTCCAATATAATCTGTGAACCTGCTGCTTCTACTTCTGGGTCAAGCGCTATTGCAGGTCAAGGTGCTATTACAGGTGAAGCTGCTATTGCAGGTGAAGGTGCTATTGCAGGTGAAGCTGCTATTGTAGGTGAAGGTGTTATTGCAACTCCAAGTGTTTCTACAGAATCAACATCTATTTTAGATGTCGACCCAGCCACGTGGCCCACAGATGCAGAAAGAATATTTGGTAATTAGAGTTTCTCCAGACCCACTGTATAAATTTGAATTTCCACAAGATATTAATGGTCGGAGGTTTACTTCGAGATACTACTATAAGAGAAAGCTTAATAACGGAGAAGACATTTTGAGAGATCGGCTTGTATATTCTGTGCCAAAAAATTCGTTGTATTGCTTTTGCTCTAAAATCTTCACAACACAACTATAACTTCCGGTCTATCTGAAGATGGATACAAAAATTGGAAGCATGTAGGTGATATGCTTAAATCTTATGAGACATCACGAAACCATGTAGAAGTTGTAAAATCTTGGGTAGAACTTTCACGTAGGCTTAAATCGTGTCGTACGATAAATACCGAGTCACAGAATAATTAAATCAGAAATAGAACACTGGAATAGAGTATTGTTACGAATTGCCACAATTATCAAAATGTTGGTTAAAAATGGCTTGGCTTTTCAAAGTACTTCTGATAATCTGTATCAACAAAACAATGTTAATTTTTTAAAACTAGTAGAGTTGTTAGCCGAATTTGATTATGTTATGCAGGAACATGTACGCAGAATTCGAAAAAAAAGAGGAGAAACAAGCAACCTACTTAAGTAAAACAATTCAAAATGAGTTCATTAATACAATTTCAGATGGCATAAAAACATATTATGGAAGCTATCATTACATCGAAGTATTATTCTATTATTTTAGAATGTACTCCAGACGCTAGCAAAACTGAGCAGATGACCATGATAATTAGGTATATTTCTGTTATTCAATCTCATGACCATTCAAGAACGTCAGAGATTGTATTAATAAAAGTTTTTTAGTATTTATACCAATAGAGAAATCTACAGGTCTGGCACTAACAGAAATTATCGTAGAACAATTATCAGCACTTGGATTGCCTTTAGAAAACATAAGAGGGCAAGGGATAATGGTATGTTGAGTTGAGTATAAGTATGATTTACGATAATGGATCTAATATGGAAGATATTCAAAGTGGCGTCCAAACCAGAATTAAAAACATGAATCCTCGAGTATTTTACGTTCTTTGCAGTAGTCATTCTTTAAACTTATTGGTAAACGACATGGCAAAGTCTTCACTGGAAGCTACAATTTTCTTTAAGACTGTGCAAAAATTACATGTTTTTTTTTTCACTTCAAAATTAAGGTGATCAATTCTTTTGAAGAATGTAAAAGGCCCTTTTAGAGGTGGTCTCTAAAACTACTTAGTGAGATTGTAAAGTCGAATCGAAGCAATAAAACCACTAAGAAATCAAATAGGACAAGTTTACGATGTATTGTTTAGTGTTTACCAAAACACAGATATGGATACTTCCACGTGAGACGAAGCTTGTTGAAGTTTGTTGAACCAAATTAAGCAGTTTATATTTTATGTTCTATACGAAACTTTGAATCGCATAAACCCTGTTAGTAAATTAATGCAAAAACGTTTTTAACGCTTCTGAAATTGATTGCGAGGTATTATACTTTAAAAATGTGGCTAGACCTCGTGCACGATCCAAGAAAAAGCAATTTACTTATGAGTGTGTTGACGAACCAATTATTGAGTCTCGTCAAAAATATAAAATTGAAGTATTTTTTCACATTATGGATACAGCCATAAATTCCTTAGAATTAAGATTTTCCCAGATTTCTGAGCACAGTAATCATTTTGCTTTTTTGTATAACATACCAGGTGTTAGTGAAACGCTCCCGAAAACGAAGACAGACGATAATACTAAGGATACCTTTGATGATGGGTCACAAAGAAATTAGATCCCGAGGAAAAAAATCATTTTTTCACCTACGTTTGTTCACGCTCCATCATGTTAGTACAGCTAAATGAAACGATAATTTCATAAAAAAATAATGAAAATACTTCAACATAAAACCAGTAGTGAAGCTTAAAATAAAATCGGATGACAATAGGGTCAATATTCTCGCGAACACCGAACTGTTATGTAGCTTGGTGCGAAACAATGCCTACTCATTCTATCCTTCCATTTCACACACACACACTATCGCCGCCCGGCCGGCTCGTGTCACCTCGCGCTGTGGAATTTACGCATGTCAGCTTTGCTAATATGTGGGGAATTCCCAAAATTGCGAGTAATTTAAAGTTGGTTGGGGATTATATGGGGATTGGTATTGTGCGGGGAAAATACGGAGATTTTGAAAATCGATAGCCAGGGCCAAGTCAGAACCTTTTTTTAAGAAATCTAAATACTTATCTTAACATTTTGTAAGTTACTTATGAATATCGAATGTCTCCCTTTTTTAATTATCTTCATCGCACCACATTTAATATTCGGATTTATTTCGGCAACTTTTGTGTATCATTTAATGCTTTTCATTTTCTTATTTTTTAATTTTAAAGAAAAAAAATTTTGTTTAAATGTCAATCTTATAAAATTAGTTGAAAATTGATTCATTTCTAAAAATAAAATTGGGGGGAATTTGTTGAAGTTTTGTCCTTAAATTGGGAAATTTGACATGAATTTTCGGGGACTTTGACAAATACCGAGTCACAGAATAATTAAATCAGAAATAGAACACTGGAATAGAGTATTGTTACGAATTGCCACAATTATCAAAATGTTGGTTAAAAATGGCTTGGCTTTTCAAAGTACTTCTGATAATCTGTATCAACAAAACAATGTTAATTTTTTAAAACTAGTAGAGTTGTTAGCCGAATTTGATTATGTTATGCAGGAACATGTACGCAGAATTCGAAAAAAAAGAGGAGAAACAAGCAACCTACTTAAGTAAAACAATTCAAAATGAGTTCATTAATACAATTTCAGATGGCATAAAAACATATTATGGAAGCTATCATTACATCGAAGTATTATTCTATTATTTTAGAATGTACTCCAGACGCTAGCAAAACTGAGCAGATGACCATGATAATTAGGTATATTTCTGTTATTCAATCTCATGACCATTCAAGAACGTCAGAGATTGTATTAATAAAAGTTTTTTAGGATTTATACCAATAGAGAAATCTACAGGTCTGGCACTAACAGAAATTATCGTAGAACAATTATCAGCACTTGGATTGCCTTTAGAAAACATAAGAGGGCAAGGGATAATGGTATGTTGAGTTGAGTATAAGTATGATTTACGATAATGGATCTAATATGGAAGATATTCAAAGTGGCGTCCAAACCAGAATTAAAAACATGAATCCTCGAGTATTTTACGTTCTTTGCAGTAGTCATTCTTTAAACTTATTGGTAAACGACATGGCAAAGTCTTCACTGGAAGCTACAATTTTCTTTAAGACTGTGCAAAAATTACATGTTTTTTTTTTCACTTCAAAATTAAGGTGATCAATTCTTTTGAAGAATGTAAAAGGCCCTTTTAGAGGTGGTCTCTAAAACTACTTAGTGAGATTGTAAAGTCGAATCGAAGCAATAAAACCACTAAGAAATCAAATAGGACAAGTTTACGATGTATTGTTTAGTGTTTACCAAAACACAGATATGGATACTTCCACGTGAGACGAAGCTTGTTGAAGTTTGTTGAACCAAATTAAGCAGTTTATATTTTATGTTCTATACGAAACTTTGAATCGCATAAACCCTGTTAGTAAATTAATGCAAAAACGTTTTTAACGCTTCTGAAATTGATTGCGAGGTATTATACTTTAAAAATGTGGCTAGACCTCGTGCACGATCCAAGAAAAAGCAATTTACTTATGAGTGTGTTGACGAACCAATTATTGAGTCTCGTCAAAAATATAAAATTGAAGTATTTTTTCACATTATGGATACAGCCATAAATTCCTTAGAATTAAGATTTTCCCAGATTTCTGAGCACAGTAATCATTTTGCTTTTTTGTATAACATACCAGGTGTTAGTGAAACGCTCCCGAAAACGAAGACAGACGATAATACTAAGGATACCTTTGATGATGGGTCACAAAGAAATTAGATCCCGAGGAAAAAAATCATTTTTTCACCTACGTTTGTTCACGCTCCATCATGTTAGTACAGCTAAATGAAACGATAATTTCATAAAAAAATAATGAAAATACTTCAACATAAAACCAGTAGTGAAGCTTAAAATAAAATCGGATGACAATAGGGTCAATATTCTCGCGAACACCGAACTGTTATGTAGCTTGGTGCGAAACAATGCCTACTCATTCTATCCTTCCATTTCACACACACACACTATCGCCGCCCGGCCGGCTCGTGTCACCTCGCGCTGTGGAATTTACGCATGTCAGCTTTGCTAATATGTGGGGAATTCCCAAAATTGCGAGTAATTTAAAGTTGGTTGGGGATTATATGGGGATTGGTATTGTGCGGGGAAAATACGGAGATTTTGAAAATCGATAGCCAGGGCCAAGTCAGAACCTTTTTTTAAGAAATCTAAATACTTATCTTAACATTTTGTAAGTTACTTATGAATATCGAATGTCTCCCTTTTTTAATTATCTTCATCGCACCACATTTAATATTCGGATTTATTTCGGCAACTTTTGTGTATCATTTAATGCTTTTCATTTTCTTATTTTTTAATTTTAAAGAAAAAAAATTTTGTTTAAATGTCAATCTTATAAAATTAGTTGAAAATTGATTCATTTCTAAAAATAAAATTGGGGGGAATTTGTTGAAGTTTTGTCCTTAAATTGGGAAATTTGACATGAATTTTCGGGGACTTTGACAAATTGGTGTTGGCAACGCTGTCATGTTGCACCGAAGTTTAGTTTGCCGGCGACATAAGAATAAGAGGCAGCAATCACCATAAAACTTGCAAGTAATTTTTAATAATTTTGACGTACCTCTTTTTAAATTCAAAGTATTAGTCGAATTAAATACGGAAATTCAATTAAAATAAAGTAAAAGTATTATTTTTTACATTAATTCTGATAGATTAATTAAATGTCGATCATAATTGCAATTGATTTTAACTATTAATTTATTCAGTACTATTTCCTTATACAAATTATTTCCTTATACAAAATCAAAGATAACGATGAAATAGTGTTTAAAATTGTGTGAGTACTGAGTACCCTATTAGGTACGTTTATTCATTTCAATATAATTTTTGTAGTAAAGAACTGCTTGTTGCATCAGGATACAATTGATTGTGTAATTGTATTAAAAATGACAACCATAATAGAGGGGTCGTGTCTAAATGGGCTACTAGCTAATTTATTTAATAAGCTTTTGCGGGATTCAAACCACAAATTATGTAAGAATCTGCAGCTCGAGAAAAATACCAATAGTAGTATGCGGGTTTGACCAGGAAAACCTTAGTCTATGCGGTGGGTGGGGCCCACGAGGCGCCCACGCAATGGGGCTTTAAACAATTTCCTACGATAGCTCAGGCCCCCAAGTAGAGGCTGGTTTAGGTCGAGGAAGATAAATACGAAGGACCAGCGTAATTGCATGTTTCAATTCAATCAACGCTTGCGATTTTCAGATGCGGGGCGGCGTGGCGAACTCCTTACTTCAACAGCTGCAATGCGGTTATCTTCAGGTATGCGGGTTTTATTGTTGCGACACGCGCACGGCGCGTGTTTCTTTCGGAAGCGGTAAGAGACGAACGCTTTACTATGCGGTGTGTTGCGCGATCAAAATGGCGCGTGCGTTTGAGTCAACGCGTCGGACGCGACAAGCCTGCGTCAACAAACTGAAAGCGACTGATGCGAGTGCGTGCCCCGACGATTGCAACGCTACTGTCTACAGGGTTTGCCCACAAGATCATGATCTACAACGTCCAAGGTGAAACAGAGTATTTAGGATAATGGCATAAAGCGACATCTGGCGCAGCCATTTCCCCCGGCCTTGAAAGATTCTACTTTCAACACAAGTGAAAACAGCGAAAGATTGCGGTAGAGAATAAACCCCAAGCGGTAAATGAAGTATAGTGCGGGAGTAGAATCTCTATGTAGAAAAATAGTCCTGTTGACTATAATAAGTAAAGTTATATGTTACAAACAAAAACTTATTGCGAGTGGACGTGATGCGTCCAAAAGAAATACAAAGAAAACTTGATAAGTCTTCAAGGAGTGCGTTGCGTTGTTGCTGTTTAAAACCTAATAATATAATAAGGGGTAATATTAAGTGTGCGGTTAGTATTACAATGCGATTAGTATTAAATAAATAAGTAAATGTGCTGTACACGTCATCGTTGGAGTCACACGCAAGTGTGAGTAACGATCCAAGAGCGAGTCTTATCCGACACTATTCCGAAGATATTGCGGACGTCAGTCTGAGAGAGATTAGAATGGCTCTCCAGCACCTTAAAAACGGCAAGTCAACGGGCGGGGATGGAATTATAGCGAAGCTTCTGAAAGCGGGTGGAAAACCGGTACTTGAAGTCCTTCAGAAGCTCTTTAATTCCGTCCTCCATGGTGGCACTACACTGGAGGCGTGGAGCACAAGTGCAGTGGTCTTGTTCTTCAAGAAAGGCGACAACGCTCTCTTGAAGAACTATAGACCGATTTCGCTTCTGAGCCGCGTCTACGTGCTGTTTTCGAGAGTCATTACAAATCGTCTCGCGCGCAGACTTGACGACTTCCAGTCTCCCGAACAAGCCAGTTTCCGAAAAGGCTTTAGCACCATAGACCACATACATACCCTTCAGTAAATTGTACAGAAGTCCGAGGAGTATAATTTGCCACTATGTCTGGCGTATGTGGACTATGAGAAAGCCTTTGATTCCGTTGAAATTTGGGCGGTGCTGCAGTCCCTTTAGCGGTGCCATCGAAGTGCTGAAGTGTTTGTACAGTAGAGCTACGATGGCTATCCGAGTACAGAATCAGATTACGAAACCTATCCAACTGCAGAGAGGTGTAAGAAAGGGTGACGTTATATCCCCGAAACTCTTCACAGCTGCATTGGAAGACGTTTTCAAGCTACTAGACTGGAAACGATGCGGTATTAACACCAATGGCGAGTACATCACTCACCTTTGATTTGCCGACGATATAGTTCTTATGGCAGAATCGCTGGAGGACCTAAGCACTATGCTCAATGACCTCAATAGTGTCTCCCAACGGATAGGTCTTAAGATGAATATGGACAAAACAAAAATCATGTTTAACATCCATGTCACACCTATGCCGGTAGTTGTTGGGAGCACTAAGCTCAAAGTTGTTGACGAGTGTGTTTACCTGGGACAAATAGTCCGACTAGACATCCAACGACGAAGTCCAACTTCGACTGAGAGGTCAATCGACGGATTCAATTCGGCTGGGCAGCGTTCGGGAAACTACGACACATCTTCTCGTTAGATATACCTCAAAACCTGAAAACGAAATTGTACAACCAGTGCGTGTTCCCAGTGATGACTTACGGATCTGAGACGTGGTCCTTCACTACTGGCCGTATGAGGAAGCTCAAGGTCGCTCAGCAAGCTATGGAGAGGGCTATGCTCGGGGTGTCTCTGCGTGATAAACTTAGAAATAAGGATATCCGCAGTAGAACCAGAGTAACCGATATAACCCAACGGATTAGTAAGCTGAAGTGGCAGTGTGCCGGCCATATAGCTCAAAGAACCGACAACCGATGGGGAAGTAAGGTTCTCGAATGGCAGTCTCGGTACCGGTGTAGGCGAAGTGCAGGGCAACCCCCCACTAGATGGAGTGACGACCAGGAGTGACGACCATGGAGGAAGTCGATGGATGCAGGTGGCTCAGGACCGTGCGTTTTGGCGTTACTTGGGGGAGGCCTGTCTTCAGCAGTGGACTTGTGAAGGGGTGTAATGATGATGATGATGAAATAAGTAAATAACCCAGCTTATTCTAAGTATTAACAAAAAAATAACGTGCGAGAGAAAAATATCAAATAAAAATAAATCTTACTACTAATTCAGGCTATTGCGTAGGTAGCGGACACAGATTTACAACTGGCCGTTGAAATATTTATTCCAAGAGGAAAAGCGGTTAGCGAAACTATAAAGTTATAGGTAGCAGTAGTACTGTCTTGTGCTGGTTCATTTGAGCGGCCTTCATTATCGTTAAGAGTGGTAAGAACAGCGAGTGGTTTAGATTCAGGAAGTTCCTTTGGATCCCGGAGAGACAAAGAGCGTGACAGGCCAATCACTACGTGGTAACTGTAGCCAATGTGGTCCCTGTAACCATAGCGAATGGTGTACAAACTGTTTAGGAGTCAAGCCCCTTGATAAATAGTCGGCACGGTTCTCGGAGCTCCCAATGTGAAAGAAATATTCAGCTGCTAAGTTTTCATGAATGCTTTTTTTTTTTTTTATAGTAGAGGGGGCAAACGAGCATGCGGCTCCCCTGATGGTAAGTGACTACCGCCGCCCATGAACAACTGCAACACCAGGGAGGGAATTGCAGATGCGTTGCCGGCCTTTTAAAAAGGAGTACGCTCTTTTCTTGAAGGTCCCTAAGTCGTATCGGTCCGGAAAAATCGCTGATGGTAATCGATTCCACAAGGAAGTCGTGCGAGGAAGAAAACATCTTCTAAATCGCACAGTGGTGGGCCGCCAATCATCCAGATGGTGTGGATGGTATCGGGAGTTCTGCCGCGATGTGCGTTCGTGAAATTTGGCGGCTGGGATTAATCCGAACAATTCCTCAGAGCACTCCCCATGGTAGATGCGAAAGAAAATGCAAAGAGATGCAACATCTCTTCGCAGCGCCAATGAGTCGAGCCGATCGGAAAGAACTCGGTCGTCGACGATTCGAGCCGCTCTGCGCTGGATGCGGTCAAGTGGAAGGAGCTGGCACTGGGGAGCCCCTGCCCAGAGATGGGAACAGTATTCCATGTGAGGCCGAACCTGCGCCTTGTAAAGTTGCAGGCGGTGTGCCGACATGAAATACTGTCCCGCTCTGCTGAGCACGCCAAGCTTTTTAGAGGCCAATTTGGCCTTCACTTCCAAATGACCACGAAACTGCACGTCACTCGATATGTCGACGCCGAGGATTCCGATACTGGCTGAGGCAACCAGGGGAGTGCCTTGAAACTGAGGAGATACGACAAAGGGGTTCTTTTTAGCGGTAAACGCGCAAACTTGTGTCTTCTGAGGATTAAACTGGACTAGATTTAGTCGCCCCCAGTTCGAGACTTTGTCCAGCAAAGACTCGACTTCAGACACAAGTTTGTTCCGGTACTCGGAGACGTTTTCCCGAGAAATATTAGCACGGCCGGTATATAGAGCATCACCAGTGCTATCATCCGCATAGCAATGAATGTTATCAGTTAGCAACATATCATTGATATGCAGAAGAAACAGCGTTGGTGATAGCACACAGCCTTGTGGAACACCAGCGTTAATAGGCTTGTAGACAGAACATGCACCGTCTACAACAACCTTGATGCTCCGATCTGCAAGGAAGCTGGTGATCCAATTGCACAATTTCTCGGGAAGCCCATAGGAAGGGAGCTTCGAGAGAAGCGCTTTGTGCCAAACCCGATCGAAGGCCTTCGCAATGTCCAGACTAACGGCCAACGCCTCCCCCTTGGACTCTACTGCCTCCGCCCATCTATGGGTCAGGTAGACCAGAAGATCACCAGCTGATCGTCCCCCACGAAAACCGTATTGGCGGTCACTAATCAGCTGGTGATCCTCAAGGTACCGGATGAGCTGGCAGTTGATAATGGATTCCATTATTTTGGAGAACAAGGAGGTGATCGCGATAGGCCTATAGTTGGACGGGTCTGAGCGGTCGCCTTTTTTAGGGATCGGGTGGACAAAAGCTGTCTTCCATGAATTCGGGACTACGCCTTGGGAGTAGGAGTACCGAAAAAGACGCGTTAGGACCGGTGCCAACTCCGGAGCACACGTCCTCAGCACAATTGGGGGGATTCCGTCAGGCCCACTCGACTTCTGGATGTCCAGGGAGAGAAGTGCTTTGCGAACCGAGCGCTGTGAGAACAGCACATCCGGCATAGAGCACTCACACCGCGGGATGGTCGGCGGTGTTTTCCCCCCGTCATCAAGAGTCGAGTTGGACGCAAAAAGGGAGCCTAAAAGGTCGGCTTTGTCTTTTGCGTCATGGGCCAGTGAGTCGTCCTCCCTGTGCAGAGATGGTAGTGATGGCTTACAGAAATTCCCTTGGACAGCCTTGGCGAGAGACCAGAATGCACGGGTTCCCGAAGGAAGGCGAACTAGTTTCTCGCCAATTCTGCCTATGTGCTCTGACTTTGCCTTGGCAATAACTCTTTTGAAGGACCTGGAGGCGAAGTTATACTTCTTTTTAAGTGTGCTGGTGTTTACATCCCGAGTCGCCGAAGCCGCAGCCCAGGCTTGATAACACTCCTGCTTACTGCGTAATGCAGTTTTACAGGAGCGACCAAACCAAGGCTGAGATCTGCCTCCGATGGGTACCACAGATGATGGAATAAATAGTTCCATTCCCTGTAGCACCACATCAGTGACAGAGTCAGCAACAGCGCTGGGATCATCCGGCGAGAAGCAAACCCGCCCCCATGGGTAGGATGCAAAGAAAGACCGCATTCCGTCCCAATCCGCCGACCTGTAATGCCAAACACGGCGGCAACCTGCAGAACGCAACCGCGAAGGGAGCGTGAGTGGCACCATACTCCGGATCAAACAGTGGTCCGAAGAGCCGAGAGGGGCATCGACGGAAACCTGATATCCGTCCGGATGAGAGGTCAGCAGAAGGTCCAACAGGGAAGGTGTATGATCCTCCACATCTGGAATCCGCGTAGGCGAAGTAACCAGTTGTGTCAGACCATATGCCAAGGCAAAGTCATAAACAGATTTCCCCGCATGATCGGTTAAACGTGAACCGAGCCATTCGGCATGGTGGGCGTTAAAATCGCCAAGGATCACGATCTCTGCGGATGGGACCTGTTGTAGCAAGGAATCTGTAGCCATTTGGACGTGGTCGATGAGTCGGTCTGTTTCGGCATTACCGCTATGGGACCTATAGAGGCACCCGTAGACGCGCGGATGGTCGTCGCTGTCTACGCGTAGCCAAAGGATGGACAGGTCCGAACCTTCAAGACTGCCGAGGCGTCGAGAACAGATGTCCTCTCTGACATACACGCAAACTCCAGCCCGGGGCACAAAGGAGTGCTCCAATTTGTACCCAGGGTAGGAGAGATACGAAATATCAGCCGGAGAGGAAACCTGCGTCTCGGTCAGGAAGAGCAAGGCCGGCTTCGCCGTCTCGAGATGGTAGTGCTTGCGATCCGATTGGCAATATAAGTGTGCCAATGGTGCGGCAAAGAGTGAATCCAACTTAAAGTCACAGTTGAATCTGAGAAGGCTACGATAGACTATAGGATATCTCAGCTTATAAGTTTCAACAATACGTCTTATAAATTTCGATAAAAGTAGAGCTGCGTTTTATTCTAGTCGCGCCAGCGAGACGACCTTTAGAGGCGCGACCTTAGACTTTGCGCATACTATTCTCACTTCACAGTCACCGTTAGGCAACAGTACTCGGAGGTATACAACACCACCAAAATCTCGCTCACTAGCATTAGCGAATCTGATAATGGAAACATGACAATCTGAAATAACACCCAAATGTCGCGGAAAATGTAGAGTTGCAATCAATGGTAACTCTGATTTAAATTGTTACCAGGATCGAATAATGCGTTTAGGAGGGAGCTCGTCCCAATCAACCTTAGCGAGCCACAGTTCTTTTATGAGGAGCTTAGCAAATAGTATTATAGGAACAACTAAACCTAATACGTCAAATAAGCGTGCGATGGACGAGAGAATATTTCTCTTCGTACAAGAGCGATTGTCAGGGTTGACATAAAATGCGAAATAGTCTCCTGATGGAAACCAGCGAAAACCAAGAATTTTAAGCGTCGAGTCTTCGCTATCCATTTCTACACATTGCGATAGGCGCAAGCACTCGGGAATGGCTTGTAAGACTGTAGAACTGTTACTAGCCAATTTAGTAAGTTCAAAATATCCTGCATGAAAGAGCTGGATGAGTTGCATAGCGGCATCGACTGCTTCCTCTGTCGATATGAGGGAACATACTATATCATCAACGTAAATGTCTCGATTCAGAATTACCTTTGCTAAGGGAAATCTGTATCCTTCATCCATACATAATTGCAGGACGGTGCGAATTACTAAAAATGGGCTACTTTTAAGGCCAAAGACCACGCGGTTAAATTGAAATACTTGTATAGGTTCCTGCGGATTAAACCTATACAAAATGCCAGTGCGTGTTGCCAGTGATGACTTACGGAACTGAGACGTGGTCCTTCACTGCTGGCCATATGAGGAAGCTCAAGGTCGCTCAGCGAGCTATGGAGAGGGCTATGCTCGGAGTTTCTCTGCGTGATAAACTTAGGAATAAGGATATCCGCAGTAGAACCAGAGTAACCGACATAGCCCAACGGATTAGTAAGCTGAAGTGGCAGTGGGCCGGCCATATAGCTCGAAGAACCGACAACCGATGGGGAAGAAAGGTTCTCGAGTGGCAGCCTCGTACCGGTAGGCGAAGTGTAGGGCGTCCCCCCACAAGATGGAGTGACGACCTGGTAAGACATGCAGGAAGTCGATGGATGCAGGTGGCTCAGGACCGTGCTTTGTGGCATTCCTTGGGGGAGGCCTATGTTCAGCAGTGGACTTGTGAAGGGCTGTAATGATGATGATGATGATGATGAAAATGCTTGAAGAGCCGGACCTGAATACAAAATATCATTGAGCGAAATTCCATCACCACCCGTCTTAGCACTAGCGTCGACAACGACACGTAGTTTGGTCGTCACTTTATCCTCGCGTATGACAGGATGGTGAGGAATATAATGCGCGAATTTATTTGAGTCAGTATTACTGACCGGTGATATATAATTATTCTCAAGATACTCCTTGACGACGTTATCATATAATCTCCTAATATTGAGGTCAGATGCAAATTTGCGTTTGAGACTTAACAAACGGCGTCTTGCGATATGAAATGAGTCTCCAAGAGTGGAGGCCTCAATTTTGCAAGGCAAGGCCACTTGGTACCTGCCTAATGCGTTTCTGCTAACTGCAGAAGCGTAAAACTGCTCCCAGTACTGATCGTCAACACTATGGATAGGGGCGACTTCTACTTCTTCCATCACCCAAAACTTGCGAAGATCCAGACATTCGTTGCAAGATTATTTAAACGACACATTTTTGTGACATTTATTTGCGTAAGCGGAAGTTAATCAGTTATCTGGTCCAAAACTAAGGCTTCTATTTTATACTTAGGCTGCGGTGTAAGCCTTGAACAAAAACTGGGAATAGTAGAGCCTCTCACTAATTGTGCGGTTACACCTATACCTTTAACTGTACAGGTAGAATTAGTATTTGTACGTAGTCCTAACTTGCAAAAACAGCGTGCGGTTACATAATGTTTTTGCGAACCCAGGTCAATAAGATAATCACATCTTTTCCTCCGCGGCCTGCTAGCAACACTTTAGCAGTAGGCAAGAGTTCGGTATTTAAAGAAGCCTCTAATGGTTTTGAAGGGAGCGTACATAGCGACACACGCTCCTGTGAAAGTTCCGAGGTGTCAGCCGGACGTTCAGTCGGATAATCTCAGCAAAAGACTTGGAAGGCGTAACCCTAGGTTTATGCGGCGAATTAATAAATTCCTTGTTAGGTTTGCGATTAGTAACCTGCTTAAAATGAAGCAAGGTATGATGTCGCTGGTCGCATGTACGACAAGTTGATTTAGAATTACAATTTAATGTAACATGCTGTCTACTAAGACAATTACCACAAATTCTATTCGATTTTGTATAATGAATGATTGTCTGTCGGAGACATGTTTAAAAACTTGTTACAGTTATAAAGATGCGTATGTGCATTGTGACATAATGAAAAGTTGGAAGCGGTTGCAATATATGCTCGCGGTGCGCGGGTTCGAGGCGGTGCTCGTGACGAAATATTGTTAGAAGCGGTGACAAGGTTATCAGACCCGTGCGGGGTGCGATGTAAAATTTTTATTTGCTCTCGGACAAATTGAATAAAATTATCACAATTCGGCAATTTATTTGAATCGCAAATAGACATTTCAAAATTTTTTGCGGTGTCGGAATTTAATAATTTATGGCCAATATGGACAAAAATGAAATCAGCTAAGTCTTCGATCTTAAGACCTTTAAGACCAACTATAAGCACAGCGTTTTTATCTATGACCTGTTCTGAATTTGCGGAGCCTGAAGTCGAAGGCTTCAGGTATAATAACTGGTTTAAATAGCTTACAGCTAAAGCGCGTTTATCATGGTATTTTGAGATAAGAGCATCCCATTCTGACTCCTAATTCTCGGCAGCTGGTACAAAATCCAGCTGCAATGGACTTCGCCTTTCCTGTTAAACTATTTAATAAATAATGAATGGGTTCCGAATCAGTAAGCGAAGGGTTATCGTGAATCACTCTTTTAAATGTTTCTTTAAAAAAAATGGAGAATGTTCCCATTAAAAGTGGGAAGCTAAATTCGCGGCACGCAACCTGAGGACTGACGAGAAGATCGTGGAGCTGGAAGAAGAGATAGCCAAGTTACGCTGGCATATTATAGGATTATCCGAGGTCCGATGAGAGGGGGAGTACACGGTAATCCTCGAATCCGGCAACTTTCTCTATCACTGGGAGGGTGACCATCTGTCCCATGGAGGTGTCGGATTTATCGTCCACAAGTCTCTCGTTAACAACGTTGTAAAGATTGAGAGTGTGTCGACGAGGGTTGCGTACCTTATACTCAGAATCACCAAACGGTATTCGCTGAAGGTCATACAGGTTTACGCACCAACCTCGGCACATCCCGATGAGGAGGTGGAGGAAATATATGAGGATATCTCTAGAGCCATGTATTCCTCCAAAACCCACTATACGGTGTTAATGGGAGACTTCAATGCAAAATAGGCACAAGAGAAAATGGTGAGCTGAAGGTAGGGAAATTTGGAATAGGGCAACGGAACCCAAGGGTTGGCCCCTTGGGTTCCGTTGGTGGTTGGGATAAGAATGACTCTCCAGCACCTTAAAAACGGAAAGTCCCCGGGCGAGGATGGAATTACAGCGGATCTTTTGAAAGCGGGTGGAAAACCGGTACTTGAAGTCCTTCAGAAGCTCTTTAATTCCGTCCTCCATGGTGGCACTACACCGGAGGCGTGGAGCACAAGTGCAGTGGTCTTGTTCTTCAACAAAGGCGACAACGCTCTCTTGAAGAACTATAGACCGATTTCGCTTGTGAGCCGCGTCTACGTGCTGTTTTCGAGTCATTACAAATCGTCTCGCGCGCAGACTTGACTACTTCCAGTCTCCCGAACAAGCCAGTTTCCGAAAAGGCTTTAGCACCATAGACCACATACATACCCCTCGGTAAGTTGTACAGAAGTCCGAGGAGTATAATTTGTCACTATGTCTGGCGTATGTGGACTATGAGAAAGCCTTTGATTCCGTTGAAATTTGGGCGGTGCTGCAGTCCCTTCAGCGGTGTCAAGTTGAATGTCGGTATATCGAAGTGCTGAAGTGTTTGTACAGTAGTGCTACGATGGCTATCCGAGTACAGAACCAAAGTACGAAACCTATCCAATTGCAGAGAGGTGTAAGACAGGGTGACGTCATATCCCCGAAACTCTTCACCGCTGCATTTGAAGACGTTATCAAGCTTCTGGACCGGAAAGGATACGGTATCAACATCAATGGCGAGTACATCACTCACCTTCGATTTGCCGACGATATAGTCATTATAGCAGAATCGCTGGAGGACCTAAGCACTATGCTCAATAAACTCAATAGTGTCTCCCAATGGATAGGTCTTAAGATGAACATGGACAAAACAAAGATCATGTTTAATGTCCATATCACACCTATGCCGGTAGTTGTTGGGAGCACTAAGCTCGAAGTTTTTGACGAGTATGTTTACCTGGGACAAATAGTCCGACTAGGTAAGTCCAACTTCGACCGAGAGGTCAGTCGACGGATTCCACTCTGTTGGGCAGCGTTCGGGAAATTACGGCATATCTTCTCGTCAGGTATACCTCAAAACTTGAAAACGAGACTGTACAACCAGTGCGTGTTGCCAGTGATAACATATGGAACTGAGACGTGGTCCTTCACTGCTGGCCGTATGAGGAAGCTCAAGGTCGCTCAGCGAGCTATGGAGAGGGCTATGCTAGGGGTTTCTCTGCGTGATAAACTTAGAAATGAGGATATCTGCAGTAGAACCAGAGTGACCGACATAGTCCAACGGATTAGTAAGCTGAAGTGGCAATAGGCTGGCCATATCGCTCGAAGAACCGCCAGCCGATGGGGAAAAAGGTTCTCGAGTGGCGGCCTCGTACCGGTGGACGAAGTGTAGGGCGTCCCCCCACTAGATAGAGTGACGACCTGGTAAGATATCCAGGAAGTCGATGGATGCAGGTGGCTCAGGACCGTGCTTTGTGGCATTCCTTGTGGGAGGCCTATGTTCAGCAGTGGACTTGTGAAGGGCTGTAATGATGATGATGATGAAGACCAAATAAGCTCGCCTGCGATCTTCGGATGCGAGGCGGCGTGGCGAACTCCTTACTTCAACAGTTGCGATGCGGTTATCTTCAGGTTTGCGGGTTTTGTTGCTGCGATACGCGCATGGCGCGTATTTCTTTTGGAAGCGGTAAGAGATGAACGCTTTACTATGCGGTGCGTTGAGCGATCAAAAGGCGCGCGCATTTGAGTCAACGCGTCGGACGCGACTCCCTGCGTCAACAAACTGAAAGCGACTGATGCGAGTGCGTGCTTCGACGATCGCGACGCGACTGACTACAGGGTTTGCCCACAAGTTCATGAACTGCAACTCCCAAGGTGAAACAGTGTATTTAAAATAATGGCAGGAAGCGACCTCTGGCGCATCCACACAACTTCTAAATTTCTTATGAAGACTAGTCTTAGGGATAACTAACCTTTAAACAAAACAGTGGTAATAGTGGTAGAGCCACGCGCATCTTTTGCTGTCGCACGGATGGGCCGGCTCGAACCGGGGTGGTACCACGACCTCACAGAAAACCAACGTGAAGTAGAGGTTTACCTCTGCGTTTCGCTTGGTGAGTGCAGGTGGCCGGAGGCCCTTTTTACTGGAAATGAGGCATTCCATCTTAGTCCTCACGGGTGACAACGCATCTACATTTTGATTTGTAATAGAGGATTGGTGTAGATGTATATGGGCCGCAGCAACCACTTACCATCAGGTGAACTGTGTGCTCGTTTGTCACCCTTAACCTATTAAAAAAACGGTTTAATGGTCTGTGCAAATGTTTATAGTGCTTCAAGGACGTAAGGAATGCCTCTTGCGCATTTCTTTTGGCGGGATTGATTTTTAATTTTAGGTTTTGAGACAATCCCGTGTTGACTATCACGTGCGCGTGAGCGACAGTTCAATCGTTTTGTTTATTACATTCTTGTTGTTATTACTTGTTGTTACGTTTTGCTTTTCTTGTTTTGTTTTAATAATGCCTAACGCGTAGGTACGTTTATAGTGCTCGTGAATACGGCAACAGCTTAATGTGCCTTGGAGAATCTCATAAGGTCACGTAGGATTTAGATTGGTAAGCTGTTTCATACCTAATTTTTTTTTTAATAACTTAGTACTGAACTCATCTGAATAGGTACATAACTAAGTACATCAGAATAATAAAAATATATACGCGATGGATAAAAAAGCATGACTCTAACCTTGTTAATATTTCATTTAAGTAATTTTTTTATTAGCGGGGAATCGAACTAGATATGTGCTTTATTTAACCTGTGAATAAAGTGGCTAAGTGGAGGCAAGCACAGTGGCAAAATAGTAGGTTAAGTAGATAAGTTAGGTATTTAGACAAGTGTTGTATTAGGTATTGTGGTACCATCGGTAGCTGTGGACCGCGCAAATTCGGCGTCCGCGCGTATAATGCCCCCAGTCAGCTGATTGTAATTCAGAAATTCCACTGCTGGTTTTATGTTTAAGTATTTTCATGATTTTTTTTTACGAAATTATCGTTTCATTTAGCTGTACTAACATGATGGAGCGTGAATAAAGTTAATAAAACGATGTGAAAAGATGTTTTTTAATTTCCTCGGGTTCGAATTTCTTTGTAACCCATCATCAAAGTTATCCTTATAGTACTATCGTCTGTCTTCGTTTTTGGCAGCGTTTCACTGACATCCTGTATATGCCTTAAGATAACTTCCAAAAGATGAATTGTTAGAACATTGTAAGAACCTCGAGGCTATTTAAACTCAAGAGAACTCAAGCGATATAAATGCATTAGAACTTTGTGAGGAGTAGTCAGTCTTTTGTATGTTTTTAAATAGTACATAATTTATCTCCTCAAAATGTTTTGAAATTTGTGCGAGATTTAAGATATGGTCCAAATATCAGTACTGCGCTCAGGATCCTTTTAACTTTACCAGAAACAGTTGCAAGTGGTGAAAGAAGCTTATCTAAATTAAAAATAATAAATAATTATCTGCGATCCACCATGACACAGAATAGATTATCTGGATTGGGTATGATTTCAATAGAACACAAGGTTTAATTTACACAATTTCATTATTTTAAAAAACAACCATAACCATTCTTTTTTATAGGATAAGGTCGACAAACGAGCACACAGTCCACCTGATGGTAAGTAGTTGCTGTGGCCCATAGACATCTACATCTATCTTCGATTACGAATCAAAATGCAGATGCGTTGTCACCCGTGAGGACTAAGATGGAATGCCTCGTTTTCAGTAAAAAGGGTCTCCGGTCCTCTACACTCACCATATGAAACACAGCAGCCTTAAGCTGCTATTTTATGCTGGTATTCTGTGAGAACGTGGTCATTTCCCGGTCGAGCCGACCCATTTGTGCTCCAACCATAATATAGCTGCAGCATGGCTCTACTAGTTATAAAACCATAATAATATTAAAGTACCCAATAACTTAAAAGAAATGCCTTTGATTAAATTTAAAATTGAGATTAATAAATGGTTTCTTGACAAGTGTTACTATAGTGTTAAGGAATATTTTAATTGATTGCAATATTATTTAATGTATTATATAATTTATTTAAGCTTTTCAGATTATGGAAAATTAAATTTGTGTAAGAAACTTCAATGTTAAGCTACAGGAAAAGGTTTTAATCCCGATTTTGATTTTAGAAACTATTCCACTTCTGATATTAGAAGTTATTCTGAAGGTTAATTGTTAAAAATAATAAAAGTGTGAGAGCGGATGTTCAACTTGCTCTCTTGCTTACGCAATTGATCATTATCAGAAATAAGTCAGTATAGAGCAAATACAGTTCGACCAACCGTAATATGTACCAGACACAATCACACATTAGTGTAACGTGAAGGACATAATTACACGATAACACCAAAGTATGCAAAGCAACAGCTACACTACTCCTCTCGATGTAACACAGGGCACCCTCTCAGCAACACGATCTTCCTTGCTTACACTAGGAGAACTACTACACGAATAGAACCACATCACTTGTCTTGTTTGGGCAGAATCTCAGTGTAGAAGTAATGTTTTAGCCCAACGGGCATAGTAACGATAGAGAGACTCATAGAATTACAGACTGTTCCTCTTAGTCGGCTGCGTGATACTTTATACTGCTAAAACAAGTGGGAGATTACCATTCTACCTTCATTTGTTCATATTTTCTTTTATTTTTTTACCCTCATTCCCTACATTTGATTATTTTAAGAAATATTTTCACACCGGTACAACTCCCGGTAGAATATTATTGAGACTTATTCTTATACTTAATTTGGCCTCTAAAAAGCTTGGTGTGCTCAGCAGAGCGAGACAGTATTACATGCCGGCACATCGCTTGCAACTTTACAAAGCGCAAGTTCGGCCTCACATGGAATACTGTTTTCATCTCTGGGCCGGGGCACCCCAGTGTCAACTCCCTCCACTTGACCGCATCCAGCGCAGAGCGGTTCGAATCTTCGACGACCGAGTTTATTCTGATCGGCTCGATACACTGGCACTGAGTAGAGATATTGCATCTCTTTGCGTATTTTATCGCATCTATCACGGGGAGTGCTCTGAGGAATTGTTCGGACTAATTCCAGCCGCTCAATTTCACCATCGCACATCGCGACAAAACTTGCGATACCATCCATACCATCTGGATGATTGGCGGTCCACTACTGTGCGATTAAAAGAAGTTTTCTCCCTCGCACTACTTCCTTGTGGAATCGATTACCACCAGCGATCTGTCCGGACCGATACGGCTTAGAAACCTTCAAGAGGAGAGCTTACACCTTTTTAAAAGGCCGGCAACGCATCTGGATCAATTCCCCTGGTGTTGCGGTTGTTCATGGGCGGCGGTAGTCACTTACCATCAGGTGAGCCGCATGCTCGTTTGCCCCTCTTTTATTTCCGCAATAGAGCGCAAAGCGGCAGCTACGATCGCTGCCGTGTCCGAGTGGGGTATTCGCAACAGACTAGGGTTTTCTACCGCGAAGTCACAAACGATGACCTATAAGGGCAAGTTTAAACGTGGACCAATTATAAAGATGGACGGTGCAACGATCACGAGTGTTTCACAGGCAAGAGCCCTAGGAATAATTTTGGACGAGGCTAGGTCCTATGTGTAGCATGCATTATATATCGGCGAGAAGGCCGTTGCTTGCTTCGGGAAGATGTCGCGACTGTCTTCATCGACCTGGGGCATAAGATTTCACGCTCTTAGAGTCCTGTATTCAGGGACCTATGTGGCAACGTTAACATATGCTGCTGCCGTATGGTACCACCGCTCGTCCCTTTATGTTATCAGAAGCGTACTGATGAGGACGCAAAGACCAGCTTTGATTCTTCTCACGAAGGCTTACAGGACGGCTAGCAGCGCAGCGCTACCGGTGTTGGCGGGCATATTGCCTGCCGACCTGGAAGTTTTTCATGCGGGACGAGTCGACGAGGAGGCGACGGGTTTGGTCGACAAGGAGCGCAGGAGGAAGAAGAGGGAGATGATGGCTGCTGTTGTTGCGATTTGGCAGGACCGGTGGGATTCAAGCCAAGATGGCAGGGATCTATACAAGTTTTTCCCGAACATCGCAGAGCGTCTAATCTTCAGGTGGGTCGAGTCCGATTATGCAGTATCGCAGATTCTTGTTGGTCACGGGTGTTTCAACGAGCGTTTCCTAAAATTCAACCTTAGGAACTCTGGCTTATGCCCCTACGGCTCAGCACTGGAGAGTCGTGACCATGCTCTCTGGGATTGCGATCTGTATATTGAAGAGAGGAACGCATTATTGGACAGCCTACAAAGAACAGAAATAGGACCAGTATACTTCCGGGACCTAGTGTGCTGCGAATCCAACTTTAAGGAGTTTAGGAGATTTGCGCATGCATGGCATCACAAAAGGAAACAGTATGAGGACTGAAAATACGACCAGATAGCTGCGAACGCGAAGTGTCGTCGCTGTGGAGTCACGCCCCAGAAGGGGGAGAAGTGAAATGTAGAGAAAAGGGACGGAACAGAGAGATTTGTAGGGAGTCAAGTAAGCGCACGTGGGAAAGAGCCACGAGCAAGTACCGTGTGCGTCTCCCGTGATTCGGTCCGTATGCCGCAAGGCGGGAAGGACCATGGGATGGTGGAGGGAATGCCCCTCTTCTATAAAAAAAAACTAAATACCTGTATTACCTAAACATTTTATTCTGCAAATAAAGATTTTTACTTTGAATTTGACTTTGACTTAACTGATTTGTTTTATAGTAACATAATTGTTTTTTTATCAGTATTAAATTAAAAAAAATCTATTGCTGTGTCTTTTTATACGTACTGTATGAACCTTAACTTAAATATATATGAACCGATTGACCATAATAAACAATTAAACAGCTTGGTCTTAATATTTTTAACTTATGAAACGATTTTGATGAAACATTTTCCTTTAGTTAAATAGTCATTATACATGGGCAAGATTAGCCCGAGACAGCGAAAAATAGCACAAGGGAAAAGTGGCCCATACGCAGCAGTGAGTCGCAATAGGATGATGATGATGATAAAGTTGAAAGGTCCATAACTATGTCGATAAAAAGATATATCAATCCATTCAGTAACTTCTGTGAAATTCTTTAAAGGACATACATTTTATACTAACATAAAAACACTCATCAACTTTCGTATAGGTACTTCTTCAGAAGACCCAATAGACCCAATAGTAGGTACTTGTATACTTAATATCTTCCAACATAACTAGCTCATGACTTATGTGGTTTTTGTATGTAAAGGGCGGCGAAAATTATCTTTGCCCGGAGCGGCTAAATAGCTAGATCGGGCCCTGCAAATATTACGTGGAAATAGAAAAAGATGTCTTTCTTGGCAGTGAACAATTTGGCATCGCCGCACGTACCGATGCCAGAGCGGCGTCACCTCTATAATTTTTGTACTAGTCTGTATGTACATAATTCTGACTACATACGAAATCGATTTGGCGCACTCCGTGTGCACTCATCATTTATAAGTAAGCTCGAGGCACGTGGCCTAAAAACCAATTCCTAATTCGGATACGAAAAAATAACAGAGCTTGGTGTCGAGGAGAATACAGTAGAAAAAAAAACATGTCTTTCAGGGCTCAATCGGATTACGAAGATCGCAATATAAAAAATGTGTGTCTACCTTTGTTATATCACCGCTATTACAAGGATCCTAAATAATATTGGGCGTGAATTTACTCAGACTGAAAAGTTTACAACGTGTTCATCGGTGAAGGAAAACATAGCAAGGTTGTTGACTGACTTGCAGGTGTTTGAAAAAAATATTTCGCAGACATTTTTGTTAATACGCAGAACAGCTCGTCGGACATTTATTTGCCCTAAAACCCTTTAATAAGCAGAAAATAGCAGTCTATTATTGCTATGTTTCGTATGGTGAGAACGGCGGTAAGAGAACCGGAGACCCTGTTTACAGGAAACGAGGCATTCCATCTTAGTCCTCAGGAGTAACAACGCATCTGCGTTTTGATTGTTAATCGAGGATAGATGTAGATATTTATGAGCCACAGCATTTGCTTACTATCAGGTGGACTGTGTGTTCGTTTGTCACACTTATTTTATAAAGAAAAACTTGTTAACATATTAGATGAGACCTACGAGGGCGACACTGAAAGTTTTTAGAACTGGCCACTTTTAAACGATATAATAAAAAAATAAGTTCAAATTTTGAAAATGGAACTCTTTACCAATATTATTGTATATGTATTTTATTAATTTGTCATTTGTTTACGATTTGGCGGCAAATTGAATATTGTCTATGTCACGTCAGCATGAATTTAACGCGAGAAAATTTTCGTACAATGATTTTTTATTACTTTCGATGTCATTTAAGTCAACAAGAAATTTATGATAGACTTCTATTGGCCTTTCACGATGAGGCCCCATCTCGTGCCACTGTTTACAACTGGTTTAATGAGTTTAAATGTGGTCGCACTAATCTCACCGATGATCTGCGTCAGGGACGGCCTTCTACGGCGACGTCTGAAGATAACATCAGTGTTGTGCGGCGTATGATAGACTGACAAAAGAGTGACTTATCAGCAAATTCGGATACGCTTAGGCATCGATATAAGTTAAGTGCACAAAATTGTCTATAAACATTTAGCGGTCAGAAAGCTTTTTTTTAAGAGGCCCAAAAACACCATCTTGTTGATTGGTGTCGTGAAATGGTTCAAAGATTTAACGGAGTTGACTCAAATGCTGTGTTCGACATATTTACGGGTGACGAAAGCTGGATTTGTTGTTATGATCCTGAAACTAAGAGATAGTCTGCATTTTGGGTGTTTCCTTCCGAGGAGTTGCCAACTAAAGTGAAGAGAGGCCGAAGTCGAAGGCCGAAAACTAGACAGTACAACCAACGCGTGTTGACAGTGATGATCTATGGAACTGAAACGTGGTCCTTCACTGCTGGCCGTATGAGGAAGCTCAAGGTCGCTCAGCGAGCTATGGAGTAGGCTATGTTCGGGGCTTCTCTGGTCTCTGCGTGATAAACTTAGAAATGAGGATATCCGCAGTAAAACCAGAGTTACCGACATAGACCAACGGATTAGTAAGCTGAAGTGGCAATGGGCCGGCCATATAGCTCGAAGAACCGACAACCGATGGGGAAAAAAGGTTCTCGAGTGGCAGCCTCGTACCGGCGTACGAAGTGTAGGGTGTTCCCCCACTAGATGGAGTGACGACCTGGTAAGACATGCAGGAAGTCAATGGATGCAGGTGCCTCGGGACTGTGCTTTATGGCATTCCTTAGGGGAGGCCTATGTTCAGCAGTGGACTTGTGAAGGGCTGTAATGATGATGATGATGATTGTGTTTTTTTAATAATTGTTTTAACCTTTAATCTTGTTATTGAAGTAAGAATGATGAGCGAGCAAACAGTCCACCTGATGGTTAATGTATGCTGTGGCTCATACAACTACCATCACTTAAGAAACATAATGCAAAAGCACTGTTACTCTGAGGACTAAGATTGAATACCCCGTTACTAGTTAAAAGGGTCTGCATTTTTCTGCACTCACCAAACGGAACTATTTCACGCTGTTACAAGTGGGATGCGGGAAATAAAGACTGTCTAAGAACCTCCGAAGGAGGCGGAGTTATAGCCAAAATAAGAATTTTTAATTATTCTGGTTTTTGGGCCATTTTGACCCCCCAGGAGTGTAATGAGAACTTTTTGCCCCTATTTAACCATGACCGCATGACATCCTCTACATGATAGGCTATTCAAACTGACTATGCCTAAAGTTCGAGCCACCCCCCCAATTCTTTGGTTTTGGCCGTTTTGACCCCCTAGGAGTGTAATGAGAACTTTTTGCACCTATTCAACGATGACCCCCATAACATCCTCTACATGATAGGCTATTCAAACTGATTTGGCCTAAAGTTCGAGTTCCCCCTAACTCATTTCTAGTCTTTACTTCCAAATTACTTCCAATTACTTCCAATTGTGGCGGGTGGAAGGAAAAGGAGGAGATTTCCCGCCGGGCAAGGTGTTGTGCCCGGGGAGCGGCCAACGCTCCGAGTGGTAGTTCGGAGCTATTCTATATATGCGACTTTAACTTCGGAACTTTGTTAGCGCGATTTAGACTTCGACGTGTTTCGCTTGTGGCGCGACGACAGCGCCGCCACACAATAACTTCAAAATAAATTACTATTTTTGTGAAAAAAGACAGATTTCGTAACCGTCTAATGCTGGAAGCGGCAATACTTTATACTTGCGAAAAAGGGGAATACACCTATATAATTGGTGTGCACCGTATAAATACCTTACCGCGAAAAGCTGTAATGAAATCGACAGAATTACCCCAAATTATTAAGCTGTAACGTAGGTTCGAAGAAACATATCCATGATAGGCAGAAAGTGCGGCCTCTATGTTAGAACTCGTCTTTAACGATATAGAACAAAGACTTTATCTAACTTTCTACATAGGTTATCAACATTATGTGTCTTCCAATTACAGAACTACACCTAAATAGTTGGTACGGTCAACTTCTTCGATGACGTGTTTCCCATATTCAATTTTAAGTGGTATTTCTTTACTTATATGGCTGAAATCTTATCATTTTAGTTTTTCCGATGTTAAATTGTAAATTATTTTTCCTTAACCAACCTATTATTTTTTCTAAAGTCCTATTTATTTCGTGTTCGTAGTCAAAAGTTTTATCATTATTTTCAATATTAATGGTAATGTCATCGGCATACAGCACACATTTGTGTGTAGTTATTTCGGAAAGATCTAACATAACTACATAATATATAGTATACATCCTTGCGGCAGTCCGCATTTATTTTCGCGATATCGTGACCTACATTTTTTTACGATGTCCTGAGTAGCTTGATACCGTAACGCACTGTTTTTCATGACTTAAATAATCTATTAATTTTAGTGCATTACCTCTTATACCATATATGTTGAGTTTGTGTAACAATAATTCGTGGTTAACAAAGTCAAATGTCTTTGACATATCAATTAAAATGAATGTTATAAATATTTTATTGTTTAGGCTGGTTGTTTTAAGTTTTACTAAGTTGAAACATACTAAAGTCGTTGACTTGTTTTTGTAAACCCATATTGGTCTGTTTTTAATATTTATACTAACAATGAGGTAAAGTTTTTCGTTACATAATGTCATTTTATTGAGAAGTTAGTTTTAAATAAACATTTATCATTTGCTAGAATATTATACACAAAACAATGCCTTAGTGGTTTGCTCTAGAATTTTAGCTGTGTCTCGCCAGCAACACAAAGTCAGGAATTATCATTCGCATCGTTGCTAGTAAAACGCATCTCTAGCAACGCAGTGACAATAATAGATATACGATAAATATTAATAGCAAGGAATTAAGTGCCAATTAGGTGCTGCAAGTATAGGCAAGGACAAGGTGCCCCTAATAAAAACAAAGTCAGTATTCAGAACAAAGCAGATGCAAAATTAAGGTTTTCTGAAAATCAGAATAGAATCAAAATTGCTTTTAGAAAAAGCCCAAATTAGGGGCTTTTTAGGTGCTAATTAGGTACCAAGTTTAAGATTAGTTGCTCTAAAATTTTCACCGGAAAGTACTGTTGAAATTTGCGTTGATCTCAAAACGTATAGCTAGCAACGCAGTGACAATAATAGATATACGATAAATTATAATAGCAAGGAATTAAGTGCTGAAAGTGCTTATTCTGATCTGATGTAGATGACTTTTTTTTATATGACAAGGATGACAAACGAGCACACAGTCCACCTGATGGTAAGTGGTTGCTGCGGTCCATAGACATCTACATCTATCCTCTATTACAAATCAAAATGTAGATGTGTTGTCACCCGTGAGGACTAAGATGGAATGCTTCATTTCCAGAAAAAGGGCCTCCGGCCACCTGCACTCACCAAGCGAAACGCAGAGGTAAACCTCTACTTCACGCTAGTTTTCTGTGAGGTCGTGGTACCACCCCGGTTCGAGCCGGCCCATCCGTGCGACAGCAAAAGCTGCCACGTGGCTCTACACATTGCTCTACTACTGACTATATAATAATAATAATAATAATCATTTATTTCAATAAAAGTACAATAATAAAGTGAAGACTCTGATTCCCAAACTAGACAAGTCTGTATCTTAGGGATCAGCGGCCTCTCCCAGTGTTGTGACAACAGTATTTTAATCTTAACAATTAATTAACTAAGCTTAACATTTTTAGTAACTGCTTAGCTATTTGAATGTATTTATTTACAACGAAACATAAACTATAACTTAATGCGACTCTTTAGTCGTTATTATATTTTATATAATCGTAGCTATATTAAAATTAGTTTGAAATTTGTAATATATGTATATACATACACATACATATACACACATACATACATACATATATACCTATACATACACACACACACACACACACATATATATATGTACATATATATACATATATATGTATATATATACATATATATGTATATATATATATATACATATATATATATATATATATATATATATATATGTGTGTGTGTGTGTGTGATTTATTACTGACTGTAATATTCTGGGAGTTATCGGGTCCAGAATCACCATTACCTTACTATAAGGTATGAACGGCATTTTTGTTCTTTCATTACATCATCATCATTACAGCCTTTCATAAGTCCACTGCTGAACATAGGCCTCCCCCAAGGAATGCCACAAAGCACGGTCCTGAGCCACCTGCATCCATCGACTTCCTGCATGCCTTACCAGGTCGTCACTCCTTCTCGTGGGGGGTCGCCCTACATTTCGCCTACCGGTACGAGGCTGCCACTCGAGAACCTTTCTTCCCCATCGGTTGTTGGTTCTTCGAGCTATATGGCCGGCCCACTGCCACTTCAGCTTACTAATCCGTTGGGCTATGTCGGTTACTCTAGTTCTACGGCGGATATCCTCATTTCTAAGTTTATCACGCAGAGAAACTCCGAGCATAGCCCTCTTCATAGCTCGCTGAGCAACCTTGAACTTCCTCATACGGCCAGCTGTGAAGAACCACGTCTCAGTTCCGTAAGTCATCACTGGCAACACCCACTGGTTGTACAATTTTGTTTTAAGGTTTTGAGGTATGTCTGACGAGATGTGTCGTAGCTTCCCGAACGCTGCCCAGCCGAGTTGAATCCGTCGATTGACCTCTCGGTCGAAGTTGGACTTACCTAGTCGGACTATTTGTCCCAGGTAAACATACTCGTCAACAACTTTGAGCTTAGTGCTCCCAACAACTACCGGCATAGGCGTGACATGGACATTAAACATAATCTTTGTTTTGTCCATGTTCATCTTAAGACCTATCCGTTGGGAGACACTATTGAGGTCATTGAGCAAAAAAATCGTCGGCAAATCGAAGGTGAGTCGAAGGTGTGTTTTTGTTCTTTATCAGTTATATATTATAGATAAGATAGGTCGAATCTGTACTAAAACCGATTCAGAACGCCCCGACTCCACGTAGTTGTGTCTGCCCTACCCCTAGAGTGTTTTTGTGAAGCAAGGGTACCTGTGATTTCCTACGCAAGAGCGAAGCGGCTGCACTTCCCAATGCGTCGAAGCCGTTGCAGAAGTAACTATGTCAATATTACTATGGAAAAAAGTGAAGTTATGATTTTAAAAAAAATATGTTACTCATAAACTGAACATTTCCGCAAGGGGGAAGGGTAGGGGGCTACCCCAGAAACCAGATAATGTAGCTTCGTTGACAGCATTCCTGTCTGCTGTATCTTGGGGCTATGTGTTCAGATTACTACCGAAGCGTATACCATTGCTTCCGAGAGACCTGTAGGTTTATAAAGTGTACCAAATCGTGTAAGCCTACATTTTTAACTATTATCATTCATGGTTACATCAACGCCTAAAGTCTACTGCTGATTAGAGCTAATTAGAATTAGCTAATTTAGAATGTTCAGCTGGTAGTCTTGGAAAAGCCTTCCTTACGTACGTGAGTGTAAGCACGATATCATCGCAAAGATAATGCTATTTTATATCACCACTTACCATTCGCCATTGTACAGGATTATATATAAAAAACATTTTATAAAATTTAATAAAAAAATCTCAATAATTTTGTCCTTTTTATCGTTTAAATTCAAAATGCGTGGCAATACATTATTTTAACTGATTTTACTGCGCACGCACTAATTTGTAAGGGTCGATCGGAAGGCAAAAACGTTGTTGCCCGTAAATCACATTCAATTTGGAATAAAGTACGAGGAAAATTTCGGGAATCAAGGAAGTGACACAACATTACTATTTAAAAATGTATTTATTGATTTTCGAAGTATTCTCCGCGAAATTTGACACATTTTTCCATACGATGGAACCAATAATTGAAGCAACCATTCCATTCGGAAGTTGGGGTCTCCAAAATGGCCGTTTTGTGCACAGCTTCTTCAGGTGATGAAAATCTCGGTCCACGCAATTTATTCTTTATTTTAGGGAAAGTATAGAAATCATTAGGGCTTAGGTCGGGGCTATACGGCGGATGGTCTAATAATTCTATGTTTTCTTGCTCTAAAATCTCTTTTGTTCTGTGTGCGGTGTGAGAACTCGCATTGTCGTGATGGAGGATGATGCGGCGGTTGCAGTTCTCTTTACGGAGTTCAGAAATGACCTGTGGCAAACAAATGCTAGCATATTATTCTGCATTAACCGTTCTTTGTCCCTCAAGAGGAATAGTCGTAACATGGCCGGTTTTGGAGACAAACGTGACCACCATTTTTTTTGCAACACTCCGTGAACGAACAATTTTTGTTGGCTTTAACTCATTTTCGAACACCCAAACTCGTGACTGGTTTTTTGTTTCGGGTTCGTACGCGTATATCCAGGATTCGTCACCTGATACGATATTGTATACAGCATTTGAGGATCCTGCGTGGAATCCTTCGAGAGTTCTGACGCACCAAGTAACGCGAGCCGCTTTTTGTTCTTCACAGAGCGAATGCGGTATCCATCGGGAAAACAACTTTTTTACACCTAATTGTTCATGCAAGATTATTTGTATTTAACTCATGCCAATGTCTAAAGTTGCCTAAATTTCGCGGTATGTCACATGTCGAACTTCCTCAATCAGTTTACGCACAGCATCAACGTTTCCTTGGGTGACTGCAGTTTTTGGACGACCTTGACGGGGATCATCACTGAGCTTGACACGTCCACGTTAAAATTCAGCAAACTAGCGATAAATTGTGGCTTTGGATGGGGCTTTATCACCAATTGCAGAAATCATCCAGTCAACACACTGTTTTTGTGTTAAACCACTTCGAAAGTCATAATAAATCATCGCTCTTAAATTTTCTCGAGTCGATTCCATTTTCTCAACGACTAAACAAGTTTGACAAAACCTTGTGACAAGACCGAGAATCTTTTTTAAATAAATAAATAGTATTCGATTTTTAAAACCAAAGAGTTTTCAATTAAAAAGATTTTAATATGACAGGAACAGTGGAAATATTCCATTCCCGATACTTTTAGTGCAGCCTATGTAGAAGCCTTATTTACTCGTATTTTCAAAAACTGCATTAATGGTATATAATTATTTATATATTTGAACTTATGTTTAAAATTTAGCTACTGTTTGAAAAATAACCCTGTATAACTTTTGGAAATTTAGAAAAAAGTTGCCAATATTCCCCTACGCCTCGATTTCATTAATTAATTAATTCATTACGGCCGATCAAAAGTCCACAGTTGAACATAGGCCTTTCCCTTAAGTTAAATCTTATTGCTAGACATAGTGTGCAAGTGAAAATAATTATTAAAATACGTAGGTACGAGCAGTATATACTTGTGCTTTAGGGCAAAATTGCTCAGGAATTAATGAATTATGAATACAAACGTGTTCTAATTTGTAATAATAAACTAACAATAAGAGTACGACGTGGAGGAATAGTGCAACTAAAAAATCGTTTTTATGTTCATGCATCAAGAATTTCGTTGGAATCAGTTACAAAATGTGCTCCATTTCAAAGTTTTATCTTTTACCAGAAATTCTTGGATATCACTGTTAAGATACGGTTACACATGCTCGTTAGTACTCGTAGTACGCTAAAAAACCTACTTAAAAGTATGTTTCATTATAGCATGTTACTTTTTATAAGCTTGCTGCCGAAAAATACTGCCACGAGCAAAATAGACGGTTTGACGCGGCGGCGGACGGTAAAAATTTAAGTAAAGAATTAATGCAGATTATTTAATTAGTACATTTTATCATATTATTATAATATAGGCTCATGATGTACCCTTTCACTTGCTTCTCAGACATACGCTAGTAGGTAGCATTTTCTATAAAACATGATTATTTGTCACTAATGAATTTATGTAACTGCCATTTTGAGTATTACAAAAGTCCACACGTAAGGGTGAAAAATGGAGGATGAAGTTTTTACTGTAACTATTTAGAAAACATTCTAGTTGTAACCTTGTACTTAGGGTTGTCAGCTCCCGTGTCATTTTTAGGGGATTTGATTTTTTTTTTTTTATAGAGTAGGGGCAAACGAGCATGCGGCTCACCTGATGGTAAGTGACTACCGCCGCCCATGAACAACCGCAACACCAGGGGAATTGCAGATGCGTTGCCGACCTTTTAGAAAGGTGTAAGCTTTTTTCTTGAAGGTTCCTAAGTCGTATCGGTCCGGAAAATTCGCTGGTGGTAATTGATTCCACAAGGAAGTCGTGCGAGGGAGAAAACTTCTTCTAAATCGCACAGTCGTGGACCGCCAATCATCCAGATGATATGGATGGTAACGCGAGTTTTGTCGCGATGTGCGATGGTGAAAATGAGCGGCTGGAATTAGTCCGAACAATTCCTCAGAGCACTCCCCGTGATAAATGCGATAAAATACGCAAAGAGATGCAACATCTCTACGCAGTGCCAGTGTATCGAGCCGATCAGAAACAACTCGGTCGTTGACGATTCGAACCGCTCTGCGCTGGATGCGGTCAAGTGGAAGGAGCTGGCACTGGGGTGCCCCGGCCCAGAGATGAGAACAGTATTCCATGTGGGGCCGAACTTGCGCTTTGTAAAGTTGCAAGCGATGTGCCGGCATGAAATACTGTCTCGCTCTCCTGAGCACGCCAAGCTTTTTAGAGGCCAATTTGGCCTTCCCTTCCAAGTGACCACGAAACTGCACACTATTCGATATGTCGACGCCAAGGATTCCGATACTGGCTGAGGCAGTAAGGGGAGTGCCTTGAAACTGAGGAGATACGACAAAGGGGTTCTTTTTAGCGGTAAACGCGCAAACTTGTGTCTTCTGGGGATTGAACTGGACTAGATTTAGTCGCCCCCAATCCGAGACTTTGTTAAGCAAAGACTCGACTTCAGACACAAGTTTGTCCCGGTACTCGGCGACGTTTTCCCGAGAAATATTGGCACGGCCGGTATATAAGGCATCACCAGTGCTGTCGTCCACATAGCAATCAATGCTGCCAGTTAACAACATATCATTGATATGCAGGAGAAACAGCGTTGGTGATAGCACGCAGCCTTGTGGAACACCAGCGTTGATAGGCTTGAAATCAGAGCATTCACCGTCTACTACGACCTTGATGCTCCGATCAGCAAGGAAACTGGTGATCCATTTGCACAATTTCTCGGGAAGCCCATAGGAAGGAAGCTTCGAAAGAAGCGCTTTGTGCCAGACCCGATCAAAGGCTTGGACTCTACTGCCTCCGCCCATCTATGAGTTAAGTAGACTAGAAGATCACCAGCTGATCGACCCCGACGAAAACCGTACTGGCGGTCACTAATCAGCTGGTGATCCTCAAGGTACCTCATGAGCTGGCAGTTTATAATGGCTTCCATTATTTTGGAGAACAAGGAGGTGATGGCGATAGGCCTGTAGTTGGACGGGTCTGAGCGGTCGCCTTTTTTAGGGATCGGATGCACCAAAGCTGTCTTCCATGAGTTCGGGACTACGCCTTGGGAGTAGGAGTACCGGAAAAGACGCGTTAAAACCGGTGCCAACTCCGGAGCACACGTCTTCAGCACAATGGGAGGGACTCCATTGGGCCCACTCGACTTGTTGACGTCCAGGGAGAAGAGTACTTTGCGGACCGAGCGCTGTGTAAATCGCACATCCGGCATGGAGCACTCACATCGCGGGATGGTCGGCGGTGTGTTCCCCCCGTCATCTAGAGTCGAGTTGGACGCAAAAAGAGAGCTCAACAGATCGGCTTTCTCCTTTGCGGCATGGGCCAGTGAGTCGTCCTCTCTGTGCAGAGATGGAAGAGATGGCTGACAGAAGTTCCCTTGGACAGCCTTGGCGAGAGACCAGAATGCACGAGTTCCCGAAGGAAGGCGAACTAGCTTCTCGCCAATTCTGCCGATGTGCTCAGACCTTGCCTTGGCAATGACGCTTTTGAAGGACCTGGAGGCGGAATTATACTTCTTTTTAAGTGCGCTGGTGTTTACATCCCGAGACGTTGATGCGTCAGCCCAGGCCTGGTAGCACTCCTGCTTATAGCGTGATGCTATTTTACAGGAGCGACCAAACCATGGCTGGGATCTGCCTCCGATGGGCACCACAGAGGATGGAATAAAAAGTTCCATACCCTGAAGTACCACATCAGCAACAGAATCGGCAACAACGCTGGGATCTTCCGGCGAGAAGCAAACCCGCCCCCAAGGGTAGGATGCAAAAAAAGACCGCATCCCGTCCCAATCAGCTGACCTATAGTGCCAAACACGGCGGCAAGCTGTAGATCGCAACTGCGATTGGAGCGTGAGTGGCACCGTACTCCGGATCAGACAATGGTCCGAAGAGCCCAGAGGGGCATCGACGGAGACCTGATATCCGTCCGGATGAGAGGTCAGCAGAAGGTCCAACAGGGAAGGTACATGGTCTTCCACATCTGGGATCCGCGTAGGCGAAGTAACCAGTTGTGTTAGACCATATGCCAAAGCAAAGTCATAGACAGATCTACCCGCATGATCGGTTAAACGAGAACCAAGCCATTCAGCGTGGTGGGCGTTGAAATCACCGAGTATCACGATCTCTGCGGATGGGACCTGTTGTAGCACGGAGTCTGCAGCCATTTGGACGTGGTCTATGAGTCGGTCTGTGTCGGCATTACCGCTATGGGACCTATAGAGGCACCCGTAGACGCGGGGATGGTCGTCGCTGTCTACGCGCAGCCATAGGATGGACAGGTCCGTACCTTCAAGGCTGCCGAGGCGTCGAAAACAGATGTCCTCTCTGAAATACACGCAAACCCCAGCCCGGGGCACAAACGAGTGTTCTAATTTGTACCCTGGGTAGGAGAGATACGAAGTATCAGCCGGAGAGGACACCTGTGTCTCGGTAAGAAAGAGCAAGGCCGGCTTAGCTATCTCCAGATGGTAGTGGACGGCGTTAAGGTTTGAATGAAGTCCCCTGATATTGCAGAAATCCACGGTAAGCGTGGCAGGGGTTGCCTTTGTCTTCTTGCTCCGCTTGCCTCGAGCAGGTTTCGTCTTGAGCGGAATTTCGCCCCCCCCAGAATACGCGGGGCAGCCTGAGCACCCACGCCCAGGAGTGGAGTAGTTTGGTCGTGGATGCTCAGCGAGGGATTCTCCAGGGGTGCTGGTACCCTCCTGGGGTAGTCTTTTATTTAATTCCACTACCATGTTGATGGGGGGGGGGGGGGGGGGGAATTGGGCCTCCGGCCACCTGCACTCACCAAGCGCAACGCAGAGGTAAACCTCTACTTCACGCTGGTATTCTGTGAGGTCGTGGTACCACCCCGGTTCGAGCTGGCCCATCCGTGCGACAGCAAAAGCCACCGCTTAGCTCTACCACTGTTAAATAAAGATTAAATAAAGGACATAGGATGAAAATAATGGATAACATATTATTATTTTCAATAAAATGGTAGCAACATTTATTAATAAAAGAACAATGTTAATGCACAATGTTGTATGTTTCTCTCTATAACATCACGCGTCAAACTGATTTTTAAATTCTTTGACCTTAATTAGCAGAGGAAATATCAAACTTACGCGCGATATTGTCTTGTCCTCCATTAATGATTTCAAATTAGGAGAGAATATTTTTATATTTTCTACTGACTTCAAAAAGGAGCCAGTACTCAATTCGACTGTGTTTTTTTATGTGTGTTACCTCATAACTATTTACTGGGTGAACCAATTTCGATGATACTGTTTTATTTGAAAGTTGGTGCTTCACATGTGGTCTCATATAAATTTGATCAAGGTCTGACCAATAGTTTGTTAGTTATTCTTAATAGTTTATATTATAGTCGGTTGTACAAATTTTTTAATTTTAAATGTGTGAGTATATCACATCTGTTTATTACCTTAATTCATTTTTTTTATAGGATAAGGGTGACAAACGAGCACACAGTCCACCTGATGGTAAGTGGTTGCTGCGGCCCATAGATCTACATCTATCCTCGTTTGCGAATCAAAATTCAGATGCGTTGTCACGCGTGAGGACTAAGATGGAATGCCTCATTTCCAGTAAAAAGGGCCTCCGGCCACCTGCACTCACCAAGCGAAACGCAGAGGTAAACCTCTACTTCACGCTGGTATTCTGTGAGGTCGTGGTACGACCTCGGTTCGAGCCGGCCCATCCGTGCGACAGCAAAAGCTGCCGCGTGGCTGTACCACTGTTAAAACCTTACCTTACCTTACCTTAATTCATGCATAAATCAAATATGCAATAAATGATAATGATTTATCCTCGAGGTAAGGTATAACTTATCATTATCTGACTTACCTGTTTCTAAGTTAGCTATAAAACTCCATAGCCCCAGCTCCACTAATTGATGAAGTAGTTGGCTTAAATAAATAAATAATATCGTTATCGTTACAGCGTATCAAAATTCCTCCGCTATACGTAGGATTTTTCCATGGATGGCCTCACAGGGTGGATAATATTTGTCATAAATGCCACATTTGAAGGAAGAACGTAAAGATATTGTGAGCATCTCTATTGAGCGAACTGTACATACAGCATATGTTGAGTTTGAGCACCTAATTGTTGTGAGCGTCTACATATTCCCATGTTTTATATATACTTTTGAAAAGATTATGGGAAAATTTCTTAAGCTTAATTAACAGTTTTATACGTGGTAGAGGCACGCTGCAGCTATATTATAGTTGTAGCACGAATGCGTAGGCTCGATCGTGGTGGGACCATGCTCTCACTGAATACCAGCTCAATGATGCTTTGTTTCGTATGATGCGTGTATGGAACCGAAGACCAATTTTGCTGGATAAGAGGCATTCCATCGTAGTCCTCACGGGTGACCACGCATCTGCATTTTGATTCTTAATCGCGGATTGATGTGGATGTCTATGGGCCACAGTATCCATTTACTATCAGATGGGCTGTGTGCTCGCTTGTCACCCTTATTCTATGCAAAAAACGGAATAAATCTGTCGTAATCTATACATATAATAAATCTGTAGAAAAGTCGTGTCTGTAATTCTAATATATTCTATAAAAAACAAGTCCAGGTGACTAAATAAAGGGTTCTGAAGCCAAATTAGTGGTTTTTAGAATTTTTGTCTGTCTGTCTGTCTGTGTATTCCGGATTCACGCAAAAACTACTGAACCGATATACATGAAATTTTGTATATAGGTAGCGAGTAATTCGGGGCAACTTATAGGCTACTTTTTATCCGATTACGGAACTTCAAAAAGGAAGGTTAAGTTTTTTTTATTTCCTTTAGATGTTAATTTTCTATAAAATCTTGGTTATAGGCGGGATGACTGTTTGTAAATTAATTTTAAAATATAGTTGTAATCTTGGTAAAATAACTTGAAACTACACCGATTTGGTATTTAAAACAGCGCCATCTATCATCAAATGGAAAAAGTAGTATATTTTGTATTCAGTTACTAATAAATGAAATAATATAAATAACTTGCATGTATATGATTAAATTATTAGATTTTTAAAATTATTAAAAAACTCTAACGTTTAGTTTTTTAGTATTTTGTTATTTTATTTTAAAAGTGTAACAATTTCAATAGATAATATTGACATCTATCAAAAATATGAAAATTGATAAGGTATTTATTGCAATTACTAATATATAACTAAAATGAATAAAACTGGTTTGTCTACAATTGTTGCAAAATTTTCGTTATCATGATAGTTTTATTTAAGAGATTTTTATATATGTCGTGGCCAGATCGTAGAATTGATCATATATGATAAAGTAGTCTATCATTTCGTGAAAAATGGTGTCGTAATTTCATAATATTTAACACTATTTGTCTATTTGATGATATAGCATGACCAAATCAATGAATAGAAATCGTTTGAAGATATTAATAACTAAACATAACTTTGCTATTTCATAATATGGTCATATTATAACGATATCATTAAATCGTTTTTCACCGCTAGCGGCGCTGATAGCATATTTTTTAACAGAAACAGAACTTTTAAGAGAACATTGACATCACTTTATCCCTTGATATAATAAATAAATGTTCGCTTCAATTGCTGATATTACTAGATGGTATGGTTTTGGCTTTCATTATTTCATCTAATATTAGCGCCATCTACTTACTTCTAAATAAACTAAAATGTCAAGTCATTGATAAAATGAAATAATACATATATACGAATATACGATGTAAATAATTGAATCATTAACATTACATTCATCCCGCGTTGGAATTAGCACAGCAAACACTTTTTTGGCCAAAAATTCTACGGCCTGTGCCGATTAGTAACATGTATGTAAGCTGCTAAATTTTGCATACCTTAAGCGAAAGCGCAAGGTAATGTTCTACTATCGCCTAAAAATTAAAATTCCAACATTTTATCGAATAAAATCGTATCTAGCAATCATATTAGACATATAAATGATATAAAAAGCACATTGTTAGAAAGATAAATGATTGTTGAACTTATTAATAATATTTTTAAATCGATTAATTGCTATTTTTAAATAAAAAAGGGTTTTAGTGGCTTATGATGTGGATTTATCATGTCCCTGTGGCTTGTAAACACTATAACTTTTGAAAATATCAATTGTTTAACTCAATCTATTTTTTAATCTCTTCATCTATCATGTGGGAAGCCACTGAATGTAAATAGCAGTGTAATTTTGTTTTGTTTAGCTATAATTAATTTTTTTCGGCTCCAAAATGGCGAAATTTTCGTTGATTTGGTTACCTCGTATATAAATTGTTTCTGTAAATGGGGATCTACAGCCACAGAGTAGTTTAGTTCACAGAGTACCTTTGTATTAAGTTTAGTTCGGCAGTTCGGCTTAAGTCGCCGTCGTGAGTGGACATTGTTTCGGTTGTTTTCAGCGGCTCAAAAAGATCGCTGTACAAATACACAATATTCGAATAACCAAATTTCTTAAATACTTGATTATAATAATAATAAGAGATTTTTTTATTACAATATTTAAAAGCACAGAATAAATAATAGTAGTACGTACTAAAAGTAAGTAGTATAATTTTTTTTGTCATGGGTGACATTTTCATGCTTTTCGAGGGTGTCGAAACCGATAGGGTTGTCGAAATGTAAATCCAAGATGGCGGCCGCAATAGGTATCAATTTTTTCATCATGGGTGTCATTTTCATGGTTTTCGAGGGTGCTGAAGCCGATAGTGCTGTCGAAATGTAAATCCAAGGTGGAGGCTGCAATAGGTATAAATTTTTTTATCATAGGTGTCATTTTCATGGTTTTCGAGGGTGTTGAAGCTGATAGTGCTGTCGAAATGTAAATCCAAGATGGCGGCTGAATTAGGTACCAATTTATTCATCATGGGTGTCATTTTCATGCTTTCGAGGGTGTTGAAGCCGATAGTGCTGTCAAAATGTAAATCCAAGATGGCGGCTGCAAAATATATCAATTTTTTCATCTTGGGTGTCATTTTCATGGTTTTCGAGGGTGTTGTAACCGATAGTGCTGTCGAAATGTAAATCCAAGATGGCGGCTGCAACAGGTATCAATTTTTTCATCATGGGTGTCATTTTCATGGTTTTCGAGAGAGTTGAAGCCGATAGGGTTGTCGAAATATAAATCCAAGGTGGCGGCTGCAATGGGTATCAATTTTTTCATCATGGGTGTCATTTTCATGGGTTTCGAGGGTGTTGAAGCCGATAGTGCTGTCGAAATGTAAATCCAAGATGGCGGCTGAATTAGGTACCAATTTTTTCATCATGGGTGTAATTTTCATGGTTTTCGAGGATGTTGAAGCCGATAGTGCTATTGAAATGTAAATCCAAGATGGCGGTTGCAATAGATATAAATTTTTTCATCATTGGTATCATTTTCATGGTTTTCGGGGGTGCTGATGCCGATAGTGCTCTCGAAATGTAAATCCAAGGTGGCGGCTGCAATAGATATCAAGTTTTTCATCTTGGGTGTCATTTTCATGGTTTTCGAGGGTGTTGAATCCGATAGTGCTGTCGAAATGTAAATCCAAGATGGCGGCTGAAGTTGGTACCAATTTTTTCATCTCGGGTGTCATTTTCATGGTTTTCACGAGTGTTGAAGCCGATACTGCTGTCGAAATGTAAATCCAAGATGGCGGCTGCAATAGGTATCAATTTTTTCATCATGGGTGTCATTTTCATGGTTTTCGAGGGTGTTGAAGCCGATAGTGCTGTCGAAATGTATTTAAACTACTTTAATAATTCCGTATAATCATGTTATACGTAATTTTTTTAATGCGCTTAAGGTATGCCCAATTGGATTTACCAATATATTTAGTTTTCATAGGGCAATATATGCAGTTTTTATTTCATTCGTGTTTCCGGGTATGTTACTTTTTGTTTTCACTCTACCGTAAATATTAAGGCTTGCAAAGATGAGTAGAACTCATTATCGTCAGCCTATCAAAAGTCCACTGAAATGAACATAGGCCTCCCCCATAAATTGTCAAGTAGCTGGATATTTGCTATAGTTGCCACGCTTGGTAGGTGGGTTGGCAACCGCAGCTATTATTATTTTGATCTGTTGTCAAGAAGATGATGCAGCCCATTCCATCTCCAGTTTGTTTTCCTATCTCACCTCGTACGACGGGACGATATGAGGTGTTGGATTTTCTTTCACCGCCACAACAGGGCGAACATTTTTCTACTCCCGTTCATGAGTGTAGTGATCCTCACGTTCACTGGGAATAATATTTATAAGGAATAAAACTAATTTGAAGGATTCTATCGCCTTTAATTTTAACTTTTTAAATTCCCGATGTTTTGGGCACTTTACAGCATCCATGGTTACGGATGGAGCGAGAGAACTGAGGTGTTTGACGACCTGATGTAGTTAAAATAGAATAGAATAAATGCAGTAGTAGTTTGAATTTAATTTTATTAATTATGGGGTTCTTAGCAGATGGTAGCACTCAGTCATCTTCCCTATTAAAATTAGGATATTTTTAATTTCAATAGCCTCGCGAATCATCATTGGTAGGATTCGGTGTTCTATTGCAAGGATTTGTTGTCTATCAGATTCGATTTAATGGTTGGGACGATACTAAACATGTTGAGATACTTGACTTCCCGGAGCTTCGGTGTTTCACATCAACGATATTATGTTCTTTTACTCGGAACTTTCATCCAAGATGCGTAAAAAAACCCGTAACATTAGTTTTAATCCATGTGTAGTATTCATTATTATAGAACTGTATTTATAAAATTTTCAAGTCTACTCGAAGTAAAAAAAATCTACATCTATTTTATGGTGCCATTCAATATTAAATAGGACCAATGATATGAATAAAATGTCTCAAATAAACATTATATTACTTTGTTAAAACTAAATTAACTTTAACTACGAATAAATGTAAATAATAATAATACATTTTGATTTCAAGACTATTTGCCTTTCTTAATGATACATCGGAATCGGAAGACACGCCCGATATAAAAAATAATCTAAGAAAAAATAGTGGGTGTTATTAGACATATATATTCACGTGTTTCTGTAGCATGTTAGCAATTATCTAGGTCTAATAGCATTTTAGAATGAAAAAAAATGTTTGACAGACATAGAGACAAGACACTGAGGTGACTCTAAAAGTGATCGAATTTTTCTAAATTTGGCACGGAACAGCTTTTTAATGATGTTCCTAAATTAAACCGCACGCGAGCGAAGCCGCGGGTAAAAAGCTAGTATGTAATATTTACATGATTGTTTAAATCATATAGTCTTTTAATTTAAATTTAGAACCAATGCGTGTTGCTGAATGTAGTATACATAACATTTTAACAAATGTTAAGTCGTTGCATAAATGTATAATTCAAAAATTGAGTTCTCATCACTGTGTTCAATTAGTCTCATTATCTTATGCTCACAAAAACAAGTAGATGAGAAAGTTGTGTCTGTTCTAGCTTGGAGAAGCCTAGAAGTAACATAGTGAAATAATTTCCATCACTTTCATACCCAAATAATCTTAATTTTTTGTATTGAAAATAGTTTAAGATTATTTTCAATGAATTTGATAACACTTTTACTTCTACAACGGAAGGCATTCAATGAATGGGCGACAGTAGGAGTCCATAAGAGCAGACAAAGGTTATATGAACTTTACCATGAAAGGTAATATAATCCTAGTGTCCATTTTGACCCCTTATGAGTGTAATGATAACTTTTCCCCCTATTCAACCATGACCCCCAAAGCATCCTCGACATGATAGGCTATTCAAGCTGACTAGGCATAAAGTTCGAGTCACCCCTCAACTCATTTCTAAAGTCTTTACTTCCAACAAGTGGGATGCGGGAAGTAATGACTGAAGACTGTGTAAGAACCTCCGAAGAAGGCGGGGTTATAGCCGAAATAAGAATTTAATTTTTTTTGGTTATTGCTCATTTTAACCCCTATTAGTGTAATGAGAACTTTTTGCCCCTGTTCAACCATGACCCCATGACATCCTCTACATGATGGGCTTTCAAACTGACTATCACTAATGAGTTGGAGGTGATTCGAACATAAGGCATGTTCGAATCACCTCCAACTCATTACTAAAGTCTTTATTTCCAACAAAATGTAAATGTGTATACAATAATTTTATATTTCACGAAGTATCATGAAAAGATATTGTAATATATTTTAAAACATTGAATTGATATTAAGAAAACCGTAGATCTGTGGGAGATTTCCGTTAAAACTATTGCGTCTATAATAATAGATGCAAATGCACCTCTACTAGCTATTATTTTTAATAGATACTAGTAACGAATATGGTGTGTTTCTTGATTTAATGAAATATTAAAATAATACCTTTATTTAAATCTGGTAGTACATAGGAACCCGCCAATTTTAGACCTATTTCTGTACTGCAAACATTTAGTAAAATTCTTGAAATTTTTATAAATGTTAAACAATTCGGTTTCACAAGAGGTCGCGCTATAACTGATAGATGGTGTTGAGATGTTTAAATATATCTTCAATACATGGGAGAATTCACAGGATGCTTTGGGTATATTCTGTGACCTATACAAAGCCTTCGATTGTGTTCACCATGAAAAATTAATCAGGAAACTTCAACATTACCGTGTAAGAAGTGATGCTTTTAAATTTATAATTTAATTTTAAGTATAAGAACGCTAAAAGTTGTCATTAATAGTATGAGTTCTTCCGGATCGATAGTACAAACGGGCGTGCCTCAGGGCTCAATTCTTGCCCCTTTCTGTTTTTTGTATATATTAATGACTTACCTTACTATATAGATATAATATATTATAGACCTATATATGTACTACCAACTCTCAGTAAAATTTTTGAAAAAATAATTTTGGATCAATTGTTAATTTTTTTTAATACAAATAAATTACTTCATAAAAACCAATTTGGTTTTACAAGGGGTCACTCGACGTCTGACGCTGGTGTTGAGCTTATGAAATATATTTTTAATGCCTGGGAGAATTCACAAGATGCCTTAGGTATTTTCTGTAATCTTTCCAAGGCTTTCGATTGTGTTCGTCATGAGACATTAATCAGGAAACTACATTACTACATTACGGTGTAAAAAATTTGGCGCTTAAACTTATAACTTCATACTTGAGTGACAAAGCTCAAAAAGTTGTGATAAATGGAAAAGGTTCCTCTGGATCGGTAGTATTAATGGGCGTTCCTCAGGGCTTGATTCTTGGTCCGTTCCTGTTCTTAATCTATATTAATGACTTCCCTTATCTTGTAGGGGACAATCACGATATATTATTATTTGCTGACGATACCTCTTTAATTTTCAAACTCAAACGGCAGTCAATTGATAATGACGATGTAAATAATGCTCTATCGAAATTAGTACATTGATTTAACGCCAACAATTTGCGCTTAAACGGTAATAAGACAAAATGTATTAAATATACAATACCTAATGAAAAACATTCGAAAACCAATGTGCTCTTAAATGGGGAGGAGTTGAGTCTTGTGGACACCACTGTTTTTCTTGGTATTACTATTGACACGAAACTTCAATGGGGCCCCCATGTATCTAAATTAGCAAGCAGACTTAGTTCTGTAGCATATGCTGTAAGAAAGATTAGAAGTCTCACAGATGTTGAGACAGCTAGGTTAGTGTATTTAGTAACTTTCACAGCGTAATGTCTTATGGAATTTTGCTATGGGGTAATGCGACTGATATTGAAGCTATATGTGTTTTGCAAAAGAGAGCCGTACGGGCGATTTAAAATATAATTGTAAAGAGTCCCTCAGAGAAAAAATTAAAGAAATAAACATATTAACTTTGGTATCGCAATATATTTATGAAAATGTAATGTATGTACATAAAAACATAAATAGCTTTAATAAGAATAAGGATGTTCATACCTTAAACACTAGGAACAAACCTAAGCTTGTAATGCCAGTTACTAGACTCCACAGAATTAGTAATTCATTTATGGGGCAATGTACGAGTATACGCTTTTACAACAAAATCCCAGAACATGTTCAAAGTTTGTCAATAAACAAGTTTAAAAGTTTTATTAAAGAAAAACTGTACAAAAATGGTTATTGTAATATCAAGGAATACATGAATTAAAATAACCCCTGGGAATAAGGTGATCGCCACTATGTTGGTTCTATGAAGATTTATTTAAAATTGTATAAACAAAATTATTCTAAGTGAAATTATGTTTAAAAAAACGGTTCCGCTGGGTTTTTTGCTGGGTCTTTCCAGTACAGAGGTATTTTCCGAACCAGTGGTAAATAAAAAAATGACTTTCAATAAGTATTATGTAATAATCAATATTGAATAAAAATCATTCTATTCTATTCTATTACGTAGTAGGGGATAAAAATGATATAGTGATATTTGCTAATGATACTTTATAATATAAAATTACTTTGATAATTTTCAAAATAAAACGACAATTATTAAAATATGACGAAGTAAATAATGTTATATCTAAATTAGTAAATTAGTGTAACGTTAATAATTTGCATTTGAATGGCACTAAAACTAAATATATGAAATTCGTAACTCCAAATGTCAAGCAACTAAATACTAATGTAATTTTAAATAGGGAGGAGCTGAGTCTTGTCGATACTACTATTTTTCTTGGAATCACACATGACGCGACCCTTATATTTCAAAACTAGCAAGTAGACTGAGTTCTGCAGTATGTTGTAAAAAAGATCAAAAATTTTACCACTGTTAAAACAGCTAAACTAGTTTAATTCTATCTATTTTTAATAGCATGTCGTATGGTATTTTACTATGGGGACATGCGGCTGACACTGAAATTGTATTTGTTTTACAGAAGATGTTCATGAGAGCAATCTATGATTTAAACCCTGAAAAGTCGTTCAAAATTCGTACCGAGTAGATATATCGATTTTTACGATTAACGAATTAAAGTGCCTCAATTGCCACAAGCAACAAATTCTTACAGCAATCATTTTATACGTGGTTGAGCCGCGCTGCAGCTATATTGATGTAGTAGCACGAATGAGTCGGCTTGACTGGGGTAGGACCACGGTCTCACAGAATGTTAGCGTAAACTAGCAGCTTAATGCTGGTGTGTTTCTTATGGTGAGTGTAGAGAACCGGATATCCTATTTTCATCAGATCCATCTTAGTTCTTTAAATCTATGGGGCACAGCATCCATCCAATCAAATGGATTGTGTGCTCGTTTATCACCATTATTCTATAAAAAATTAAGATGAATAATACTATACACATATCGTGTATATATATATATATATATATATATATATATATATATATATATATATATATATATATATATATATATATATATATATATACCTAGTCAGGTCATAAATTCTGTCACATGTTTAATATAAAATAATTGAAACAAGTTTATTCATTATGTAACCATTTATATACCAATATGAACTTAATAAAATATAGATTCTTATGACACTAAAGTTTATTCAAAATGACAGGCCTTCAATCTGCGCAGCCAGTCGTCTATCGCAGCACGAACGAGGTCCATTTGAATATCGGCGGCTGCCTTAATCAAGGATGTCTTGAGTGACTCCAAATTGGGATAAGGCTTTGAGCACGCCTTTTCCTCCAAGTGTTGCCATATCTTGTAATCTAACGGATTCAAATTTGGACTGGAGGAGGGCCAGTCTTCGTGCCGGATGAAGTCGATTTCACGCGCCGCCAGCCAGTCTTGTGTGCTCTTCGCTCTATGAGCTGGCGCCGAATCTTGTTGGAATACCCAATGCCTGTTATTGAACATGGTATGAGAAACAGGTTCCACAAGGTTCGTCAGGACTGTATTTTGATCTCTGTTAAGCCCCAATAAGAAACTCCCAACCATACCATGAGCGAGGATGGTAAACGACCTCGTTGGACACGCGGAATACGGTTGCTCGCTTCTTCACTACTGTGTGCGTACACCTTATCATTTTGTTTGTTATAGCTCTCTTCTACGGTAAAAATATTTTCATCCGAAAAAAGAATTCCCCGATATTTTTTTCCCGCGTATCGTTTCAACAAAGCGCGGCATCTCTTCAGTCTCAGGTCCATTAGACGAGCATTCAAACTATGTCCTGTTTTTCTTCGATATGCCGGAAGCCCTAAGTGTTAATTTAACACTCTTTTCACCGTGGTTCTAATTAACCCCATCATAAGGACCAACAGTTTCTGCTTACGTTTGGGATTTCTTTGAATTCGCGCCTTCACAGCTTTTATCGCTGCTGGAGTCCTAACAGACCGAGGGCGACCACTTCTTGACCTGTCATCTACACTAGAGTCTTCATTGTATCGTTTGATGGTTCGATAAACGAATCTTTTGGTTATATAAATTTGAAATCGCGCGTAACCGCAACGATGCAACGCAATAACTGCAACACGGTCTTCTTTAAGCGTCCACTCCATATTTAAAAATGAGTAAAATTCTAAAAAGTATACAGTTTTATTTTCACGAACAATTCGAAATCCGAATTCAATAAAAAAAATTGTGGCCAGCATTCTAAAAGAAAAGTTTTGACTGTGTGACAATACTTATGACCTGACTGTGTATATGTATATATATATATATATATTTGTGTGTGTGTGTGTGTGTGTGTGTGTGTGTGTGTGTGTGTGTGTGTGTGTGTGTGTGTGTGTGTGTGTGTAAGTTAAATGATGTATACGTGATGCGTGGATCCTTTCTTATACCACAATAATAGTTAAAGGACAGAAGGATCTCTCTGATGCCAAACTTGCGAGTTAAAACTTAGTTACAACGTCGCTAAAGTTCATAATACTTTGCACACCTCGGAAGTGACCTTTGTGAAATTAGCCTACCGTTTATATCGTCGAAAATAAAAATTATGTGAGTAGCGTGGGAGTGTCTGTATCACTTAGGCCGTTACGCGCCTTTGATAAGATCGCTTCTACTGTAGGGTTAGGTGTTGTGAGAAAACAAATTGTACCTTTTGATATTACGTGGTATATAATAGAATTACCACCGAGGTGTTATTCAATGTATTAGCATTTTTTATTTTGTTAAAAAATAACGTTCCCCCCACACTAGGATTTTCTCCTGTATCGTGGAGGCAGTTAACAAACATAAATTGCAAAAGGACAAATATCTAGACCCGGAAAAATTATTTGTAGGCCATGCAAATGCTTGTTCCGTTCGGGATTCGGACACGCGGCCCCAGCGGTGCAACTCGTTGCTAAGCCACTGCGCCTCGGAGCTGTCACTTGTCTGTTTCACATTTTTTGCTATTTACAAACATGCGCCACGCGATTTAATTATTTATGAAAGAGTGGCAATGAGATGTGCTCCTACTTTCAATCTCTTTCTTTTATCGACCAACTGTTAAACTAATATTCAGTATATGCTGATCTTGCATTAGTAGGCAGTCACTAGTACTGGGAGGTCAACTTAAATTGACCATTTTTAAGGTCATTGGCATTATACACGAAAAAATCGAAAACTCCGAAGCTGTGGTCGGGTCGCTAATCAAATATCTGTAACTATGGCGTCAGTAACTAAATACCCCAACTATCTAGATCTACCCACAAATAATAATATATTACCTTTCAGTATCTTAAGGAACAGTAAAGAATGAAAAGTCGACATTTCTATTGTTATTTAAGCACTCGTTATGTTATGTAGTACCTTTTGGCTTTTCGAGAGGCCATACTTGAATAAAAATTCTAAAATAAATATCATAGTGCTTAAATACTTATAACAGAAAAATATTTTTTATGTTAACATAAGGCGCGCATCAGCTCGAGCGGGCGCGTGACAACCTCACGGAATTAGCTCCGCATACGGGGCGGCGCAGCGTTGGTTTATATTCATGCCTAAGGCGCGGAGTGAGACAGGCCTACTTTATTTAAATTTTTTTTGATTAACTTACTAACTTACCTAATTTAATTAATTAAAGCTAATACTAATACATTTTACTAATAATTAATGTTAAGATCCTCTTTTGTTTACAGCCGTCTCAGGCCGGGGGCTCTTCCGGTCAAGGGTCCGTGGATTTTGTCCGACCTGCCACCCTATTGTTACGCCACTGACTTTCAATGACTATTAAGTAATCATCTATGTTGAATGAAAATATTCTATTGTATACTTTTCTATTGGTTCAGTCGCTTTTGTTCGGGAAATTTTGACCATATACTATATGAACCTCGTGGCCAACCAAAAAATGTTGATAATGATGAACTGAAGGCGATAGTGGAAGCGGATCCATCTCAAGTATTTCAAACTACGGCTGAGTTGGCGTCAGCTGTTATGTTAATGTAAAAACAATAATGGATGAGATGGCTTGCGGCAAATCGGTAAAATAAAGAAGCTTTAGGGCGCGTTCCGACGACACGCACCCGCTACGCGTACGCCAAGCGCATCAGCACCCGCGTCTAACTCGCTTTGAAATTTGTTGCATATAATTTGAATCTTTTGGCAAAACAATATAAAAAATAAATAATAAAAAATAAATAATAAAATAAAAATAAATCTGAAATTGCATTTATCGACGTTCAACTGCACACGCTACGCGCCCGCCTCCGTTCCCGCTCCACGCCGGCCCCGCGCTCGCCCCGCACCCGCCCCGCTACGCCTTACGCCCGCGCGTTATACAATTTCAGATTTATTGATTTGTAATAAGACTCAAATTATATGCAACAAATATCAAAGCGAGTTAAACGCGGGTGCTGAAGAGTGTGGCGTGCGCGTAGCGGGTGCGTGTGGTAGGAACGTGGCCTGACGCTTAGCGAGTGGCCCGCATAGAAAGGAGGGAATTTTGTGTCGAATTGTTATCTCTGAAGAGAAGTGTCAATCATAAGTTTGTTGATCTTTTGATAGTGTTATTACTTGCTATCTCATCATTCTCAAGAATTGCAAATGACGGTGAAAAAATTTGCACTCAAACAAACCAGATTAGTAAATTTAAAATACCTAATCTATAAAATGTACTTAATAGTTATGGCAAATATTTCGATTGCTTATCTAATCATCATCATCATTACAGCCCTTCACAAGTCCACTGCTGAACATAGGCCTCCCCCAAAGAATGCCACAAAGCACGGTCCTGAGCCACCTGCATCCATCGACTTCCTGCATGTCTTACCAGGTCGTCACTCCATCTCGTGGGGGGACGCCCTACATTTCGCCTACCGGTACGAGGCTGCCACTCGAGAACCTTTCTTCCCCATCGGTTGTCGGTTCTTCGAGCTATATGGCCGGCCCACTGCCACTTCAGCTTACTAATCCGTTGGGCTATGTCGGTTACTCTGGTTCTACTGCGGATATCCTTATTCCTAAGTTTATCACGCAGAGAAACTCCGAGCATAGACCTCTCCATAGCTCGCTGAGCGACCTTGAGCTTCCTCATACGGCAAGCAGTGAAGGACCACGTCTCAGTTCCGTAAGTCATCACTGGCAACACGCACTGGTTGTACAATTTCGTTTTAAGGTTTTGAGGTATGTCTGACGAGAAGATGTGTCGTAGCTTCCCGAACGCTGAGGAGCCGAGTTGAATCCGTCGATTGACCTCTCGGTCGAAGTTGGACTTACCTAATCGGACTATTTGTCCCAGGTAAACATACTTGTCAACAACTTCGAGCTTAGTGCTCCCAACAACTACCGGCATAGGTGTGACATGGACATTAAACATGATCTTTGTTTTGTCCATGTTCATCTTAAGACCTATCCGTTGGGAGACACTATTGAGGTCATTGAGCATAGTGCTTATCTAATAATGAATATCAATCCCATACAAAACCGGATCCGGAAATATAAAATAGATATTTCTGTTGTATTATTCTGTTTACGGTATAAAATGACTTCAAATAAAACTCGAATTCGAGATGATTCATTCATTTATTTATTATTATAGAACGGATAAGCTAGGTATATACTTAATTAAAATATCATCTAACAGAGTTCAAACATCACCTATCGTAGATATTTAAATTTTTAATCGACACTTACTGTGACTTAAATAAGATCTGACGCAAGATAAATAATTTGTGATCTTTCCAAGGATACCTTTATTTTTAAAACTACTTGTTGAATAAATGTTTGAATTACTACAAACTAGATTGACTTAAACTACTGATGTAGGTAGAACATCAAATTTTTTATAAGTGTATACTTAGTTTAAAGGCTGTAAGATTTGGCGATCGAAAGATACATTTGCAACTTCTGGCAAACACAGGCTCGTATCGCTTTAGATAGTGTTCCAATGTTCATATAATATCTTTAACTCCATATTAATTCGTATAAACAGTAAGTTTTCCTAATTTTTATTTGTTAATGAGTGAAAGAGAGTAAGATAGAGAGAGAGAAAAAGAGCAAGATGTTGGATGCTTGTTTAGTATTGTTTATCATTTCATGCCAAATATTGCCTAACAATGATATGTTTACAATGCCAATAATCCAATATTTATCAATAATTCGTTGTGTCTATAGCCCGCATTTGACAAAAGTTTTTTATCACTTTTACAACACCGAAGACAAGATATTCCAAAGATAGGGTATATGATAGATTTAGATATATAAGATTAAGGATCTGAATTAACTTACTAGAATTAATAAATTTTAATATAATTAACACACGATCTAACATTTAATCACATAGTTTTGATATGTTTGGGTAATTAAGCACCTTTAATATGCTTTTAATGATATGTCATCTAATATTTCGCTAAAAGGGTCTAAAAACATCCATAAACGCTACAATACCGATCATATTAAAATAATTGTACTTTATCCAACTACAGATTATAATCTACAATAATTTATACTACCTTAAGATTTTAATGATATGTATCCATGGTCCTACTCTGGATTTTTTCAAAAGCCAGATATAAAGCGCATGCGTTCTTTATACGTTTCTTAATATTAATTCTAACTAAGGACAATTTCCATTTCGGCTTTATATCTCGCTTAGAACGGACACAGTTTCGATGGAGTCGCCTCTGATCTTTTGGGGAGCAAGTTATGGGATAAGTAAGCATTTCTAAGGGAGGGGCGACATTCGCAATACAGACACACATATCTTAAAAAGTTACGACCAGGGTTTGGAAGAGCTAAGTGCTATATTACTTTAACTGTTAAAAATTGTTTTAATCAGATACTTCTTTATACGTTGGATATGTTATAAAATTAATATTCTTAAAATTTTCATTCTATTAGTTTAGATTAGTTTAGATTAGTTTAGTATAAAGACAAATATTTATATAAATATATAACATGACTAAAAACTATGAGTATGTAAGTAATATATAATTGTCCTTAGCCCTTCACAAAATATTGACGCGAGAATGTGTCCCCGACATAACTTTTAAGTCAACGGTTTTGAAAACAGTTGCAAAGATTTTAAATAGCGAAGCTTTATAAAAACATACTTAACTTACCTACGGTAATTTGAAAATTAATACCTCTCTCTATATCTATCGCAAAAAGTTACCTATAGCATATGTTGCAACCGTAAATATATGTAAAACGAAGAAAGTATTTAAAAGTTTTGAATATTTGTCGAGGGGCCATTGTTATCATAAAAGCGAGTCTACGTGGCCGGTTGTAGAAGTCGCTTTGAGTGATGAACGAGAACCTCTCGATACTAAAATCATCAACCATACATCAATCGCACCAGGGTTCAGAAGAGAAGAGACAGTTTTAATTTCTCTTAAATTTAAAAGAATCGTAAGGAAGGTAGCTGTAGAATGATGAGCTTATGGGAGCATATTGGACGACGTGGTAGTAATCAGAGGCTGACTCCGGCGCTATTCAGTCAAGGAAACCGGTGTTCACCAGTTTCTCCAGGAAGAATTTCACGTCTCCCAATTCGGAGTCCTTGATGCCGAGGGACTTGAGCATTCCGAGGTCGCCGTTCTCGACAGCCATGAAGACGGAGCGGAGGTGTTCCAAGTCAGATCTCATTAGATGCAGAGCTGCTCCGAAGTCTTCGATAGTTTGAGATTCTGAAATATATTTTAAGTTATATTAAGATGTTATATTAACAGTGGTATGTTTTGCTGTCGCACGGATGGGCCGCCTCGAACCGGGGTGGTACCACGACCTCACAGAAAACCAGCGTGAAGTAGAGGTTTACCTCTGCGTTTCGCTTGGTGAGTGCAGGTGGCCGGAGGCTCTTTTTATTTATTTATTTAGGTACACAAAACAGAATAACATCAAAACATGAACAATTGAACATAATAAATGCAAAATAACAATCTGGATGGTATTCCAAAATATGTGCACACAACATGATATTAGGTAACAGTAACGAGTTTACAACGCAAACACTTATAATGTTACTTATAAACGTACATATATACTTCTAAACTTAACTTTTTTACTAGGAATGAGGCATTTCATCTTAGTCCTCACGGGTGACAACGCATCTACATTTTGATTTGTAATAGAGGATTGATGTAGATGTCTATGGGCCGCAGCAACCACTTACCATCAGGTGTACTGTGTGCTCGTTTGTCACCCTTATCCTATAAAAAAAAAGATTTCGTTATATTGTACAATACTGTAATAACTTTATTTCTATTAGAAATTCTTACAACTGTGTTGTCAAAAACTGGGCAGATTTGACAACTGAGTCATGGTTTGCCGTGTGGTGGCAGTGTAAAGGAATCCAGATCAAAAATGCCAGAAAAATCTTATTTTTATACATATAATTCTTGTATGTTGTTGCCTTGCGTATGTGGACTATGAGAAAGTCTTAGAATCCGTCGAAATTTGGGCGGTGCTTTAGTCCCTTCAGCGGTGCCAAGTTGACTGTCGGTATATAGAACTGCTGAAGTGTTTATACAGTAGGGTTACGATAGCTATTCGAGTTCAGAATCAAAATACGAAACCTACCCAACTGCAGACATGTGTAAGAGAGGGTGACGTTATATCCCCGAAACTCTTCTCCGCTGCATTGGAAGACGTTATCAAGCTACTGGACTGGAAAGGATACGGTATTAACATCAATGGCGAGTACACCATTCATCTTTGTTTTGCCGAGGATATAGTTTTTATTACAGAATCGCTGGAGGACCTAAACAATATGCTCAATGACCTCAATAGTGTCTTCCAACGGCCTATCTGATGACTGTCGGTATATAGAACTGCTGAAGTGTTTATACAGTAGGGTTACGATAGCTATTCGAGTTCAGAATCAAAATACGAAATCTACCCAACTGCAGACATGTGTAAGAGAGGGTGACGTTATATCCCCGAAACTCTTCTCCGCTGCATTGGAAGACGTTATCAAGCTACTGGACTGGAAAGGATACGGTATTAACATCAATGGCGAGTCCATCACTCATCTTTGTTTTGCCGAGGATATAGTTTATATTACAGAATCGCTGGAGGACCTAAACAATATGCTCAATGACCTCAATAGTGTCTTCCAACGGCCTATCTGTTGACTGTCGGTATACAGAACTGCTGAAGTGTTTATACAGTAGGGTTACGATAGCTATTCGAGTACAGAATCAAAATACGAAACCTACCCAACTGCAGACATGTGTAAGACAGGGTGACGTTATATCCCCGAAACTCTTCTCCGCTGCATTGGAAGACGTTATCAAGCTACTGGACTGGAAAGGATACGGTATTAACATCAATGGCGAGTACACCATTCATCTTTGCTTTGCCGACGATATAGTTCTTATTACTGAATCGCTGGAGGACCTAAACAATATGCTCAATGACCTCAATAGTGTCTTCCAACGGCCTATCTGTTGACTGTCGGTATATAGAACTGCTGAAGTGTTTATACAGTAGGGTTACGATAGCTATTCGAGTACAGAATCAAAATACGAAACCTACCCAACTGCAGACATGTGTAAGACAGGGTGACGTTATATCCCCGAAACTCTTCTCCGCTGCATTGGAAGACGTTATCAAGCTACTGGACTGGAAAGGATACGGTATTAACATCAATGGCGAGTACACCATTTATCTTTGCTTTGCCGACGATATAGTTCTTATTACTGAATCGCTGGAGGACCTAAACAATATGCTCAATGACCTCAATAGTGTCTTCCAACGACCTATCTGTTGAATGTCGGTATATAGAACTGCTGAAGTGTTTATACAGTAGGGTTACCATAGCTATTCGAGTACAGAATCAAAATACGAAACCTACCCAACTGCAGACACGTGTAAGACAGGGTGACGTCATTTCCCCGAAACTCTTCACCACTGCATTGGAAGACGTTATCAAGCTACTGGACTGGAAAGGATGCGGTATTAACGTCAATGGCGAGTACATCACTCACCTTCGATTTGCCGACGATATACTCCTTATAGCAGAATCGCTGGAGAACCTAAGCACTATGCTCAATGACCTCAGTAGTGTCTTCCAACGGATAGGTCTTAAAATGAACACGGACAAAACAAAGATCATGTTTAATGTCCATGTCAAACCTATGCAGGTAGTTGTTGGGAGCACTAAGCTCGAAGTTGTTGACGAGTACATTTCTACCTGGGACAAATATTCAGACTAGGTAAGTCCAACTTCGACCGAAAGGTCAATCGACGGATTCAACTTGGCTGGGCAGCGTTCGGGATATTATGACACATCTTCTCGTCAGGTATACCTCAAAACCTGAAAACGAGATTGACCAACCAGTACGTGTTGCCAGTGATGACTAATGGATCTAAGACGTGGTCCTTTACTGCTGGCCGTATAAGGACGCTCAAGGTTGATCAGCGAGCTATGGAGAGGGGTCGTTCGGGGTTTCTCTGCGTGATAAACTCAGGAATGAGGATATCCGCAGTAGAACTAAATGGACTGATATAGCCTAACGGATTGGTAAGCTAAAGTGGCAATGGACCGGCCATATAGCTCGAAGAACCGACAACCGATGGGTAAAAAGGACCTGTTAAGTCATACAGGAAGTCAATAAATGCAAGTGGCTCAGGACCGTGCGTTGTGTCATTACTTGGCGGAAGCCTATGTTCAGTAGAGGACTTGTAAAGGGCTGTAATGCTGATGATGAAGTAATACTTAAACTATTTATACGTGGCGGAGCCAGATAGCACCTAATGAAGATAAAGATGCTATATTATGAATACCAGCTTCATGCTGCTGTGTTTCGTATGGTGAGTGTAGTATAGTCATATTAGTAAATACCCACCAGACAGGGCGATGGCGACTTTCTCAACTCCACCAAGTGGTTCCAGTGCATCACGGGCTTTGCTCCCGAATAGCTTCTCCAGATAATTGGGTCCATGTGAAGCCAACAGCGATTGGAGAAAAGATGCCGTCTCTTCAACTGGCGGTCTCTTTGCTGTAAATAAATAATCTCTTATTAATTTTTTTTATTGTTTGAGAGAATGGAGTTGGTTTTCTCTGTAAATGTGTTTTAAAATAAATATTATTATTGCTGCTATATTGCTTAAGGTGAATGATGAAAACTGGATATTCCTTTTTACTAGTAACGAGCTATTCCTCAGGGTTGACGCATTTGTATTTCTTTAGACTGCCTCGTTGGTCTAGTGGTTGTAGTAGTGCGACTGCTGATCTTGAGGTCCCGGGTTCGAATCCCGGGTCGGGCAAAAAAATCAGTTATTGAGTTTTTCCATCAAGAAATTCTCAGTAGCTGCCCGGAGTCAGGAAGTTGGCGGTGTTTCACCCCCGTGCCTCGGAAAGCACGTAAAGCCGTTGGTCCTGCGCCTGATCTCTCTCCGGTCGTGTCGGTTTACCGTCCCATCGGGCTATGAGAGTGAGGGAACAGAGAGTGCACCTGTGTTTGCGCATACACTTGGGATTATAGAATCCTGTCCTGCGCCGATGGCTAATCTCCGTTGAGACTGGCCGCCGTGGCCGAAATTCGGTCTGGAGGACATTATTATTATTATTATAGTATAAGGGTGACGAACGAGCACACAGTGCACCTAATGGTAAGTGGATACTGTGTCCCATAGACATCTACGTTTCTCATCAATTAAGAATCAAAATGTATTTGTATTTTGGTTCTTAATTGGCGATACGTGTAGATGTAGGTGTCTATAATAGGCAACAGCATCCACTAACTATCAGGGGAAGTGCTCATTTTGTCACCATTACTTGTAAAAAAGTGTTTCGAATTTAATCAAACTTGCAAATAAAATTAAACTTTTAATAAAAAAGTAAAAACTGATTTCAAAAACTAACTGAAGTGGATAAAATAATATCAACAAAATGCCTTCTTAAATGAATGCTAAGCTGGAACTTTTCTTTTTATAGGATAAGAGTAACAAACGAGCACACAGTCCACCTGATTGTAAAAAAATTTGCTGTAGTCCATAAACATCTATATCCATCTTTAATCATGATTCAAAATGCAGATGCGTTGTCACCCATGAGGACTAAGGTAGAATGATAAGCCTCGTATCCAGTGAAACGGGTCTCCGGTTCTCTACAAACATCATATGAAACAGCAGCGTTAAGCTGCTATTTTACGCTAGTATTCTGTGAGAGCGTGGTCCTTCCCCAGTAGAACCGACCCATTCGTGCTACAACTATACTACTAATATAGCTGCAGCATGGCTCTACCACGTATAAAAATAGTGTAACAACACACATAGTGAATAGAAAATTTCTCGAACTTCAGAAGCTCGTACATGGAAATTATTTTTTTATTCTTTTTAGTTATCTTAAGTTGGCTTTTATTTTTTATTAACAGTACTTTTTTTACTAAATAAGTACAATAAAAACTACATCCCCAATTTTTCATCATCAATATCCTTGGAGTACACTGACCGCCTTCAGTTGTTAGGGGTTTAATCTTCGCGGCGGTTCATTGAGTTCAGAGTCAAAGCAGCCGCAAGGAAACTTGGTGTCCTTGCAAGGGTGCGGCGGTACTTTACGCCGGGGCAGCTTCTTATAGTATACAAAGCGCAAGTCCGGTCGTGCATGGAGTACTGCTGTCACATGTGGGTTAGTGCTAAAAAATGCCATCTGGCAGCGTTGGACTCAGTGGAAAGACGTGCCAACAGGCTTATTGGTGACCTTGATTTGGTTGAAACCAATCTTGTCAGCCTCGAGCACAGGCGCAGAGTAGCCAGTCTCTCAGTATTCTATAGGATGCATTTCGGTGAGTGTGCGCAGCAATTGCACGCTTTAATTCCTCCATCTTCTTTCCACCATCAGACAACCAGGCGGTCGGTGGGTTTTCACCCATTTGTTGTCGATATTCCACGCATTAGAACCAAAAGGTTTGCTTCGTCTTTTGTAATGCGTAAAGCAAAGGAGTGGAATAATTTGCCGGCGTCCATCTTTCCGTCCGAATACAATCTGGGCGTCTTCAAGGCAAGAGTAAATAGGCTTTTGTTACGCTAAGACAGTACGGTTTACCATCTAGGGCTGCATCACCACTTACCACCAGGTGGGATTGTGGTCAAGCACTGGCTTATAATAAGTAAAAAAAAATCAAATGTGATTTCTTTTCTCTTAAAATTATATTTTTTTTTAAATTCATTTATTCATACAAAGGTAAGTACATTATTTTTACTATTTTCTCGCCAAACTGCAAGCAGTTTGTCGGCGAGTACACGCTCTTAAAACTATATATTATTATGCACCATCACCTATACAAATACAATTAATTACAAAAAACAAAAGAAAATAAAAGTTAGTTATATCAAAGTTACCTACTACAATTTCATAACATTTAGAAATTATAAAACTAAAAAAAATAAAAAAAAATAATAAAAAATAAACAACAAAAGCAATAAACAAATCAAATAAATCAAACAAAAAAAACGATTAATAAAAAGTGTGCAACAATATGTAATGTGTCAGTCATCTCTGTTAACAATGTCCTTTTCATAGAGGATTTTAATAAGTTTTTGCTTAATTTATTTTTATTTTTATTTGGAGGCGTTTCTCTTAATATATGGCACCACCCTTGAAGTATAACCTATTTAATAAGAAACGAAAAATTAAAATCGATTCACATCTGACAAAGACATCGCGTAACATACGAATACATATAATAAAAAGAGAAAATAAAACATACAGTCTCCAACTTCTTTGAAGTGGGCGTATAATAAAATTTAGAACGGTAACGACAAAGTACACATATTTTAGTAAGTTAAAGGAAACACAATTTGGTGTTTGACATTCGATTACGGCGGAGGGGAAATTATCATCCTGTTTCGTCCTCTGCAGGCTTAGATAAGTTGACATTTTACAGTTAGTAACAATAATAGAAAACTGTATAGGTAAAATGTATGGGAATGACACAATATTATGTCAACGAAAAAAAAAAACGAAAAGAAATATCGTAGACAAGTTTTGTCCGAAATAATAGAACAGAATGTATATGACATATATTTTACAAAATGGCACCTACTCTGGCTTCACTTAGTTATTTAGAGTTAAGATAGTCAAAGACCATTTACTTCAGTAATTTATCCTTTTCTTGAAGTGAAACTTCAAAACTGAAAAGAAATATCGTACACACGTTTTTTCCGAAATAATAGAACAGAATGTATATGACATATATTTAACAAAATGCCACCTGCATCGTCTTCACTTAGTTATTTAGATTTAAGATAGTCAAAGACAATTTATTCCAGTAATTTATCGGTTTCTTGAAGTAAAACTTCAAAAATTAAAAGAAATATCGTAAACAAGTTTTTTCCGAAATAATAGAACAGAATGTATATGACATATATTTTACAAAATGGCACCTACTCTGGCTTCACTTAGTTCTTTAGAGTTAAGATAGTCAAAGACCATTTACTTCAGTAATTTATCCTTTTCTTGAAGTGAAACTTCAAAACTGAAAAGAAATATCGTACACACGTTTTTTCCGAAATAATAGAACAGAATGTATATGACATATATTTAACAAAATGCCACCTGCATCGTCTTCACTTAGTTATTTAGATTTAAGATAGTCAAAGACAATTTATTCCAGTAATTTATCGGTTTCTTGAAGTAAAACTTCAAAAATTAAAAGAAATATCGTAAACAAGTTTTTTCCGAAATAATAGAACAGAATGTATATGACATATATGTTAAAACTTGCCACCTGCTCTGGCTTCATTTCGTTATTTAGATTTAAGATAGTCAGACCATTTATTTCAGCAATTTATCATTTTCTTGAAGTGAAACTACAGAAATTAATAGAAATATCGTAGACAAGTTTTGTCCGAAATAGTAGAACAGAATGTATATGACATATATTTTACAAAATGCCACCTGCTCCGGCATCATTTCGTTATATAGATTTAAGATAGTCAAAGACCATTTACTTCAGAAATTTATCGTTTTCTTGAAGTGAAACTACAAAAATGAAAAGAAATATCGTAGACAAGTTTTGTCCGAAATAATAGAACAGAATGTATATGACATATATGTTAAAACTTGCCACCTGCTCCGGCTTCATTTCGTTATTTAGATTTAAGATAGTCAGACCATTTACTTCAGCAATTTATCGTTTACTTGAAGTGAAACTACAAAATTAAAAGAAATATCGTAGACATGTTTTGTCCGAAATAATAGAACAGAATGTATATGACATATATTTTACAAAATGGCACCTGCTCCGACTTCACTTAGTTATTTAGATTTAAGATAGTCAAAGACCATTTACTTCAGCAATTTATCGTTTTCTTGAAGTGAAACTTTTAACATGAAAAGAAATGTCGTAGACAAGTTTTGTTCGAAATAGTAGAACAGAATGTATATGACATATATGTTAAAACTTGCCACCTGCTCCGGCTTCATTTCGTTATTTGGATTTAAGATAGACCATTTACTTCAGCAATTTACCCTTTTATTGAAGTGAGACTTCTTTAGAATCGTTGTATAAAGCAAATTCTTCCAGACAAGAAAATTATAAGTAGGCTAAGATTTATACGTGGTGTTGCCATGCTGCAGCTATATTACTAGTATAGATGTAGCGCAAATGGGTCGGCTCGACCGAGAAAGGACCACGTTATCACAGAATATCAGTGTAAAATAACAGCTTTAAGATGCTGTGTTTCGTATAGTAAGTGTAGAGAACCGTAGACCATTTTTTACTGGAAACAAGCCATTCCATCTTAGTCCTCAGGGGTGACAACGCATATGCATTTTGATTCGTAATCGAGGATAGATGCAGATATCTATGGACCACGCTCGTTTGTCACCCTTATTCTATAAAAAATAAAACAGTGTACATACGTAAACAAAATAAAAAAAAAACTAGAAACCAAATTAGTTTTATATAATTAATAAATAATTAAAGTACATAATGTCTGAGTACTGACACAATTGAAGAAAATATCACATTAATTAATATATTAATAAAAACAATCAAATTAAAACCTCCTTTTTTGAAGTCAGCTAAATATAAATGCTTTTAAGTTGGATGTGTTTGTATTCACGTACTATATCGCGATGCTACATCGTTAATGGACTATAAAGCTAAAATAACAAAGTGAAAGCTTCGGAAATTTCTGAGGGAAATTGCTCCTGGAAGCTTTTTCGCTATGTTTACAGCACTTTTCGAGGAAGTAATTCAACGCGTTTGAAATGTTAAAAAAATAAAATTCCTTTTCCAGATAGCTCCTTTACTGGAGGCAACAAATTGTTTAGTGACAATAAACTACCTGACAATAAAATACTTGCTAGTGGACGTGGAGGTAACAGGATTTCTATCATCACTCAAGAACGCATCGGTACAGCGGGAACTTTGACTTACTTCATTCTCTTACTTCCCGGCCAATGCAGAAGTAATAAAACCATATACAATTTGCAAATTAAAAGCTTATTTAAATTTTAAATGAAATTAATTTTTACGAATTCTATCGCGTTTAGTTTAACTTATTAATTCCCGACGTTTTGGGTGCTTTGCCGCACCCATGGTCACGAAGGCATCGGGACTGAGGTGTTTGACGTCCCGATGTCATAGTTAGCCAGGCTACCTTCCGTTTTTGAATATTAATTATACTAATTTTTGCTCCTCGCATAATCAATTTTTCTCTGTTGTCTGGGGTATTTTCTGCTTCTTGGCGTAAAGCTTATATTATCCCTCTTCCCAAAATTGCAAACGCCACTCAACTCAACAACTATATACCTATTTCTTTCTTACCCTTTCCATCAAAGCTTCTTGAACCTATAGTTCACCAAAATTGTCTGCCTTTATTAATAGAAATAACTTGCTATCTCAGTTTCTGGCTTTCGGCCTGGACATAGAACGACCACTGCACTTCTCAAAGTCACAGAGGGCATTCGGGAAGGCATGGAGACTAGAAAAGTCACAGTACTTGTATTGATTGATTTTATAAATGCGTTCAACATGGTTGACCATGATATTCTCCTTGCCATGCTTCAAAATCTCAAATTTTTGTCTATTGCTGTAGACTGGTTTTCTTCCTACCCTTTTTTTAATAACTTGTTTACGGCTCTGGGATCAAACCCTTCTGACCTTGAAGTTACAGTATATTATAATTATTCTTCATAGTATACTGCTTCACAATATGTTGATGCGTCATATTGTGCAGCCCTTGGGAGATTTTGAGGGCAACTTGAGCCAGCAAACAGCTGACGATTGGCGATGGTATCTCAAGGCGCCTAAGTAGACAGACACCTTATTTTGAGAATCACATCACCATCAGAGCACTTGTTTCACAGTTTCCACTAATAGTTCACATGCGCAGACACTTAATACACAAAATCGCACAACTTTTACATATCAAAGTCCACTTCAAATCATTATTTAAACAATAATACAGGAGCAACAAACCGCCGCCCGCCAAGTTCCCCCCAAAACGCCTCTTCCTACCTTTGTGGTCGTCAGCTAGCTGTCATTAATGGTCGTGACATATCTGACAGGTGTAAACTTTCAACAGGCGTGTCACAAGGTGGAATATTATCTCCACTTTTGTTCTCCATTTTTATTAACTTTCTCTCTTCTCTCTCTTCTCAACTTAGCTGCTCTTACGATAATTACGCTGATGATCTGCAAATATATGTTAAAGCAGACGTTAACTCTGTATATGACGCTATTGCCAGACTCAATATAGATTTAAACAATCTCCACAAGTGCTCCACAAACTTAGTTAGTTTGTTATGAGTGTGAAACCCAATAAATGCCAAGCTAAAATAATTGATAGTGCTCCACAATTGTGTAAGTTTGACGTCCATTGCGTTCCACCTGTCACGTTTGATAATTCTATCATACCGTATTCTGACAGCGTTAAAAATCTGGTTGTCTACTTTGAAACAACCTTATGTTGGTCCACCCAAATTCAGAATATCAGTGGTTTTGTTTTTGCTAAGCTCAGTACTTTGAACCGTCTCAGGAACTTTCTTTCGGTCAAGGTAACTCTGGTGCAATCTCTTATTTGCCTATTATTGACTATGCTGACGTATGTTTTCCTGATCTTAATGAGATTTTCCTAGATAAGCTGGATCGTCTCGTCAATAACTGCATCTGTTTTATTTTTCGTCTTCGTAAATTTGATCATGTACCCTCATTCCGCACTCAGCTTAAATGTCTTCAAATTCATCAGCGAAGACACATTAGGATACTTAACACAGTTTTTTCTATTTTATTCGATAACTACCATGCAAATTATCTGAAACAAGTTTCAGTTCCTGCGCGACACTCATGTCAGACAGCTTCGTTCATCGGAGACTCTTGCTCTCTTTATACCCCTTCCCCGTTCGAGTTTCATATCTTCATCATTTGCTGTCCAAGCCGCGTGCCTATGGAATGACCTATCTGAAAAATTAAGACAACCTACCTGCAAACAAACATTGAAGAAGAATGTTCGACATCATTTTATAAAATTGCTTTACAACTCCTATGTCTCATCCTATGTATCATTATAGTTGTAATCTTTGTATATTAGTTTCATCAGTATATTACGTATCTTTATGTATCTTGTATTACATTATATTTTCTTATAATTTATAAATGTGTGTATGTGTGTTTATGTATGTATATATGTATATGTATATGTATGTGTGTATGTATGTTTCTTTGCAACCGCCTTCGTAGTTCTATCGCTGCCCTAAAGTTGACTGGCAGAGAATTCTTTTAGCATTAAGTCCACCTTTTGTTCCTGTACTTAATGTGTAAGTTTCAGTAAAATTTTAAAATATGAAGAAATATACACCTATTCTATATTGGGACAGAATTATCTAGGAAAATGAAACGCTTATGAAAGAAAATCTTTTCTTTAACGTTTGCGAAACGCGTTGTGTTAGCGTTTCGTGCGTACCTTAAGGTAATAACCTCCGGAAATAGACGAATATAAAGCGCAAAAACGGGTCGGTAGCTTCCGAAAGATTAATAACGATGTTTATTGACGATCGCACGTGAAGACATTTTCCGTTTAACGTATAAAATGGTGGTTTTATCGATTTAATTTAACCTACTTGACATTCTCTATACCGTCGTCTTCGTACTTGACACAGTTTTCAAGCTTTTGGTAATATAAAATTTTGATTTAAATATGAGTTTTGAAAAAATAAACAACTTATTTTTTGTTGTTTATCGTGTTGCGGGAGATAACTTAAATAATATGACTATTCTGTCCAAGTAATGTCCTCCAGACCGAATTTCGGTCACGGCGGCAGGCCTAAATGGAGACTAGTTATCTGTACAGGACAGGATTATAGTGTCCAAGTGTATGTGCAAGCACAGGTGAACTCTCTATTCCCTCACTCTCATAGTCCGATGGGACGGTAAACCGATACGATCGGAGAGAGATAAGGCGCAGGACCAAGAGGACGGGGGCGAGACACCGCCAACTTCCTGACTCCGGGCAGCTACTGAGAATTTCAATGATGGAAAGCTCAATAACTGACTTTTTGGCCCGACCCGGGATTCGAACCCGGTACCTTATGATCAGCAGTCGTACTACTACAACCACTTGACCATCGAGGCAGTCAAGTACTTTAATACTGTTCGAGTGTGCTTAAGACGTGGCATGACGAAGGGACATAGTAGCCCTGATTAAGAAAGGAGACCACATGGCAGGTCTGAGGCGAAGAGGCCGGCTTGAAGTGTCCTTGCCCGCGCCACGAAGATGGAATACCACTTACGATTAAGTCGGCATGAGTCCGGTATAACCCGTCTTTGCACCTGCTAGGCGGGGATGCGTAGGCATTTCCACATATAAAAATTGGAGTTGTCGAATGGCTGATTCGTACCCAAGACTTTTAAATAAGACGCAAGTCGTTTCCTTAACAATTAGGCTACTGTTGTTTGTAAGTAGAAGTAAACTTTGTAAGGCATCACTTTGTAAAGTTACCGAAAAGTCTTAACTGTAAAGCCTCTACAGTCGCGGTCAAAGTTTTGGGAGAAAGTTGTCGGCAAAGTGAGCAAAGGACAAGATAAATTGTGTTTGATATTAGCGCACTATACATACAAACTACCACTAACTAATACTAGTTACTAGACTCCATGGGGAGCAATTCTTTCCAAACTACACCAAAGTAACAGTAAATAGGTCTGTTTATGAAAACTTTATTTTTTATTTTTTTATACATTACTAGCCCGTAGAAGTTGCTGGACATGCACTGCTGGACATGGGCCTGTTCTAGAGATAATTTGCCTAAATAGCAGACAGATTGACGATCGCATCAGTTATTTTTAGGGTTCCGTACCTCAAAAGGAAAAAACAAAACCCTTATAGGATCACTTTGTCGTCCGTCTGTCTGTCTGTCTGTCAAGACCCTTTTTCTCAGGAACGCGTGGACGTATCAAGCTGAAATTCATATAAAATACTCAAGTTTACTGTCCCTTAGAGCTGTGAAAAAATTAAACTTCTAAGTCAACGCAATCAAAGGGTACAGCCGTTTATGCCCCAAATTTTCGACATTCGCAAGGGAATCAAAACCTACAGGGTAGTTCCCGTGAACTCAGAATCTTGAAATTTGGTACGAAGCAACGTTTTACAGCACAGATAAAGGAAAAATTGCGAAAAGCATAAATTTTTAGTTACATCACATAATAAAAATATTTTTAATAATTTTAAACTTATATACCTAGAGATTTGTTCGGAACCCTCGGTGCGCGAGTTCGACTCGCACTTGGCCGGTTTTTTTACTTTGAAGTTGGCTTTTACTTTAAATTAACAGTATAAGTTTTTGATACTTTACTGTGGACGTGCACTATGGAACATCACAAATTCAAGGTAGCAAGTAGAATGTCATCGAAATGATTACAAAAGATATTGCGTAACATAAAGTACCTATACAAAAAAAGAACATACATTCGAATTGACGACCTTCTTTTTTTAATCGGCTAATAAAAATAGGTTTTTATTTAATTACTAGCGACCGGCCCTGACTTTGCCATGATGAATGACCAAAAAATGTTCATCACAATCGGCTCATCCATACCTAACAGACGTTAGGGCTGATCTTTAATACTCCCACTCCCGTATATCTGTCTAGATAGACGGGAGTGTGCTGAGGAATTGTTCGGATCAATTCCAGCCGCCAAATTGCACGAATGCACATCGCGACAAAACTCACAATACCGTCCACACCATCTAGGAGCTTGGGTTACAGCCACTAGGGGTTTTCTTCCTCGCACAACCTTTTTGTAGAATCGTTTACTACCGGCGATTTTTCCGGACCGATACGACTTAGGGAGCTTCAAGAAACGAGTTTACTCCTTTCTAATGGGCCGGCGGTAGTCACTTATCATCAGGTGGGCCGCATGCTCGTTTGCCCCCTCTATAAATATAATAGGCAGACAAAATTTTTACATATGGCTACTTATGTCATAATGACATGAAAATAACCACTTGAGCTCGGTGAAATCATGAGTGCGACGTTAAAGGTACAATTCCGTAGCCGACCGCAAACAGCAGCAGCAGGCGATGTGTCGTCGCGACATGTCGCTGCGACGTGTCGTCGCGTCATGTCGCTGCAGTCATGATTCCGAACCCGACTGCAGGCGGCAGCAGCCCATGTTCCAATCTGTTCCGAATGTTCTGTGGGTACTCTATTTATGTAAACAAAATAGGTACAATATATATATATATATATATATATATATATATATATATATATATATAAGCGGTCGGGCGACATGTCTGCCGCTCCGGCAAACGACCAGTAGTGTCGCGACGACACGTCGCCTGCTGCTGCTGTCTGCGATCGGCTACGAAATTGTACCTTAACATTGTCGCAACCCTTGATGTTTTGTGAGTGAGAAATATGAATATGTTGTCTTTAATTAAAGTAATTAGGTTTTACCGTTTTAATTAAGGTAAAAATTAAAAAATAAATAAGAAGCAGTTATTTTGATATTACAGACATACACTTTAATTTCATTTATCAGTATAGTATTTTAAATACTATACTGATCAATGAAATAACTTACACATCATTACTCGTAAGAATTGAATTCGGCATTGTTGTGATGTATTTCTCGCAATCAGCTACATACATGCTATAATATTTAGTAATCAAAATACATACATGTATAGAACGAAAGAAAAAGAAATCACTGTTTCTTTGTGTATTCTTATTAATGACGCAGTCTTATAAATCGAGCCGAGCCTAATATGTAACAAATCATCCAATAATAAATATTGTTATTCATTACTATAAATATTGATATTTTTTTTATAGAATAAGGGTGCTAAGTGATCGCGAAGTCCACCTAATTGTAAGTGGATATTGTTGTCCATAGACATAATAGCTACATCAATATTTATAGTATCAGGACTAAGATGAATTCGTTTTCGCTCCGATTTTTTACAACTCAAAACTGCAGATTAAGCTGCTGTTTTACTGTGCTGCAGCCATATTATAGCCGCAGCGTTTTTGTACGTAGTAGAGCCATAATAATAATAATAATAATCTTTATTTGCAAGAATATGGTTGTACATTGGTGTTTGAGTATAATTCGTTCTACATATTCTACCATAGTGGTGTGCAAATATTAATGGTCAAGTAACCTAAACAACAATACTTATCGAATTTAACAACATATATTAATTTAACAAAATATAAAATTATTTAATATTATTTAGTTGATTTAATAATTAATTTATTATGCCACAGTGTCAGAAAAATGCCATCAAAATATATAAGTAAGTATTGTTATATAAAGTAAGATTATTACTATAGGTCAATGTCACATATTAATTATTATTCTTATGTCAATAATTATATAATATTACATATCCAATTGTCATTAATTTCTTTCTATTTTTATATCAAATTTATTAATTATATATATAATATAATATAACATATATATAATATAACATAAGTCAAATTTTATATAAAATTATATCAAAAACATTATTTTTTTAAACATTAGAATCCTGTAATTACGTAATTAATGATATTCTAAAATTATCATTAATTATTACTCGTATGTAGGTCGTTGTCGTTTAAGAACTCTTCTACAGAATAATAACCATACCTTAATAACCATACTTAATAACCATAACCAACCATGCTGCAGCTATATTAATTGTATAAGTGTAGCACGAATGGGTCGGCTCGACCGGGAAAGGACCGCGCTTTCACAGAATACCAGCGTAAAATAGTAGATTAATGCTGCTGTGTTTCGTATGGTGAGTGTGGAGAACCGGAGACCCTTTTTACTGGAAAAGAGGCATTCCATCTTAGTCCTCACGACTGACAACACATCTGCATATTGATTCGCAAACAAGGATAGATGTAGATGTCTATTGGCCACAGAAACTACTTACCATCAGGTGGACTGTGTTCTCGCTTGACACACTTATCCTATAAAGAAAAGCGTGCACGTCTAATGCTGTGTTATTGGCACACAGGAAATAATGTGTTTTCTGGTAGTAAGGCAAAATAGAACCGGAATACGTGTTTACTGTTCCTGCCAAGTTTATAACAATTTTATAGATGTGAGGGGAGTGTTTCTCGTATTTCTTTACAAAATAAATGTGCTAGAGACTTAATTTGATTCAACTATAAAGTTTATATACAAAGAGCGAATCCCGAATGCATCGTCTGGAAAGATCTTTTTGGCGTTATTTGGGTTTATTTATTTCAGACAGAGCCCATATGTGTCATTAACAAATTAAATTGTATCTAGGGTTAGTAAAAAAAATCATTAAAACACTATAAAAACAAAAGAAAAATTCAAACAATTGTGGGATGGATCCACACAACAACATATACACTGTTATGCTGCTGTGTGGACCCGCACCCACGCTTATAGAAGTGGCAAGTCCCACCGATCAACGAATACACCAAGGATACTGTTAGTACTGTTCCGCAAACGGGTCAGCGCGGAGGCACACCGCCTCCTAACTAATTAGGCGAAGCCGTCAATACGATTGTCAGCGAACATGCCCGAGGCGTTGCACCGCCATGGCAGCCCCAATAGTACAATCAATGATTATTTGATTATAATACTATGTGTATGATTTATATATATATATATATATATATATATATATATATATATATATATATGATATATGATCATCATCATCATCATTACAGCCAAAAGTTCACTGCTGAACATAGGCCTCTCCAAGTTATACCAGAAAGCATGATCCTGAGCCACCTGCATCCATCGACTGCCTGGATGTCTTACCTGGTCGTCACTCCATCAAGTGGGGGGTTGCCCTAAAAACTTTCAATAAATATTCATGTAATCTATAATATATAAACATTACTCTATTTAATTCTTTTCTACGCTAAACGTAAAAGATCCAAACCGGTAATAAGAGACGTCTGACCTGCCATTAGGGAGAATTAAGGCAAAATAGTCCTTAATGCGGGAGAGGTTCATGTTTAGCAATGGTATTCCACGGGTTGATAAAAAAGAATACGGGTGTCTATGGTCTTCTGGGTATTAATTTAATAATCTTATATACCAAAATTTATGTTTGTTCGTTATATTAGATTATTATATTAGATAGAGAGAGAAAATGGAAAAAGTAGTATATTTTGCCTTCAGTTACTAATAAATTAAATAATAATAAATAACTTACATTTATATGTTTTATTTTATAGAATAATGGTGACAAACGGGCACACAGTCCACCTGATGGTAAGTGGTTGCTGTGGCCCCTAGACATCTAAATCTATCCTCGTTTGCGATTTAAAATGCAGATGCGTTGTCAGCCGTGAGAACTAAGATAGAATATCTATTTTCCAGTAAAATGGGTCTCCGGTTCTCTACACTCACTATACGAAACACACCAGCATTAATCTAATATTTTACGCTGATATTCTGTGAAAGCGTGGTCCTTCCCCGGTCGAGCCGACACATTCGTGCTACAACTATACTATTAATATAGCTGCAGCATGGCTCTACCCGTAAACAAAAAAATATATGTTTAAAATAACTTTTAACGTTATTTAAGAATTCTAACGTTTTGTTTTTTTTTAGTATTTTTGTTATTTTATTTTAAAAGCGTAATAATTTCAATAGATAATAGTGACGTCTTTCAAAAATATGAAAATGGATAAGGTTTTTATTTCAATTAAGGTACTTTATTTTTATAAAAATTAGGTCCCTCACATAATTATTATATGTTTTATACTCTATATGTGACCATCGTCGTTCAATTTATGATAAGTAATAAATTGTAATACAACATAAGCTTTAGCATAAGATATATTGTAAACTTGTTTGTGGTTCTCTAAATAAATTAAAAAAAAATTACTAATTTAAATGTAAACTGATTAAAACTGGTCTGTCTGCAATTATTGCAAAAGTTTTATTATCATTACAGTTTTATTAACGAGATTTTTATATGATCATATATCATAAAGTAGTCTTTCAATTCGTGAAATGGTGTGGTCATTTCATGATATTTAAACATTGTTCGTTGACCATGACCATGATATAGCCTGACCAAATTTAATGAGTAGAAATCGTTGGAAGATATTAATAACTAAACACAATGTTACTAATTCATGATATTGTCATTTGACGATATCATTAAATCGTTTTTCTAGTTAGCTAGTTAGCTAGGGGTGCTGATAGAGTATTAAAAAAAACAGAACTTTTAACAGAATTCACATCACTTTATGCATTATTGATATAACAAATTAATGTTCGCTTCTATCGCTGATATTAACAGATAGTATAGTTTTGACTTTCATTATTTCATCTAACAATAGCGCCATCAACTTATAAATTGAATAATATAATGCTACGGTATATATAACGTATATACTTGAAAATTCGTTCGTGGCATTGTTGGATGTGTATTTACTAGGTAGATGTGGTCAACAATCATGCAAAAGCTTAGTTTCAGTTTTTATGAGTTGTATTTCATCAAATACGAGGGCCGTATAGCTCACCGTGAGATTTCGTCATGAAACGGGAGCAAAACGTGTACGATTCCCTCGAGGATGAATTTGTAATATAAAATTTTAAGTGCTGACTTAACACGTTTCAGTTAAAGTGTTGAAGAATAACTTCGTGGAGAAACCTAGATGTCTGAGTAATTAAAATAGTCATGGAGATGTGAAAACGTTAATATGCATTGAAGCATTGCAGCATACTCTATTTTTCTACCCACAAAACATGACTACCAAGCAAGACTTCAAGATTATATAAGCTGATTCTGCGTAGATCGGACCAAAAATTAATATTCAAAAACTGAAGGTAGCCGGGCTAACTATGACATCGGGACGTCAAACACGTCCCTCTCGTGACCACGGGTACTGAAAAGCACCCGAAACGTCGGGAAGTAAAAAGTTAAATTAAACGCGAAAAAATCTGTAAAAAATAGTTTCATTTAATGTGTAGTCTTCGCGTAAATATAAGACATCATTCGTTCATCATCGTCTCTAAATATTCCACAAGGCTCTAAAATCGAGGGAACGTTTATAGAGACTAGAGCCCTTCGGATGACATCGTTCAAAGAACCGTGCCGTGAAAACCTACCAGCACTTTTCTTACATGAAAGTCCGTGGAGTCCAAATTTGTCGACGCTGCTACCACAGGGGCACTGATGAGTGCTGTTGTTACCGCTCCTAGTCGGATTCCTACGGCGATGCGCAAGCTTTTCCCATCAAGTAATGTACCAAGATTACTTGATGGCAAAGCATGTAACCAGTCCCTTAGTCGAAACATCTAGAAGATGTGCCTTATCTTGGTCACTATGGAAATTATGAAATAAATCTTTCTGCACGCTCTGTACTAACGGAATATCCCACTGTTTTTGTTTTTGAATTTGAAGTGTCGATTTACGACGTTCTCAGCGGAGAAGGAAAAGCTGCATATTTGAGTAGTTTCCCAGTTGAGGTCATCCCGCGTTAGATCAGCACAGCAAACACTTTTTTGGCCAAAAACTGTGCGGCTTGTGCCCAGTAGTAACATGTATGTAAGCTGCTACTTTTTGTCTTTTCATGGGGCAATATATGCAGTTTTTCATTCATATTTTCGGGTATGTTACTTTTTTGTTTGTTCATCATCATCATCATCATCATTACAGCCCTTCACAAGTCCACTGCTGAACATAGGCCTCCCCCAAAGAATGCCACAAAGCACGGTCCTGAGCCACCTGCATCCATCGACTTCCTGCATATCTTACCAGGTCGTCACTCCATCTAGTGGGGGGACGCCCTACACTTCGCTTGCCAGTACGAGGCTGCCACTCGAGAACCTTTGTTCCCCATCGGTTGTCGGTTCTTCGAGCTATATGGCCGGCCCACTGCCACTTCAGCTTACTAATCCGTTGGGCTATGTCGGTCACTCTGGTTCTACTGCGGATATCCTCATTTCTGAGTTTATCACGCAGAGAAACTCCGAGCATAGCCCTCTCCATAGCTTGCTGAGCGACCTTGAGCTTCCTTAACGGCCAGCAGTGAAGGACCACGTTTCAGTTCCGTATGTCATCACTGGCAACACGCACTGGGTGTACAGTCTCGTTTTCAAGTTTTGAGGTATACCTGACGAGAAGATGTGCCGTAATTTCCCGAACGCTGCCCAACCAAGTTGAATCCGTCGATTGACCTCTCGGTCAAAGTTGGACTTACCTAGTCGGACTATTTGTCCCAGGTAAACATACTCGTCAACAACTTCGAGCTTAGTGTTCCCAACAACTACCGGCATAGGTGTGACATGGACATTAAACATGATCTTTGTTTTGTCCATGTTCATCTTAAGACCTATCCGTTGGGAAACACTATTGAGGTCATTGAGCATAGTGCTTAGGTCCTCCAGCGATTCTGCCATAAGGACTATATCGTCGGCAAATCGAAGGTGAGTGATGTACTCGCCATTGATGTTGATACCGTATCCTTTCCAGTCCAGAAGCTTGAAAACGTCTTCCAATGCAGCGGTGAAGAGTTTCGGGGATATGACGTCACCCTGTCTTATACCTCTCTGCAATTGGATAGGTTTCGTACTCTGGTTCTGTACTCGGATAGCCATCGTAGCCCTACTGTACAAGCACTTCAACACTTCGATATACCGACAGTCAACTTGGCACCGCTGAAGGGACTGCAGCACCGCCCAAATTTCGACGGAATCAAAGGCTTTTTTGTTTGTTCACTCTACCGTAAATATTAAGGGTTGCAAAGATGAGTAGAACTCATTATCGTCAGTCTATCAAAAGTCCACCGAAATGAACATAGGCCTCCCTGATAAACTGTCAAGTAGCTGGATATTGGCTATAGTTGCCACGCTTGGTAGGCGGGACGGCAACCGCAGTTATTTTGTCAGGAAGATGATGCTGCCCATCTCCTGTTTGATTTCCTATGTCGCCTCTTACGACGGTACGATGAGGTGGCGGATTCTCTTTCACCGCCACAACAAGGCGAACTTTTTTCTACTCCCGTTCATGAGTGTAGTGCTTTCCACGTTCCCTGTGAATAAAATTTATAAGGACTAAAACTAATTTTAAGGATTTTATCGCGTTTAATTTTAACTTATTAATTCCCGATATTCTGGGCACTACAGCACCTACGGTCATGGGAGGACTGAGGTGTTTGACGAACTGGTGTCATAGTTAGAATAGAATAGAATAAGAATAGAATAGATTGAATAGAATAAATGCAGTAGTATGCTTGGGTTTAAATTTCATTTTATGAACTATGGGGTCTTAAGCAGATGGTAGCACACAGCCATCTTCCATATTAAAATTAGAATGTTTTTTTAATTTAATTAGTTTTGCGGATAATCATTGGTAGGCATCGGTGTTCTATTGCAAGGATTTGTTTTCTATCAAATCCGATAATATAATGGTTGGGACGATACTAAACATGTTGACATAATTTAAACTCCCCGGAGCGTCGGTGATTCACATCAACGATATGTTCTTTTACCCTGGTTTTTATGGAACTTTCATACAAAAACACATAAAAGACCCCACGTAAAAAAAGTTTAAATTAAACGTGATAAAATCCGTAACATTAGTTTTATTCCATGTGTAGTATACATCATTAAAAAACTGCATTTATGAATTTTGAAGTCTACTCGAAAGAAAAAAAATATCTACATCTAATTTATGGTGTCAATCAATATTAAATACGACCAATGATAGGAATAAAATATCTCAAATAAACACTATCCTGTAAATTGATAGAAGATCATAAAATTCATCATTATGTTTTTAAAACTAAATTAACTTTAATTACGAGTATGAATGAATGTAAAGAGTAAAATTAGTAATAAATTTTGATTCAAAGACAATTTACCTTTCTTATAGATACATCGAAAGATATGCCGTAGTAGGTGTTTCTAGACATATATATTTATGTGTTCCTGTAGCATATTATATCTTTGCCAAATATTGATCATCTACGTACAATAGTCTTTGAGAATTCAAAAAATCCTGTGACTAACATAAATAGATACTCAAACACCGAGGTGACTCTAAAAGTGATCGAATTTTGCTAAATTTGGCACGGAACAGCATTTAATGATGTTACTAAATTCAAGCTCACGCAAGCGAAGCCGCGGGTAAAAGCTAGTATGTAATATAAATTTCAGTTTAATAATATAATTCGATAAGTAGAGCTGCCTCAGATTCTCAGATATACACGGAATGCTTAAATTTTAACTTATTTATCGTATGCGGTAGCACTAAACGTCATCGGAAATTTTATCTTAGTAGATTATCTTGCCAAGTTGGCTATCAAAAGGGGAGGCTACAGGCTACATTTGCCTGAATAACTAACCGATATTCGATAGTACCATTTCAATAGCGCATTAGCAAGATAGTGACTCCACCAAGTAGAGCCCGACTAGCGATATTGAATGTAACTTTTGTACCAACGATTCGGTGTATACAGTGTTATTTTGCAGTGACCGGGCTAATTTTCAGACAAGGCTGAGAATAAGTAATATAGGCAAATGGTGAAGAAAAATTAATAAAAAAATCTCAAGCATTCCGTCCTTTTTATCTTTTAAATTCAAAATGTGTGGTAATGTGAATTATTTTAATCAGGACCGCGTGCTACAGCCGTGACTGAAATTCGGTCTGGAGGACATTATTAGTTGTAATCTATATGTTGCTCTCCGGTCGTGTCAGTTTACCGTTCTATCGAACTATGAGAGTGAGGGAATAGTGAGTGCACCTGTGTTTGTGCACTATATAATATAAAATCTCGGGCACTATAATCATCTACTGCGCAGATGGCTGGTCTCCGTTGAGACTAGCCGCCGGGTCTGTCAGATTTTTTTAATAGAATAGGGTGATAAACGAGTACACAGTCCACCTGATGGTAAGTGGTTGTTGTTTCCTATGGAGACCTACATCTATCCTTAATAAAGAATCAAAATGCAGATGCGTTGTCACCCCTGAGGACTAAGATGGAATGGCTCGTTTCCAGTAAAAAGGGTCTCCGGTTCTCTACACTCACCATACGAAACACAGCAGTGTTAAGATGTTTTTTTACGCTAGTATTCTGTGAGAGCGTGGTCCTTCTCCAGTCGAACCGACTCATTCGTGCTACAATAATATAGCTGCAGCTTCATCACTTATGGTTTAGGGGACATTATCATTTTTATATTATTTTATATTTATAAGTCTTACTTGTATTCCGTTATCTCTTAATAGCAAATAATAAAATAAAATATAATAAAAGTCTGCTTTAAGAAAGTATTCACCACGTGGCCCCAAGGCCTTTCCTTTCTACCTTTTTAATTAACCTGAAAATTATATTCACGCGGGAAAGGTCTGATAAATAAGTATTTACATGACATCGAGTTTGTTGAGCTCTGTTGGGCAATTTTACGTTTTATAGGTTATGAAGGTATAACGTGTAAGAATATCCACTATCCCATATCGTCCAGTGACTGTCGTAAGTGGCGACAGATGGAAACTTAAACAGTACATGGACAGCAGCATCCTTCTGATAACACTGCTTACAGATCAAAAGAGAACAATGAATAAGTCTTCCGTTGGATGCTCTAAATTTTTCTTTTTTATATAGATTAAGTGTGACCAACGAGCACACAGTGCACTTGATGGTAAGTTGATGCTGTGGTCCATAGATATCTTCATTTATCCTCGATTAAGAATCAAAATGCATATTTACTAAAAAAAGAGGCATGCCATCTTAGTCCTCAGGAGTGATGAGGAATGTGAGGATCTGTGGGATACAGAATTTACTTACCATCAGAACGACTGCGTGTTTGACTGTCACTTTTTAAATATAAACAATCTATAAACCTTTAAAAGAAGCCAGTAATAAACGAGGGTATCCCACCCACACTATTAATTTCTGTTGTATCGTGGAAGTAGTTTACATAAATAATTAGCGCAAGAAAAAACATCTTGACCCAGAACAATTATTTGTAGACCACACAAATAGTTGCGGGATTCGAGCCCGTAGCCTTCAGGACTGCTTCTTAGTGCTGTGCCACCGCGCCGTGGAGCTATCACTTTTACATCACCTTTTATTTCTATAAAACAAAACTATGAAATTTTAAAAGAGCTCCCAGTTTAAGCTACCATACTTTGTATTCAGTAAATTATACACATATAATATTTTTATAATATTTTACGTTAAACTAAAAAATCTTTCATAAAAACATTTTCCAACGTAGAAAGATTTATTGTGACTGAATAAAACTTAGATGAAGGAAAATTTACACAGGGTACCTAATTTAATCAACAAATTGTTACAGCTGCTGAAACAACTTGACGTTAAGTGCGCTGGGAGAGTTTGCTTTATGTCGACGCTGAAGCCCCAACTGTAATGCTGTGAATAAATATGCTTGGGTCTGATCTGCAATGCGATTATGTAACTCCTCAATTATTATCTCATTGACCACAAGTTATTTAGCATATCTCTTGCACACAACAATGTAACAAAGTTCTATACTGAGAGTATGTACTCGTAATTCGTACAACTATGTCTGTATTCACCGAGACATATTATGTGAGAACATATTAGTAATATACTGATCCTTAGTAAGGCAATAATTTTAATAACTCACTGTGTCGAGTTTGTTTAATATTTTTAAATATTATTGTACGTTGTGTACAGTTTCAACGTGTTTAAGTGCGTGACGCCGTTGATCCTGCGCTGGATCTCTCCCCAATCGTGTCTTCCCATCTGACAATGAGAGTGAGGGAGTAGAGAGTGCACCTGTGCTTGCGTATATACCCGGTCAATATAATACTGTCCTGCGCAGATGGTCAGTCTTCTTGATACTGGCCAGTGTGACCGGAATTCGGTCTGGAGGACATTATCATTTTTGTAGTACCTAGATCTATATTCATTCGATGTTAAATATTTATGAGCCTTACTTGTATTCCGTTATCTGTTAACTATAATTAATAAAATAAAATATCATAAAGCTCTGATTTAAGCTAGGTCAGCGAGCTTTACCGTCTTTGGTTATATCACCACTAACCACCAAATTGTTATTTAAGCAAAGCGCCCATATTATGTTATACTCAATGTTGAAATAGAAATAGAAGACTTCGTCCGCGTGGAATTTATTAGGATTTCACGAGTACTAATTTTTTTCCGCGCAACCCTAATTCTTTTTCTAAATTAAAAGTAGCCTATGTCACTCCTTATAACATCAACTATCTTTTTTTTATAGGATAGAGTGACAAACGAGCACACAGTCCACTTGATGGTAAGTGGTTGCTGTGGCTCATAGACATCTATATCTACCCTCGTTTGCGCATCAAAATGCAGATGCGTTGTCACCCGTGAGGACTAAGATAGAATGCCTCTTTTCGAGTAAAAAGTGTCTCCGGTTCTCTACACTCACCATACGAAACATAGCAGTGTTATGCTGTTATTTTACGCTGGTATTCTGTGAGAGCGTGGTCCTTCCCCGGTCGAGCCGACCCATTCGTGTTACAACTATACCAGAAATATAGCTGCAGCATGGCTCTACCACGAACCGTGGAATTTATAATGATTTCACCATTTTTTTTGCACGCAACCCTAATTCTTCTTCTAAATTAAAAGTAGTCCAAGTCACTCCTTATAACATCAGCTAACTGCCAGTGAAAGTTAAAATCAAACCCATCAAACTCGCTCCAGTCGTTTCAGAGATAAGTCGGAACAAACGTCAGTAGGACAGACAAACATTTTAAAAGTTGTTTTTGTACCTAATAAAATAATAAATAAATACCTAATAAAGTTTATAATACCGTATAAACTTTTAAATAAATTTAGTAAAACGCTGTTTTTTTGACATTACAAACATAAACTTCAATTTTATTTATGTCTATAGATAGATTATAAATAATACTCGAATGTTTAATTCACCACTGGATCGGAAAATACTTGTGTCCTGGGAAGTTGCACTATGTTTCCTGTTTTCGAACAACAGTAACGTTGAATTTAAGACGACTTGTGCTCCATAGAGCTTTACATCAACCTTGTTTCAGAACATAGTACCGCCTTGGGAAACGTAAAGCGTCTTGACTTGCCTCTGTTACCCAGTAACTTGATATTTGTAAGAAAACATGAACAAATATGTAATTATACTACAAAATAGCTAATATTGGCAGCTTATTAAATCAAAACGTTATTTATGTTGTAATACAACAACAATATAATAGTCAACTAAACTGTAACAACAGAATTCTGGATCTAATTTTCTGCAACAATTTTATAAATGTTCATAAATGTATAGACCCTTTAGTTCCGGAAGATCCTCATCACATAGCACTATGTATATCTGTTGACTTCATCCACCAAAATACGCTTTCACCGCAAACCAGAACAAAATTCCTGTATAATTTTGCAGATTACACTAAAATATGTCAACAACTTGATAATACGGACTGGTCCAGTTGCCTCAGAATGGGTTCTTTAGAGGAGGCTGTATCCTTACTGTATGATAAGTTACAAATGCTAATTGACAAACATGTCCCTTGCAAAACTGTAAAATCATCTTCCAGATTTCCTCCCTGGTATAAAACACCCTTGATTAAAATATTAAAAGAAAAATTTAAGTATCACTCAAAGTATAAAAAATATGGAAATACTTCCGACCTTGATTCTTTTGTTTTATTACGAGAACGTGGGAAGGTTCTTGAAAAAATATGTACGAAGCTTACATTCGTGATATAGAAAATAATATAAGCAAATCACCGAAAGCCTTCTGGAACTTTGTTAAGAGTAAAAAATCTCCAAGTTCATATCCTTCTAATATGAAATTCAGACAGTATTCTTCAGGAAAAGGTGAAGTAATTTGTGATTTTTTCAATCAGTTTTTTAAGTCTAATTTTCTTAACGATTCCGACACAATTAATTTTAATATTATTGACTCGCAAATTGATCAATCTTCTATTGATATCAGTTCCATCGAGGTGCAAGAAGCAGAGGTATCCAGACTTTGACTAGAGGTACAAGTCTGCTGGACCAGATGGTATCCCGGCTATCTTAATCATACGTTGTGCGGACTCTCTTACTTTGCCTCTGAGTATTCTGTACCGCCGTTCCTTAAAGGAAGGCATTTTTCCAAATATTTGGAAAAGTGCGTTTATTACTCCAATTTATAAAAAAGGACCTAAGGATGAGGTACAAAATTATCGTCCCATTTCCAAGCTCTGTTTATTCGCTAAAGTACTTGAAAAAATAATTTACAACCAGGTGTATTCTTCCCTTCGCCACTCATTTAGTGAAAATCAACATGGTTTCTTAAAAAACAGATCCACCGTGTCAAACCTTGTTATTTGTTCCGACTATCTAACTAGCTTTATGTCTAAACCAGCACAAGTAGATGTAGTCTATACAGACTACTGCAAAGCATTCGACAGAATCGATTATTTAATTCTTTTACGTAAACTCCTTGCAATGGGTATCAGGGGTGACTTATTCAGATGGTTTACGTCATACATCAGAAATCGAAGTCAATCTGTCGTCCTTGGTGGATATCGTTGGTCTGCAATCCATATATCGTCTGGCGTTCCACAAGGATCCCTATTGGGGCCCTTGCTCTTCTTAATTTTTATCAATGATATCGATACGTGTTTTAAAATTCCAAGATTATTCTTTACGCTGACGATATGAAAATCTTATGTCCTATTACAAGTTTGGAAAGTTGTTCTAGCCTTCAAAAGGATCTCTTCAATTTAGAAGCGTACTGTTCTAACAATAAACTCGATCTGAATGTTTCCAAATGTTTTATCTGCTCATTTACTCGTAAACCTAATTCTATAATTTATAATTATAAATTACACCATATTTCTATAAATAGAACCAGCACTATCAAAAATCTCGGTGTTACTTTTGACTCTAAATTGCTGTTTGATAATCACATTGATAACATCGTTACAAAGGCTAACAAAGCGCTGGGTTTCATATTAAGATTATCGGCAGATTTTAAAAACATAAAAACCTTCAAAATTTTTTATTGCGCTTTTGTACGCAGCCATTTGGAATATGGTTCTGAAATTTGGAATCCAAAATATAATGAATATGTGGATAGGATAGAGCGCATACAAAAAAGATTTTTGCGTTTTCTTCAATTAAAATCAAAAAAGTTTATACCCAGCTATACTCTTCGATGTAAAAAAAATCACATATTACCTTTATATGAGCGTAGAAATATCGCAGATCTCTCTTTCCTCTTTAAAATTATGAATGGTAATGTTGATTGTCCTGAACTACTAAGTAAAATAGGTTTACATACCTCATCATCTGGTTTGCGGAAACCTACACTTTTATATGTACCATACGTGAAAAGTAATTACAGGAAAAACTCTTTTATTATTCGATCATGCAGATCTTTTAATGCTACAGCACATACTCATAATGTGGATATTGATTTATTTCATTCCAGCGTTATCCAACTTAGGCGTTCACTTTCTAACAACTTCTTTTCTTTTTGATAATGTAATTTATATTTAAGTATACTGTTACTATATCTCTTCTGACACGCTCTTGTCATATAAAATATTATATAAGTGAAAACTTGTAAATGGCCTTCATTTTTGTTATAATTATATTATTTTTGTAAATTAGCTGTAAGTTTTCCAAGCAAATAAAAATAAAATAAAAATAATACTTATTACATTGTTTATGTTAGATTACGTCAAATTCTTAGGGTTTTGGTAGAGCTACTTTCTTGTCTATAACTCCGTCTGGGTTGTTTTAATTCTAAGGTTTGTTATAAGTAATGCTACCATATATAATATATAATGTCCCAATAAAATGATTTAAAAAACAATTATATATTTGATTTTTAATTATTTCGCTACCATCACAACACTATATTTTTCAGGTAGTAGCTTCGATATGAAACAAGTCAGCAACTCTAGATGCATCTTGCCTGTTCCTGTTGCAATGCAACCGCGTGTGTGTTCCGGATTGAAGGATGAGACAGCCAGTGTGACTACAAGCTGAGACATTTTATCTTAGAGATGACAACGCGTCAATGCCTTCTTTGTTTAAAGTTAGTCACAGGTGTCCCCGAGCTGTGGTAATCAAATACTATTGGACAGTTATCTCACTTACCACTCGAGTATTAACAAGTATTAATTTTTATTGTAGCTTGTGGTGTTGAAACGTTGTAATACGAGGTAGAGCCATGCTGCAGCTATATTAATTGTATAGTTGTAGCATGAATGGGTCGGCTCGACCGGGCTAGGACCACGCTCTCACAGAATATCAGCTTAATGGTGTTGTGTTTCATATGGTGAGTGTAGAGAACCGGATACCCTTTTTAATGGGAAAGAGGCATTCTATCTTAGTCCTCACGTTTTTCCATTTGCAAAACATTATTTACGAATAATGCAAGTTTTAGGTCTGAAATAAAATAACCGTGATAGTTTTATTTCCCAGAATATGTTTGCAGTATTTTTAAATATTTGGTATAAATATACGACCAATATTACCTGATATCTTCAAGAAAAGTGTCTACTCTTTTAAAGGCCAGCAACGCGTCTGTATTTCTGCTCATATTGCGAATGTATATAGACAACGTTAGTCACTTTTTTTTATAGAACAAGGGTAAATAAACGAGCAGCTGCACTAATGCTAAGCGTCGCTGCTAATTGGATGCTATAGCCCATAGATATCTACATCAATCTTTAAATGAGAATTAAAATGTAGATGCGTCGTCACACCTGAAGATTAAGATGGAATGTCCAGTAATAAACGAAATAAACACTAGTGTTTTCTATAGTATCGCGGATGCAGTTTACATACATAATTTGCACAAGAACATCTCGACCCGAAACAATTATTTGTAGGCCATGCTAATAATACTTGCGAGATTCGATCCCGCTGCATTCAGGACCGCTTCTCAGTGCTGAGCCACTGCGCCACGGAGATTTTACGTCACTTTTATTTCTATAAAACAAAACTATGAAATTTAAGATGGGCTCCCAGTTTAAGCTAGCGTACTTTGTATTCAGTAAAGTATACACATAAAATATATTTTACTTTACACTATAAAATCTTCCATAAAAAGCTTTTCCAACGTAGAAAGATTTATTGTGACTGAATGAAACCTAAATGACGGAAAATTTTGCACAGAGCACCTAATTTAATCAACAGAGAGTTGTTACAGCTGCTTAAACAACCTGTTAACGTTAAGTGCGCTGGGAGAGTTTGTTTTATGTCGACGCTGGAGCCTCAAATGTAATGCCGTGAATAAATAAATTTTCCAAAACAAATTTAAATTCAAACTTTAAATTTTTAAATTATTTTAAAGAAAACAATTAAACATCACGCATTGATCATGAGATGCGATGATCAGCGGACCTATTCGTTGACATCAGTCATATTCACTTTGCAGTCCATTGCCTATTTTATATATAGCTATAAGACCTCTCATGGTTCATACAACATACGACGCAATGTACTATAAAGTGACTGTTATTTTGACTTGAACAAAGTTAACGAATAGACCTGCAGGACAAAGTCATGAAATAATTGTATTACTGTCGGTTCTTACTACATTTATGTAGCATCAGGATGGTAAATGGATAATGTGGTTTATAGACATCTACATTTATCCTTGATTAACAATCAAAATGCAAATGCGTTGTCACCCTTGAGGTCTAAGATGGAATGCCTCGTTCCCTGTTAAAAGGGTCCACGGTTCTCTACACTTACCATACGAAATACAGCAGCATTGAGCTGCTATTTTACGCTGGTATTCTCTGAGAGCATGGTCATTTTCCGGTCGAGTCGACCCAAGCGTGCTGTAATCATAATATAGCTGCAGCAAAGCTCTACAATATTTGAGTTTATTCAGACGTCCGGAAGTAGGTACAAAATAATTATAAAATTTCATCACATATTGGTCAACTATTTTATTTTAGGTAAAGCGCAAAAAAGTTTCTTAATTATTAATTAACTATGTTTCGGTAACATGTGAAGTCCGGAAATAGCACTTCAAACGATTATTTTAACGATAATGCAGGAACAACAATCCGCCGGCGGTTAAAACGCTAAAACCACACCTGAGCGATTAATAGTTTAGATTAATTATATAACCTACTTATTTAATTATATAACCTATATCAAATGATCACCACTGCATGTGCTGAGTGGTAGAAAATGCCTTTAGGCAATAAGTCGCCCTTTCTATCCTTTTTCTTAGGAAATGCAATAAAGAGTTTTTATATATAAATAAATACATTTAAATTAGTAAGCCTGCCAAGTAGCCAAGGTTGAGTCCGAAATGTTGAGTGATGTGCAAAATTAAATCGATTATACGATTATCTTACTCCCCGACTGAACGAGGGAGTTTCCAGTTGTTCCAAGTCGATAGACTTGCCGCTACGTTCTCGCTCGCTCACATCGAGTTGCACGACTGCATGCTTCAGTATAGAGGCATTTAATTCCGCATATTTACTTATGATACCTAGAAGAAGCTTGCAGTTTTGTTGTTGTACCTAACTCTCAGTGTTTCAACCATCGGTATATATTATGAAGTCAATGGTAAATTTGATCTTACATATTTTTTTATAGGATAGAGTGACAAACGTGCACACAGTCCACCTGATGGTAAGTGGTTGCTGTGGCCCATAGACATCTACATATATCCTCGTTTGCGAATCAAAATTTAAAAAAAATGCAGATGCGTTGTCACCTAGGAGGACTAAGATGGAATGCCTCTTTTCCAGTAAAAAGGGTCTCCGGTTCTCTACACTCACCATACGAAACACAGCAGTGTTAAGCTGCTGTTTGACCCTGGTATTCTGTGAGAGCGTGGTCCTTCGCCGATCGAGCCGACCCATTCGTGCTACAACTATACTGCTAATATAGCTCCAGCATGGCTCTACCACGTATAAAAGAAATTTCTCAAGATTCAAATTCGTTCTTAGTGATAGTGAACACAATTCTTTCTTTTCAATTGTTTAAGCATCTCGGATTCGCCTATACATCCATTGACTCGCGGCGCAAGATCGAGATGTTTGCAATCGTGACCGTTTCTAAGTAGTCTGCGACAGAAAATCATCGAAAACCATCGAGAGGTTTTTAAATTCGATAAAATCGACTTATATATCTTTGCCTCATCCGTAGTAGCTAAGCCAAAGCCAAGTGTGTCTATTACTTAGGGCAAATAGTCTCTATAAAGTGAAGATGCGGGAGCTCACCCAAGCGCTCGTTGCAAATTTCAAAGTACACAAGCAACGACTTCGATGCCGCCGGCACAAAATAATTGCGTATTGCAATTTGCAAATGCTGATTTACCATGTGCTCGATGGTAAAGATAAGTTCGTGAGGAAACCTGCTTGTTTAAGGAATATAATATTTTGAAAAATCTATGAAGTCTGTGACCTTGAGCTTTCACATACGGCCAGCAGTGAAGGACGATGTCTCAGTTCCATAAGCGAGCTATAGAGAGGGCTATTCTCGGGGTTTCTCTGCGTGATAAATGATGATATCCGCAGTAGAATCATAGCCCAACGGATTAGTAAGCTGAAGTGGCAGTGGGCCGGTCATATAGCTCGAAGAACCGACAACCGATGGGGAAAATAGGTTCTCGATTGGCGACCTCGTATTGATTGGTGAAGTGTAGGGCGACCCCCCCACTAGATGGAGTGACGACCTGGTAAGACATGCAGGAAGTCGATGGATGCAGGTGGCTCAGGACCGTGCTTTGTGGCATTCATTGGTGAGGCCTATGTTCAGCAGTGGACTTCTTAAGGGTTGTAATGATGGTCATGATGATGATGAAGTCTGCATTGGATTGAACACTGTAGCAACACTAGTTAATCCTTAACCGTCTTGGAAACATGAAGAGGCCTGTGCCTCTATTAGACAAATATAGGCTGTATTTTTAGTACTTTTTCTATTACTGGTAGACGACCATTTTCATGAGTGAACAATTTTTGTACGATTCAATTAATGAAATTGTAACATATTACCTTAATTAATATGTATTTTAATTATAGTAGTATATTTTTAATTATAGTGGTATATGATGTTATATTAGCGACAGATTGTAAACATTAATTAGAGGTTATACAACGACCTTGTTCAGCGTCGACTAATGTAATTAATAATCTATCTACATGTTCACATGTTTGACTTGATCAACAGTGTAATTGATATTGAATTTTGATTAATATGTATATGAATCGTTTGCTGTATAATTTCATATCAAAGTTTAATTTAAACGTGTTTTAATGAATAAATTATTTCGATTTACTAGTTGATTTGAATTTTGAATCCCTGGATTCCCTCAAATTTGAACTCGTGCATGTCTTTCTAGGTCATCTTTCCATATAGTGTTGGCCAATCTAATATTTTGCTTACCGGTACGAGGCCGCTACTCGAAATCCTTTCTTCCCCATCAGTTGTCAATCCCTTGATCCATATGGTCGGTCTATTACCACTTTAGCTTTCTAATCGGTTGGGCTATGTGAGTTCCTCTGGTTCTACCATTCCGAATTCCAACACGCAGAAAAATTCAGAGTATAGGTAACCCCCTACATAGCTGGCTGATCGACCTTGAGCTATCTCATACGGCTAGAGGAGGAGGCAACTTCGAGCGAAGTGTTTTAACAACTACCGGCATAGGTGCGACACGAACAATCTACATCACCTTTTTCCTACCTTTTATTCATGGCTTTATATTATTGTCCATGTTTATTGTATACATATTATACACACACTACTCACTAACTCATACACACATATATATATATACACACACACACACACACACACACACACACACACACACACGCGCACGCGCGTGTGTGCCCGCACTCATATAATCTCGCACCCAAACCTATATTTATAAATGTTTACCTTAAAAGCTCAGTGATTAATGGTTATTAAGATAAAGGTCTAGTGACCTGTAACTCCTGTCCTGTTTTAATTACCTACTTCAGGTACCAACGAAAAGGGGTACAAAATTTTTCCTTCAACTGTATATCAAAATTTTAAAAGAAATTGTATTAATTATAATATTATTGTCAGATCTATTCAATGGGAAATGTAATTGAAGTCTGTAATTTTTTTAAAAATAGTGACAAAAGGGCAAGCTGTCCACCTAATTTTTATGTGTGTGTGTGTGTGTGTGGATGCTGTGGCCCATAGACATCTACGTCTATCTTCGGTTAATAATCAAAATGCAGATGCGTTGTCACCCCTGAGGATTAAGATGAAATGCCTCGTTTCCAGTCTCCGGTTCCCTAAATTCACCATATGACACACACAACAGCATTAAGCTACCATTTTAGAGACCATAACATAGCTGTAGCAAGGCTCTACGACGTAGAATAATGCTACGGTCATCCAGCGATTTTTCATTAATGGCAAATCGAAGGTGTAATGGTTGCAATACATTGTATGTCACAATGTATTGCAACCACACTACATGACACCGTAATATAATATAAATATAATAATAATATAAATCTAATAATGGAAATAAATATAATATATCGCTCACTGCTTACGCAAATACCTACGTAGAGTTAAATAAATTATTAATTTTACGCATCGCTTACTTAACAATATTAATAAATAAATATTTACGCTTAGGTTGTGTGAGTCTGAATTCTTGACGCATGAAATTCTATGTAAATTTATATTGAGGGTTGAAGGTCGAAGGAAAAGGTTTTTGTATTTAATATATACCTACTTATACAAAATAAATATTCCTCTTTTTTCTTTTTCGTTTTCATTTTTGAAAGGGTCTGAATATAGCAATGTTTTATATGTGGTAGAGCCACGCTGCACCTATATTATGGTTGTAGCCTGAACTGGTCCGCTCAACCAAAGAATACCAGCGAAAGATAGCAGCTTAATGCTGCTATGTTTCGTATGGTAGGTAAAGAGAAATGGAGATCCTTTTTAATAGAAACGAGGTATTTCATTTGGTCCTCAAGGGTGACAAAGTATGTAGGTGGCTATCAGCCATAATGTCCACTTACCATAAGGTGAACTGTGTGCTCATTTGTTACCTTTATTCTATAAAAAAAAAACAATATATTTTCAACATCGGAAACGGAAACGAGGTCTTCCATCTTAGTACTCAGGGGCGATTGATACTTAATTGTGTGCATTTTGATACTTAATTGAGCTTAAATGAAGAATATGGGCTACAGCATCCACTTACCATCAGGTGGACTGTGTGCTCGTTCGTATATTCTTATTTTATAAAATAAGAGGGCTTTAAAACTATGAATAATGAACACATTGTAATTTCATTAATATCGGATTAAGTTCCCCTTTTCCATGTTCAAAGTTTTTAATGATTGCTGGATCTTTGTTACTCGTTAGTTAGCGAACTACACAAAGGAGTGCAGCGTTTCTTAGCCATTTTTTGTCGGTTATCAGCGAGGACGTGGTCCTAGTATCGTTGTTTGTTAAAAATTAGTCTCGAAATTATTTAATAAACGGCATATTCAGTACAGTGTTGACTCTTAAGTTATAAAAATCATAGAATACAGTATATTAAACACAAAATATCCTTAAAATAATACGATTCAAATATGCAAACAATATAGGATAAGAGTGACAAACGAGCGCACAGTCCACCTGCTGGTAAGTGGTTGCTGTGGGCCATAGGCATGTACATCCTCCTCGATTAAGAATCAAAATGCAGATGCATTGCCACCCGTGAGGACTAACATTGAATGCCTAGTTTCCAGTAACGCCCTGTTTCTGGTAAAGTGTCTCCGGTTCTTTACACTCACGATACGAAACACAGCAGCGTTATGCTGCTATTTTAAGCTGGTATTCTGTGAGAGCGTGGTCCTTGCCCGGTCCAGCTGACCCATTCGTGCTACAACTATACCAGTAATACAGCTGCAGCATGGCTCTACCACGTAAAAAGACCAACACCAACGTAATCTAGATAATTACTTCTTCCTTGCTTAACGCAGATTACACCCAAGCACGGTAACAGTTCTTTTCTGCCGACTTCCAAAAAGGAGACGGTACTCAATTCGAGTGTATGTTTTTTTTTTTTTTTTTTATGTGTGTTACCTCATAACTTTGTACTGGGCGAACCGATTTCGATGATTCTTTTTTTATATGAAAGCTAATAGTTCTCATGTGGTCCCATATGAATTTGATCAAGGTCAGACCAATGGTTATTGAGTTATTCTCAATAACTTATATTGAAGTCGGCTGTACAAAATTTTTAATTTTAAATTATGTAGGACAATGGTTGCCAACCAGGAGACATTTGGTAGGTAGTCAATACAGCGACTTTTAGAAAATTATATATAACCGGCCAAGTGCGAGTCGAACTCGTAAGTGAAGGGTTCCGAACTATCGTAAAGCACGATTCTAGTAAGGGAGCCCTCTTTAATTTTAAATTTATGTTTATTTATATTATTTGTTGTTATTGCGGCAATATTCGGTGAAAATTTCAACTATCTACCTATTACAGATCATGAGATACAGCCCGCTGACAGACAGACGGACGGACGGACGAACAGCGGAGTCTTAGTAATATGGTCCCGCTGGTAACCCTTCGGGTACGGAACTCTAAAAATTAAGATTTAATACTTGTAAAGTCAATAAGATTATTTTTTAAATACATAATACACATTTATACATGTTATGAATACATAGGCGCCTATTCTATCACATGCATTAAAAACCACAAACGTTTTTTCACAGCGATATCCATTATAGGTATCTTAATGTTCTTAGTCAGTATATCACTGATTTTACAGTGCGGTAGCGTCTTACATTTTTAGCCGAATTAAAAAAAAAATGTTCTCAATTCGCTTATTTTCTATGTACTTTACGTGATATTTTCGTCAATTGTAAATCGGCGCGGGAAAATAGGGGATGTAGTTTTTAAATTCAGACCACATTGAAATTGTAATATTTCTGAGTCCACTCAAAAGGTAAAAAAAAACTTTTAAGAAAAAAGTAATTTCCACAGTAGGAATTAAGACCTTTTGTATAGTCTGTTCCCTAAGATAGTGTTGGTACACCCGCACTTATTATTTTGCTTTTATTTTATCATTTTTGCTGTGTTTGTTAAATAAATATTTTTATAGTCTAAGATTAAAGCAGAATACTGTGGTTATTGTAATAAAATGCGAATATAAATAATAAACACAAGTTACGTAGCAAGGAACCATTCACTACGGAACTTTATTTTAAAATGACAAATTCTCCTGCGGGTGTACGCCGCACGCGGTTACCTTTGAGTAGCGGCGGCACCTATGACAAGTTGCAACACTTGCCAAGGCGGCGGCACAAAGGCGACGGTATCTAAGCGAACAGACTATATAGACGAATGAAAGCCCCATCTTTACACTTTCACTTTTTTTTTTATTATTTTATTCATTTAGTTATTCAAAGTCGGGTTTACTTTTTGTTTAAAGTTAATTTTTGCCTAGTTCCATGGCTCTACGTAATACACTCCGGAGGTTCGTAGTGCAGGTGCAGGGTTTTGTGTCTTGACTGAGTAAGAGAACAGGTCCTTCCTGTTGCTGCCCTATCCTAGAAAGGGCCGACAAAGGGCGGCCAGTATTAGTAAAGGTGCGGCTGGCGCTGAACGTTGCGAAGCTGGAACGCCATGAGTGCAACTCCAACATAACAAGTCCTTGCGCTATGTGTATGCGTATGATTTTCCTTTTAAAACTTAAATTTAATGCTTACCAGCAGTGCAAAGTTTGGAGTCCTCGTCGTAGCCGTCGATGCAGTCTGGTGCGCCATCGCACAAGTACTGGATGGAGATACAGTTGCCGTCCACGGGACACTTGAACGGCTCGTACGGGTGGCAGTACTCTAAAAAAAGGAGCGTTGTAAGTTTTGATGGATTGATTATGCCGCCTTTGATGGACTGTTGTGGTGACATAAGATTCGTAAGGTATGACTATGGGAAACCTTATAAAAACCTAATAAAAAAACTAAAACTAGTAACTTAATTATCAGACAGTCCTACTGCCCGCGGCATTGTGCCAAGAACGCTGTCTGAGTTTCCCCGCTTAATGGCTATACTTAGCCTTTGAGCGAGAACAGAACAAGCCCTCTTATCACCAGCAGCAACGAACAGCCGCGGATGCAGTTCTTTTAGGAACTTCCCCGCACGTGGACCCCACGGACCGATAGTCTCTACAGCAAATGTCAAAAATATGTAGTCCTCTCAGAGACTCATATTTGCGCCACTTACTCAGTTCAGCTGCCTCTGATTATTATTTTATTTTGTTATTTTATCATATTAAACATTTTTATTTATTAAGTTAAGTAACTTACAATAAATATTTTGATTTTGAATTTTTCCTTTTGTCAACCGTACTAGCATCCGGCAAAGTTTCTGCGCGCGGTTAATAACTACAAATGTCAATAAAAGGACACCTTAAAACTCAATTCTTATTTGAAATAAATAAATAAATTTCTCCGAAGACAATTATTTGCTCTTACTAATACGGCTAATAAAGACCAGTGATCTTAGAACAACAACAACGACCCTGGAGGATGTAAACGGAACTATGTTTTGTTGGAATTACTCAATGGCGCTACGAACTCAAAACGATAGAATATTCATACTCAGGGGGCTGTTCAATGTTAAGTAGTTTTCGAAGCTCGTTACCAACGTGATAACAGTGATTTAACATCCAGTGAAACGCTTTCAACTTAAGGAAGCGTAATAAAGGTGTCTTTAATGTTATATTCTATAGAAACAATAGGAATATGCTCCGTTATAACAATTTATTACCTCTTACCTATATTTGCCGCCATATAACAGTACTAGCACTGGTGTATTCAATTCGGAAGGATACAGAGAGCAAGTATACCTAATTACAAGCTGTGAGGTATTCCATCTAAATACCCAGATGTGACAACGCATCTGTAGCCCTCTTGTTTGAAGTTGGCTGCAGGTGTCTATAGACTGCAGTACTTTTTTATAGGATAGAGTGACAAACGAGCACATAGTCCACCTGATGGTAAGTGGTTGCTGTGACCCATAGACATCCACATCTATCCTCAATAAAGAATCAAAATGCAGACGCGATGTCACCCATGAGGACCAAGATGGAATGCCTGTTTCCCAGTAAAAAGGGTCTCCGGTTCTCTACATCCACCATACGAAACAGCAGTAAGCTGCTGTTTTATGCTGGTATTTTGTAAGAGCGTGGTCTTTCCCCGGTCGAGCCGACTCATTCGTGCTACAACTATACCACTAATATAGCTGCAGCATGGCTCCACCACGTATAAAACTTACTATCAAGTGGACTTATACTTACTGTCACTTCAGTTTTATAAAAAAATATCTTCACTTCACTAATTAGTCTACCAGTCTGCTCTAATGTGTGTTATTTTTTAAAATTGAATCGTAATTATTTATATTTTTTTTAAACTTAAAATTTAAACTTTATAAATTACTGGGGGGTTTTGGCGGGAACTTGCTTATTTTTCACCCTCTCAGCACACACTCATTCCTTAGTTAGTTTTTTCTTAATGTAAGTTATTTTATATTAAGTACCATTGTAATATAATAAGCTACACATTGCGTAAATTTGTGTATACCTGTAATTTGCAAACATACTTAACCATATACTTTTGTTATCTTATTATTGTTAATTTTTCATGTGTTTTGCTGTTGGTGTACCTTATAAATAAATAAAAATAAATAAACCTGGCCGGCGACGGATTGTGACTCCTTTATTATTTCTTAAGTATTTGAAATGGATTTTGATACGTAAAAGTAGTGCAGTCATGTGGATTAAATGTCTGCGTATATGAACTGTTAGTGGAAACAATGAAACAAGTGCTCTGATTGTGATATAAACCTCAAGATAAGGTTTCGGCTTAGGTGCCTTGAGGTACTATCGTAATCAACTGTCTGCTGGCTACCGTTAAAATCTCCCAAAAACTTCACTATATCGACACGCATCAACATTTTCTGAAGAAGTTTTGAAACAAATTAATTTAAAATATATTTCTTACTTGACACTGGCAAAAGTACAACAGCACAAGTCCATTACCAAAGAAAAAAAAAGTAATACACTTCTCCTTATTCACTTTTTTTTAACAAATGCATAAAGTAACAATGAACTACTATCCGTCACTGTAAGTCGACGACCGATATTTCTTAGGGTTGACCTATTTGGAACTCTCTTATTCCTTAGGTGCCATTTAATGACATCAAGCCGCAGTCGTTAGAAGTAAGTAGACACGACTAGCTCGTTCCACATGAATCAACGTTGGAGCGGTAATTACGTTTTATCGCCTGGCTGACCGAGTTACGTATTGAAGTAAATCGGGATAATCGTATTACGTTTTTATCAAACTGGCACGGTGAACGTTGTTTTTTTTCTGATAGATTCTTTTGATTTATAGAATAAGGGTGACAAAAGAGCACACATTCCACCTGATGGTACATTCATCCTCAATTAAGAATCAAAATGCAGATGTGTTGTTACCCCTGAGGACTGAGATGGAATGACTCGTTTCCAGTAAAAAGGGTCTCCGGTTCTCTACAGTTACCACACAAAACACAGCATTATTAAGCTGCCATTTTATGCTGGTATTCTGTGAGAGCGTGGTCCTACCCCGGTTGAGCCGACCCATTCGTGCTACAACTAATTATGCTACAGCGTGGCCACGTAAAAAAAATAGGATGACAATTTTTTTTTAGTTTTTAAAAAACGTTACCCCCACACTAGGATTAGGATTAGGATTAGGTAAGTTCATATTGCGTAGATCGGATCAAACATTAATAATTTTTAATCTGAAGGTGGCCGTGGTTAACTATGACATTGGGACCCCCCGTGACCATGGGTGCTGTTAAGTGCTCAAAACGTCGGGAATATAAAATCAGTTAATATACGCGGTAAAATCCGTAAAAACAGTTTTATTTAAAAAAATTATAACTTTTAACAAAAAGTAAAATCTGACTTGAAATTTCTAAGAAAGAAGTTATTTATTTGCTAATCTTAGAGGTGAAATATTTCCACCAAATTTGTATGGGACGACCCTTGAAATATAACCTATTTCATAAAAAAATATTAGTGGACATTCTGCGACGATATCGCGTGACATACATACAAAAAGAACATACACACGAATTGAGAACCTCTACCTTTTTGAGGTCGGTTAAAAATGTTATAGCATGAGTGTTTGTATTACGAAATTCTCAGTCGTAGCTCGAAATCAGGAAGTTGGTAGGACTTCGGTCGTGTTGGATTGCCGTTCAATAGGAACATGAGAGTGAAGGAGTAAATAATGCACCTGTGTTTGCGTCACACTTGTACACTATAGTACTATTCTGGGCATATGACTAGTCTACGTTTAGATTGGCTGCCATGGCATTATTATATAACAATGAATAACTAATGTAAAATAATATGACTGTTTGAAAACCAGAAATCGTTAGTTTTTTAAAACTTTTTTTTAATAAATAAGAGGGGGCAAACGAACATACAGCTCACATAATGGTAAGTGACTATTGCAACCCATGAGCAATTGCAACACCAGGGGGATCGCAGGTGCGTTATCAAACTTTGTCTTTTGTGTAACAATATTTTAATTCTAACATATTTTGTTTGGTTTAGCTAAGCGGTTAAGCGCTCTTCGTAAATACCACGCAATTAATCCGGGTTCCGTTCTTGTCGCCACCAATGATAATTAAATGGAGAAATAGTTTGAGGACTTGTGAATATTGTCACCTTGCACTGGAGCTGTGTGCAGAGGGCTAATTACTGCTACTTCATAAAAATTATTAATTGATAGAATTCCATCATTAACTAGAAGACTGTCTGGGTAGGTATCATCGTCGTACCAATTTCTATGTTCAGACAGTAGGGCGTGACTCCTGTCTTGAGGTATTCTTTTTTTTAAACAATAAGGGTGACAAACGAGCACACAGTCCAACTGATGGTAAGTGGTTGCTGTGGCCCATAGACATCTACATCTAACATCGTTTGCGAATTAAAATGCAGATGCGTTGTCACCCCTGAGGACTAAGATGGAATGCCTCATTTCCAATAAAAAGGGTCTCCGGTTCTCTATACTCACCATACAAAACACAGCGGCATTCAGCTGCCATTTTGCGCTGGTATTCTGTGAGAGCGTGGTCCTTCTTTGGTCGAGTCGACCCATTCGTGCTACAACTATACTATTAATATAGCTGCAGCATAGCTCTACCACGTATAAAACCCTTCATTTCAGGGCCATATAGTCAGTATTTATTTATTTATTTAATATTTAGTGAACCTTACAAACAATATACGATCAAAAGGCGGATCTAATGTTAAAAGCATTCTCTGTCCGTTAACGTTGACGCATATAACAGGCTGTGAGACATTCTATCTTAGTCGTCAGAACTCAAAAGCGACAACGCCTCTTAGTCCATTGGCTAAGACAATAGCCACTTACCATCAGGTGGATAGTAAGTTCGTTTGTCACTTTAGTATTATTGTTACGAGCTTGGAGTTCGAGACAATTGAAAACTGCCGATTGAATTACCAAAATTGACACTTTAATTACAGAGCACTAATTACAGTCTAAAACCACACTAATAATAAAACACAATTGTGCTACTGATCAATATAGTTCGCAGTTATTTCGCTTCTAAGTATTCTCTTGTATCGCCAATTCAATACTGACTCAGTCGTGGTCTATACCGGCCTTATATAGGGCCTCAGATAGTTTCCAGAACCTTCTACTGTAGCGACATCTAGAATGTTTGAGTACATATCGGTCCCGATATTTCTAGAAAGATCTTGACTCTCTTAGTTCTGCTACTCGATACTAGAGAGCGCTAGTGGTAACTAGTGTTTCCATGTGCAAGACATTAATAGTGGCGCGCAACATTATTAAAAAAATCTTAGAAATGTGAGGAGATCTGTGCCTAGTGTGTACGTAAATAGGCTATTGCGTAAAATTTAAAGAATATAAAATAATTTACTCACCAGATCGCTTGGTATGATGCCCGTAAAGCTTGTTCAGGTCAAGGGTTAGAACAGCGTTGGGCAGGGCACAGCACACCGCAGCCAGCGCGGCCACGCAAGCCGCAACACGACAAGAGGACATTTCTGTAACGATAACTGTTATATAATAACTATAGCCGTATAGTGGTGACGGCGAGAATAAAATAGAATAGAACCATTTTTATTCAATATAAGACATTACAAGAATGCATATTGAGAGTCATTTAAGTTATACCACTGGTTCGGAAAAGACCTCTGTCGTGGCAAGAACCAGAAAAAACCCAGCGGGACTATTTATTTAAACAATTAATAAATTACAATAAAATATTTATTTATTATTATTTAGAATCAGCATGGTAGCGATCACCTTATTCCCAGGGGTTATTATCAATAATGTACTCTTTAGTAGTCTTAGAGTATTCAATTAATACTCTAAGTTAGTAGTATATAAACAATTATTTAACAATTTTTGCTTAATAAAAGTTTTAATTAGGGTTCCGTACCTCAAAAGGAAAAAACGGAACCCATATAGGATCACTTTGTTCTCTGTCTGTCTGTCTGTCAAGACCCTTTTCTCAGGAGCGCGTGGAGGAATCAAGTTTAAATTCATATAAAATACTCAAGTCTACTGTCCCTTAGAGCTGTGGAAAAATCAAACTTCTATGCCAACGCAATCAAAACATACAGCCGTTTATGCCGTAAATTTTCGACATTCGCAAGAAAATCAAAACCTACAGGGTACTTCCCGTGAACTCAGAATCTTGAAATTTGGTAAGAAGTAACGTTTTATAGCACAGATAAAAGAAAAATTGCGAAAAGCATAAATTTTTAGTTATATCATATAAAAAAAATATTTTTAATAATTTTTAACTTATATACCTACAGATTTGTTCGGAACCCTCGTTGTGCGAGTCCGACTTGCACTTTGCCGGTTTTTTTTATTCATACGACTTTCATATTTTCCGGGACTTTGTTGTAAAAGCGTATACATTGCCCCATGAAGGAATTACATTTGGAGTCGAGTAACTGGTATAACTAACTTGTGCTTGTTCCTAGTATTTACTGAATGTACATAACTATTCTTAATAAAACATACATATATAAAATTCATTAAAGTTGCAGCCTATTTACGTCCCACTGCTGGGCACGGGACTTCTCTCATTTCTGAGAGGGTTTTAGGGTAAGGAAATGTCTTTTAAATATATTTTTTTATTTCTCAGACATGCAGGTTTTCTCACGATGTTTTTCTTCACCGCCGAGCACGTGGTAAATCAGCAATTAAAATTGCAATTAACAATTTCATTGGTGCCGGCGGGGATCGAACCCGGGTTGCTCGCGTACTGTGAAGATTACAGCGAGCGCTAACCATCTGAGCTACCACGGATAGTAATATAATAATTATCTACCTATATCACCCCGTGGGGGGTCATAAGACGCAAGAGGGGGCAACTGAAACGAGATATGGGCAGCAGCATTTTATATATAGGATAAGAGTTTTAAACGAGCACACATTCAACCCGATGGCAAGTGGATGCTGTGGCCCATATACCAACATCTATCCTCGATTAAGAATCAAAATGCAGATGCGTTGTTATCCCTGAAAACCAAGATGAAATGTCTCGTTTCCAATAAAATACTTCTCCGGTTCTCTTCACTCACCATATTAAATACAGGAGAATTAAACTGATTTTTTACGCTGGTATATATTTACGTTATCCTACCCCGGTCGAGTCGGCCCATTATTGCTACAACCAAAATATAGCTGCAGCATGGTACTACCACGTTTAAGAAAACAATTTAATAACACTAAAAAAGTCGGTTGCTAACCCGACTGTCAAAAATGACAACTATGATATATATTCCCTATGAGGCAGTCTATGTGCAGCAGTGGATTTATAAATAATCACTTTAAATAAAAAGCCGAGGGTTAACCTTGTGAGTGCATAAACGCAATGTCGCCTAAATTGTTATATTAAACATTTTATATTCTACTAGCTGGCCAGGCAGACGTTGTTCTGCCTTTTTCTACGACCCTTCATATAAAAAAATCCTTTAATTCGTAATAAAAAAATATTGAGTGTCACCTATCAGGATAAAAACTATCCTGTCTCTCAAGTTGGATGAAACTGCACAGAGTGTGCAAAATTTAATTGAAATCAGTTCAGTAGTTTAGGAGTTCATCGCGGACAAACAACGTGACACGTAATTTTTATATATAAAGATTTTGTCACCATCCATTTGGGGTGGATTTATTCTCCATGGAAATACTTCTGAAGAATAACCTATTAAATAAAAAGCCGGCCAAGTGAGAGTTGGACTCGCGCATGAAGGGTTCCGTACCACCGTAAAACACGTTTCTAGTAGGGGAACCCTCATTAATTTTTAATTAATTTTTATTATTTGTTACATAGTGTGTCCAAATACATATTCTGTAAAAAAATTAAATGTCTACCTATTACGGATCATGGCCACAGACAGCAGAGAGCTGACTACAGACGGTCGGACGGACGGACAGCGGAGCCTTAGTAATAGGGTCCCGTTGATTACCCTTTCGGTATGCAACCCTTAAAAAAGAATCATCAAATTCGGTACACATTTGATGAAGATATCACGTAACATATCTACATACAAAAAAACATACTGTCGAATTGTAAACCTTATTTTTTTGAAGTCAGCCTAATTAAATTTAAAGTGATATAATTTCAGAGTGGTTTGCAAGATTATGTTGTGACGAGATTTAAGAAAGTAATGCATGTATGTAAGAAAATATATATGTATAAATAAATGTAAGAATAAACGGGGAAAGACTGAAAAAGTAAATTTAAGTTGCAGAACTGAACGACGGAGTAGGCAAGTGACGCCCTAGATGAAAGTTTATCGACCAAATTGGCGATATATTAAAGATGGGCCAAATTAAGAGTACCTTTAACCGACGGGCGTGTATCCATAGGTATATGGATGTAAAGGAGGCGGGAGAGGTGTGTCAGGATCGTGTCAAATGGAAGTCCGTAGTCTCTGCCTACCCCTCTGAGTGACAGGCGTGAGTGTTTATTATGATTGTGACGATACATTTACGTTGTAAATTATTCAAACTTTTAATTCAATTATAATTATTCGCGCAAGGATTCATAGGCATACAAATATAATTTTAAAACTTACATGAAACTAATTTTATGGATTTTATCGTGTTTAATTTTAACATTTTAATTCCCGACGTTTCGGGTGCTTTACAGCGCCCATGGTCACGGGGAGACTGTATGTAATTTAATGTGTAGTGCTCGCGTAAATATAAGAAATCATAATTTAAAAATTAAGTAATTTCAGCTGTTATCGACATTGCATCTGGAACCTTCTTTCTGAAGCGAAGCATTAATATTGCAGACGACGTCGTTCCATTTGGACGTATTAGAAATAAATTGCATCACGTTTTCCCGGGAGTTTCCTCTCTTGTGATGGAGTTGATGTCATTTTAAATTTTATCAAAATGAGTGACATATAATAAAATAATGTTCTCTTGGAAAATTGTTCGCTTGAATTTAATTAATTTATTTATTAACATAAGACAGTGTAATACTGGCCCTTTCTTGTTGCTACCATAATGTAGCTGCAACATGGCTTTACCGCGTTAAAAGTTTTATGTCCCAACATTGAGTGTTGGGACATAAAACTTTTATAGCTGCTTAATTTTAAGATACCGTTAGTATCGTGCTGTCTCTTCTACAATTTTAAGTCAAAGTGACTGTGAGACCACGAGACTTAACGACATCTTAACATTGAGCAGTGTATTGAGTATTTGGCCGTTAGTTTTTTAATTTAATGCTTCTTATTGGTCTAAGACGCCATTTTTATGCCGCTTAAATCCTGAAACTGAAATTACTTCAAACCAAGTAATACTTTTCGTCAGGTTGAAAACGAGATTGTGCAACTAGTGCAAGTTGCCAGTGATGATCTATGGAACTGAGACGTGGTCCTTCACTGCTGGCTGTATGAGGAAGCTTAAGGTCGCTCAGCGAGCTATGGAGAGGGCTATGCTCGGGGTTTCTCTGCGTGATAAACTTAGAGATGAGGATATGCACAGTAGAATCAGAGTGGCCGATATAGCCCAACGGATTAGTAAGCTGAAATGGCAATGGGCCGGCCATATAGTTAGAAAAACTATCAACCGATGGGGAAAACGGTACCGGCAGGCGAAGTGTAGGGTGTCCCCCCACTAGATGCAGTAACGAATTGGTAAGACATGCAGGAAGTCAATGGATGCAGGTGGCTCAGGATCGTGCTTTGTGGCATTTCTTGTGGGAGGCCTATGTTCAGCAGTGGACTTGTGAAGGGCTGTAATGATGATGTAATATTAGGTACGGCTAAAGTTTCTTCTGTAACGAACGAATCCGACGTCATTTAGTAATGAAAAAGAAACGAAACAATTCATTCTTTATCCTAATATTTATGCTCAAAAGCGTCTTTGACAAATGGCTTTAATTCATCTCCCGAAATGGCTTCGAATGTTTCATTCTAAATAAACATTCAAGTGGCACCGTGACATTTTCATTCATTCGTGAAAACCCTTAAGGGCTTTTAATATTTAACGCTGTTATATAATCAAATGATTAATTGCTTCTAGAAAGAGCCTAACTCAATTTCGGACAAACCCTTTCAAAACGTATTAACATTAGTATACAATTAACAAGAGTAAGGAACGTTAAGGGAAGTTCTGAAAACTGGAAATTTATTGTCAAACAAGTTTTCAGCAAAACCTTTATATTATAGATTTTTTTATAGAATAAGGGTAACAAACGGCAACAGTCTACCTGATGGTAAGTGGATGCTGTGGCCCATAGACATCTACATTTATCCACATTAAGAATCAAACTACAGATGCGTTGTCACCCCTGAGGACAAAGATAGAATACCTCGTTGCCAGTAAAAGAGTTTCCGGTTATCTACACTCACTATACGATACACAGCAGCATGACGCTGGTATTCTGTGAGAGTGTGGGCCTAGCCACTACCACTACGTGGGCTCCGCCACGTATAAATAGTTTAAATATTACTATTGTTATCAGACAGATGTTGCTGCCCATCTTCAGCCCCAGTTTCCCTCTGTCACCTCTTGCGACACCCACGGGAAGATATGGGGTAGTGGGTATTCTTACCTACCACTACACGGGCCGCATTATTACAGTATTATTGAAAATACGGAACAACAAAACCATAAATCTAAAAACGCCAATCTTTTATTCTTCCATTTACAGTATCGTATACCAAAATTATATATCGAAGAAAAGTAGCTTGAAATCCCTCACTGATTTATCCACGTATCTATTTCCTACTCCATCACCAGACCCTGATCACTACCATTCTGATTTCAATGAGCCTACACACGACATCTCTGCTGTTAGTTGGCGAGCAGATGGGTATCCTATAGATTTTAAGTGATGCCGGTCCAGGGATGCAGGTCGAAGTTACGTTCTTCCTAAATTTCACATCGATCTGTGAAAGTTTCTCTTTTTTCTTCAACAACTAGAAAATAACTGATGATCGTCAAACAATTAATTAATTAAATTAATTAATTAATTATGATATTATATGCATAAGCGAAACTTGGTTGTTACCAGGAATCTATGATGCTGAGTTAATTGACTCTCGGTATAACGTGTACCGTAACGATCGTGACTATGATAATTTAACTGTTAAAAAAGGTGGTGGGACCATGATTGCTGTTCGCCGAGGGATAAATGTGAGTATGCAGGGACTACGCAAATTACCTTTTATGTATGATGCTGACGTAACATGTGTTAATATTTTATTGAATCGGGCACCGATGACATCATTGTTGAGACTATTTTGTTGCTACTTCCCCCAAAATGATTATCAAGCGGCAGCGGAATTATCGTTTTATGAATATTTATCTGATCTTAAAATTGACTATCCTAATGATAAGTTTTTATTGGTAGGAGATTTTAACATAAGGGTTGCTAGATGGATCCCGAATCCACATTCTTCAGATAGTAATTTGTATCTTGATAATCCATATGATAACATATTGACATCGCAACTGTTTGCATTTTTATGCTTTAATGACTGGTCACAATATAATCACGTTAACAATATGAACGAAAGACAGTTGGATTTGGTGATTTCCGATTTGAAGTGTATTGTACAAAGAGTCGTGCCGTTGTCATTACCGGAAGATGGCCACCATCCCTCTTTATGTATTGACATAAGTATTGATTATACTCCAAGTCTGTGTCCAGCCACCCGGATAGTACGACGTTTTCATACCGCGGATTATAATGAAATTAACCAAGAACTATCAAATATTGATTGGGAAGACCATTTAAATCTAAACGATATTGATGCTGCTGTTGATAACTTTTATAAAATTGTGCGTGATGTAATAAATAGGTTTGTCCCTCTTAAAGTCGTTAAAAATAATAATAAATATCCAGTCTGGTTTAATAAGCGTCTAATTAAACTCGTAAATAGAAAACTTAAACTTCATAAAAAATGGAAAATTTATGGTAGACAGTGTGATTATGACAACTTTTCGAATGCACGGCGTGATGTTAAAAAATATGAAGTTTTGTGTTATGAACGATTTATTAATCACGCTGAGAGAAATATTCGAGTTGACCCCAAGTACTTTTGGTCGTTCATTAAATCAAAGCAAAAAAGCTGTGATATACCTGATACTCTATACTTTGGTGATATGTATGCATCGGATGGTCAGACAATTGCTGATCAATTTAATTCATTCTTCCATTCTATATTTGAGCCACCTGACAAGAACGTTATGAACTGCGAAACGGAAAATAATAATTGTATAATTAATTCTGTTTACATTGATAACGTTAAAGTCGAAAAATATTTGAAGTATCTCGATATCAACAAAGGTACTGGCGCTGATGGTATTCATCCAATCTTCCTCAAACAATGCAGTAAGCATTTAGCAGCTCCTCTTTCATTACTTTTTAATATTTCTTTGAGGCAAGGTGTGATGCCCTTGCTTTGGAAACAATCCATTGTTGTTCCCATATTTAAGAGTGGAGACAAGCACAATATAGCTAACTATCGTGGTATATCTAAACTATCTGTTATACCCAAGCTATTTGAAAAAATTATATACGATTCTCTATTTCCTGTAATCAAACCGCAAATAGTTTCAAGTCAGCACGGTTTCATCCCTGGTAGATCCACAGAAACTAACTTATGCGAGTTTCAGGATGAAACGTTGGAGGCCATGGAAAGAGGCTATCAGGTTGACGCCGTGTATACCGATTTTTCAAAAGCGTTTGATAAAATTTCGCACAATCTACTGATTGCTAAACTTTTAAACATCGGTATACACGGCGATCTCTTGAGATGGCTAACCTCATATCTGCGTGATAGGTCTCAGGCAGTAGCTGTGAAGGGCTATACCTCGAGCTTTGTCCCGATCACTTCCGGTGTGCCTCAGGGTTCTCATATCGGTCCTCTTCTTTTTAATATATTTATAAACGATGTTATACGTAGCATTCAACATTCAAAAGCATTACTATACGCTAATGATACTAAAATATTTACCTTCGTTAAGAATTTCGAACACGCTTTACTATTTCAAAAAGATTTAAACAATTTTTATGAATATTGCTCGGCAAATAATCTAAAATTAAATATTGATAAATGTTATACTATAACTTATTCTCGAAAAAAACGACCGATTGTTTACAATTATAAATTAAATAACATTTTGATTAAAAGAGTGACCGAAGTGAGGGACCTGGGGGTATATCTCGATAGTAAACTAGACTTTGCGTCTCACATTGACAAGGCTACTGCCAAGGCTTATAGAATGTTAGGTTTTGTCTTCCGACAATGCAAAGACTTCAAAAACATAAACACGTATGTTATTCTGTATAATTCTTTAGTAAAAAGTCATCTTGAATACGCATCTACGGTGTGGAACCCTATTTACGCTACTTATGTGGAACAAGTTGAAAGGATTCAAAATAAGTTTCTGAAAAGACTTAGTTACAAATTTAAAGATCATTCTGCGCTACATCATTCATTAGAATTACGGCGTGAACATAGAGATCAGGTGTTTCTGTTTAAACTTTTACATAACTATATAGATTCCCCCTTCCTTCTAAGTCGTATTTCATTTAGGTGCCCTAGGTTGAGTGCTCGCTCCAACGCAGTTTTCTCTACTCCTTTTTGCAGAACTAAGTATTCGAAAAACCGGTTTCTGGTTCGTGCTTGCAACACACATAATGAGCGTTATAACCATATTGACATATTTAACTGCAAACTAAACGGTTATATTACATCTATTAAGCAAGTTGATTATGCTTAGGTGGTGTGTGTACTTCTTGTCCCCTATCTAATTATAAAATTACCTTTACTAATATTGCTATTAGGTATGCAGTAAGTATATCCTTCAAAAATCTTAAAACTCAAATATGTATTTCATTTAATTATGTTTAAAGTTTTCGCAATGTAATTCTCAACGTTGGAAACTGTTCTGGCTAATGTATTGTTAACATTCATCTTACATTCAAATGTGATATAAAAGCTGTAAGTTTCTTTAAATAAATAAAAAAAAAAAAAAAAAAATTCGAGTCGCTCTTAGTTGGATGCGGTCTAATGGAAGGAGCTAATTCTGAGGTGCTCCGGTCCAGAAGTGAAAATAGTATTTCATGTAAGGCCGAGCTTATGCCTTGTAAAATTACAAGCCATGTGCCGGTATGAAACCCTATCCCGCACTACTGAGCACGCTAAGCTTTTTAAAGACAAATTATGTTGCGTGTATGCGTATTTCATATGTCGTTCAGATGTTTTATTCTCTAGACATGGAGGTTTCCTCTTTGTTTTCTTTCACTGCCAAGCATCTAATAGATTAGCACTTGAAATTGTAGTATACAATTTCGAAGTTTTTACGTGGTAGTATAGACACATGCTGCAGCTATATAGTAATACCACGATTGGGTCGGTTCAATCACGCCCTTACAGAAAACCAGCGTGAAATAGCAGCTCAATGCTGCTGTATTTCGTATGGTGAGTATAGAGAACCTTTTTGATGGATACAAGACAGTCCATCTTAGTCATCAAGTCGACAATGCATCTATCATCTTTTTATACGTAGTAGAGCCGTGCTGCAGCTATATTAGTAATATAGTTGTAGCACGAATGGGTCGGCTCGACCGGGGAAGGACCACGCTCTCACAGAATACCAGCGTAAAATAGCAGCTGAATCCTGCTGTGTTTCGTATGGTGAGTGTAGAGAACCGGAGACCCTTTTTACTGGAAAAGAGGCATTCCATCTTAGTCCTCACGGGTAACAACGTATCTGCATTTTGATTCGCAAACGAGGATAGATGTAGATGTCTATAAGCCACAGCATCCATTTATCATCAGGTGAACTGTGTCCTCTTTTGTCACCCTTATTCTATGAAAAAAAGCTTGCTCTTGTACTGTATAATTCACTGAGTTTCCACACCTATATTTGCAGTGTTTAAAATTAAAACAATAATTTAGTTTGACGTTATTTCCGTAATGGCGTCCCGTGTAATTTGCATACTGCTAAATGGATTTTCTGATTTTGCTAACGGCAGTTAGAACAGATTTACTGTTTTGTAAGTAATAAATGTGACAAGTACGTACATCGGAAATTAAGTTGTGAAAGTGATGAGCTCCAGTGTATACGTACCTATATGCTTTTAAACATTATTTTGATATAATTTAATTTAAAACATACGTAGGTCACTCAATAAGTTTTGATATATACAAAAAGTATTCTAGATGCTATTAATATTTATTTTACATCTTTTCAAAATATTCTCCATATTTTGAAAAGATGTAAAATAAATCATGCTCTATACTAAGTTCCATTCGCCTGAACCAACTCTGAAAACACTTTTGCCAGTCTTGATCTGACGGGTCGGAAATCGCTTCTTGGTAGGCAGCCACGGCTTCTTCGGCGCTTGAAAAAAACCTGCCTTTTATTTTTTCTTTGACTTTTGGGAAAAAAAATAAATCACAAGGAGCTTAGTCAGGGCTGTAGGGTGGGTAACTTAGAGTTTCAGCACCAGATTCCTCAATAAATGCTTTTGTTCTAAGGGAGGTATGTGAAGAGGCGAAAGCCGAAGCCCGTTCTTTGGTGTTCTATCCCGTACAGCTTGAAAAAATTTGGGCAATGGAACTGTAGTATACCATTCAGAGTTGACTGACACACAATTTTTCTAGCATTGACATCGACAAATGTCCGCTCCGTGAAAAAAAACTAGCTACCATTTTTTTGCCGACATTGCGAGGTTTTTGCAGTTTTGTAGGAAAGTGTCCTTCTGAATAGACCCATACCGATGATTGCCTTTTATATTTCAGATCATGTTGATAGATCCATGTCTCGTTACCAGTAACGATTTCTGAAACACGCCTAGATGGCCGGTTTTCATAACGTAGACGCATTTCATGGCACCAATCCACAGGAGTCTGTTTTTCGCTTTCGGAGAGCAAACGAGGGATTCATCGACAACAAAGCTTTCTCACTCCAAGATTTATTGTAGGATGTATTTATTGTAGGATGGTATGAATGCTCCCCGAACTAATGCCTACAATCTTTTTGATGTCCGTATATGTGATTCGTGTCTCCTCGATGTCGTGTCTTCTCGAACCAATATTTCAGTAGTCCATACACTGGTTCGAAAAAAAAACCTCTGTCCTGGGAAGAACCAGCAAGAAACCCAGTGGGACTTTTTTTTAAAAATAACAGCTTACAATCATGTATGTTACACAAATTAACAACTCAACAAATTAGAAATAGCTTGGTAGCGATCACCTCATTTCCAGGGGTTATTATCATCTATAAATTCTTTAATATTATAATAACCCTTTTTATACAAACTTAGTTTAATAAAGTTTTTGAAATTTGAGCAGGTCAAATTTTGTATATTTTCTGGAATTTTGTTGTAAAAGCGTATAGATCGCCCCAAGAATGAATTACTGACTCGATGGAGTCGAGTAACTGGTACTACTAGCTTGTGTCTGTTCCTAGTATTTACAGAAATAATATCACTTATTTATGTAAAACTACTTTTATTTTTATATACGTACATTTCATTTTCATAAATGTATTGAGAGGCCAAAGTTAATATATTAATTTCCTTAAACTTTTGTCGCAGCGACTCTTTAGGCTTTAAATCATAAATTGCTCTTATGGCCCTCTTCTTTAAAACAAATATAATTTCAGTGTCAGCTGCGTGTCCCCATAGCAAAATACCATACGACATTATGCTATGGAAATAGCTAAAGTAAACGAGTCTAGCTGTTTCTACACTAGTTAGACTTCTAATCTTTTTTACGGCATATGCTGCAGAAATAAGTCTGCTTGCTTGTTTTGATATATGGGGGCTCCATTAAAGCTTCGCGTCTAGTGTGATTCCAAGAAAAATCGTGGTGTCTACAAGACTCAGTTTTTCCCCATTTAAAATTACATTAGTATTTAATTGTTTGACATTTGGAGTCATAAATTTCATACATTTCGTTTTAGTGCCATTTAAATGCAAATTATTAACATTGAACCAATTTAGATATAGCATTATTTACTTCGTTATATTTTAGCAATTATCGATTTAATTTGAAAATTAAAGAAGTGTGATCTGCAAATAATGGTTATCTCCTCCTATGTAAGGTAATTCATTAATGTATACAAGAAACAGAAATGGGCCGAGAATTGAGCCTTGAGGCACGCCCATGTGTACCATCGACCCGGAAGAACTCATACTGTTAATGACAACTTTTAGCGTTCTCTTACTTAAATATGAAATAATTAATTTAAGAGAATCACTTCTTACACCGTAGTGTTGAAGTTTTCTGATTAATGTTTCATGGTGAACACAATCGAAGGCTTTGGATAGGTCACAAAATTTACCCAAAGCATCCTGTGAATTCTCTCATGTATTAAAGATATATTTAATCAGCTCAACACCGGCATCAGTTGTCGAGCGACCCCTTGTGAAACCAAATTGATTTTTATGAAGTAAATTATTTATATTAAAGAAATTTAACATTTGATCAAGAATAATTATTCAAAAATCTTACTAAGTGTTGGTAGTACAGAAATAGGTCTAAAATTGGCGGGGTCTAATGTACTACCAGATTTAAATAAAGGTATTACTTTACTATACTTCATTAAATCAGGAAACACACCATTGTTCGGTTAAACCAAATTTAAAATCATAATATATCATAGCGCGAAATGTTCACGGTTAAGATCCATCGTTTTAAATGGAAAGCGCAAGAAGCGTTGCAGGAAAAGTAACAGAACTTTGTTTTTTTTAATATTGAGCAATTGGCTTATAGAGTTCTATTTTTAAATAAATTTTCTTTTTAGAAACTTATAACACGGATGCGTTCCATTTTTAAATTTCGAACATTTCAAAACTTATTGAGTGACCTACGTATTGCATGCTATATGTATTCAACGTGACTTTTATTGCTATTTACGCTTTAGAAATCTTATATTCGATCTTCACATACAACGCTAACTTCATGTCTAGGTATATTATCATCGGATTGTAATAAAGCCAAGAGGGGGAGCCAGGAGACCATAGTACAGGGTAACCTAGTTTGGACTCTTGTCTCCCACAACAACTGAAAACTCTAAAAGTATTTATGAAAGAAATATAACAGTGTAAAAAGTGGGAAAAATAAATGTTTATCATTATTATTAAATAATGTCCACTAAAAACCTATAAAATGATTTCTTATATTGAATTAAACTACTTTTACGGATGTTATCGTGTTTAATTCTACTTATTTTAATGGGTATTACCACATGTTTGGGAGTCGAGCCGATCTAACCATATTTAATGAATGGATCATAACTAGTTGGTAGGATTCCTAGGAGTTTTACGTGGTAGAGCCACGCTGCAGCTATATGAGTAGTATAGTTGTAGCACGAATGGGTCGGCTCGCCCGGGGAAGGACCACACTCTCACAGAATACCAGCGTAAAATAGCAGCTTAACACTGTTGTGTTTCGTATGGTGAGTGTAGAGAACCGGAGACCCTTTTTACTGGAAAAGAGACATTCCATCTTAGTTCTCATGGGTGACAACGCATCTGCATTTTAATTCGCAAACGAAGGTAGATGTAGATGTCTATGGGCCACAGCAACCACTTACCATCAGGTGGACTGTGTGCTCGTTTGTCACCCTCTCCTATAAAAAAAATTCGTCATGTCTGTCTGTCTGTCTGTCCATATGTCACAGCCACTTTTTTCCGAAACTATAAGAACTATGCTGTTGAAGGTTGATAAGTAGATGTATTCTGTGAACGGCATTAGGATTTCCATACAAAAATAGAAAAAAAAAACAATAAATTTTGGGGATCCCATACTTAGAACTGAAACTCAAAAACTTTTTTCCATCAAACCCATACATATGGGGTATCTATGGATAGATCTTCAAAAATGATATTGAGGTTTCTTATATTATCATTTTTTTCTAAACTGAATAGTTTGCGCGAGAGACACTTCCAAAATGTGTGTCCCCCCCACCACTGTAACTCCTAAAATAAGAGAATAATAAAACTGAAAAAAATATATGATGTACATTACCATGTAAACTTCCACCGAAAATTGGTTTGAACGAGATCTAGTATGTAGTTTTTTGAACGTCATAAATCGTAAATTATGTTACTTGCTGCTACGGAACCCTTCATGGGCGAGTCCGACTCGCACTTGGCCGCTTTTTTTTTAATTGGCTGCAGGTGTCTATAGACTACATTAGCCACTTGCCATGAAGTGGAGTGTAAGATCATTTGTCACTTTATTTTTTAAAAAAATAATTATAACTAATTAACAAAAAGTAAAAACCGAATTGCTAAAAAAGGTGTTATTTATTTGCACCATTGAAGTATAACCTATTTAATAAAAAAAGAATTATATTATTTTTTTATTCCTTAAAAAATTGTCCAATATGAAACATTTTCCCCTATTTTCACCCTTGAGGGTGGAAGTTGGGATCGTGAGGTCCATGGCGGGATCGTGAGGTCCATGGCCCTTTACGGGGCCCCGGTGTGGGCGCGTGGTTTGGCGCGGCTTGCCGTCCACCACCTAAACGCGCCCCAAAGGGTGGTTGCCGTAAAGATGGTTCGCGGCTACCGCACGATCTCCCGCGAGGCGGCGAGCCTCCTTGCCGGATTGCCGCCATGGGATCTGGAGGCGATAGTCCTCGCGCGCCTGCACGAATGGCGCGCGGAGGCACTATGCCGGGGGGAAACCCCGCTGCCGCGGCAAGTTGTCGCGCAGCGGACAGACTTCCGGCATGATCTCATGGCGACATGGAGAGAGCGACTGTATCAACCCCGTGCTGGGCACGCCACTATAGCGGCGATAAGACCCCTCTTTGAGGAGTGGCTTGAGAGACGCCACGGCGTCTTCACCTTCCACCTGACGCAGGTCCTCACCGGACACGGTGTGTTCGGGAGGTTCCTGCACCGAATCGGGCGGGAGGAAACGCCTGGGTGCTCCCACTGCGAGGATCGACCGGAGGACACGGTGGAGCACACCGTGGAGGTGTGCCCTGCTTGGGCGGAGCACCGCCGTGTCCTCGTAGCGGCGATAGGCGGCGGCGACCTCTCGCGTCCGGCCCTGGTCGAAGCCATGGTCCGGAGCGAGACGGAATGGGATGCCGTCACCACCTTCTGCGAAGCAGTTATGCTAGCGAAGGAGGTGGCGGAGCGGGAGAAGGAAAGAGCAACAGCTTTCCTTCCCGGCCGCCGCGGGAGACGCCCCGGGCGTCGGGGGCTACGTCGTGGCCCCCGGCCACCGTAGGCGCGGGCCTGTGGACGGCGAGCAATGGGTAGCTCGCCGTCCGTCCGTCTAACGACGACAGGCCGTGTCGACGGCGCGTTTTGTTCCACGCGCGCCTCAAAGAGCTGTCAGCAGCGTGAAGGGGCCCGCAAGGGCCGACGCCTGCCGGGGCTGCGGGCTGTTCGAAAGAGATACCGCGGCTCCGGAACGTAAGGGCACTGAAGGAACACGGATGGTTTTTAGTCAGTAAAAGTACTCCCTTCCGCTCAACACACAGCGAAAGGCGTCATTAGATGATTTACCATCCGCAAAAAAAAAAAAAAGGGTGGAAGTTTCTCTTCAAAATATAATATAATTTTAATGGGAATGCCCTTGAGGTAAAACCTATTTAATAAAAAAAAAACAATCATTAAAATCAGTTCGCAATCTGCAAAGATATCGCGTAACTTATAGACAAAATCTAATTGACCATCTCCTTCTTTTTGAAGTTCGTTTAAAATATATTAAAATGCTATTTCCACATAAATTTTAAACTTAAAAACTTATTACCACATTACAGTTTCTCACATCGCTGTCAATTGCTTTAAAACTAATGCGAGCTGCTGCAGTGCAGTTTCGTAAGTTAGAGATCTTGGAGCGTGGAGAGAACTACGATAAAGCATTAAAAGTACTTACCACAGCTATCGATTTTAAGGAAGGTTTGTTATCTGATTGTTTAACGTTGAAGTCACGATCAACAAAATGAAAGAAAGGTACAATATATTTATAAGTAATGATAAACAAATATACGGAGAAAAGGAAAGGTATTACCTAATCAACCGATATACATCATATTAGTAGATTTGACTGCATCCTTGATCTAGTGTTCCGGGTTCAAATCCCGGGTTGAGCCAAAATTTAGTTATTGGGTTTTCTCAGTTTCACCCCCGTTCCTCGGAAAATACGTAAAGCCGTTGGTGCTACGCTTGATTTCTCTTCGTGACTCTCTCCGCTTATGGATGGATTAACGTTCCATCGGACTATGAGAGTGAGGGAGCAGAGAGAGCACCTGTGCTGGCGCATACTTTTGGACACTATAATCCTGTCCTGCGCCGATGTCTAGTCTTCGTTGAGACTGGCCGCCGTGACCGAAATTCGGTCTGGAGGATATCATTATTAATTAGCTTTGTAAATTCAATTGACTGTTTTTTTTATAGAATAGGGTGACAAACGAGCACATAGTCCACGTGTTTGCTGTTGCTGTTTTTTATAGGAGAGGAAGCAAACGAGCATGCGGCTGACCCGATGGTAAGACCTCAAGACCTTAAGATAAACGACGAACGGAAGAAGAAGATTTTTTTTCTTAACCCGATTGTTCCTAAAGTCAAGTAATGTTTTTCGAGTGTATGTGTGTCTTTCTATTTATTTGACATGCCCTTTATGAATTTTGACACAAAATTCGTAAGATTTTTCATATTGTGGGATTTACATAGAGTAAAAAATTTATGCGTGGGAGCCATGCTGTAGAGTTGTATTATAATGGGTTGGATCGACTGGGGAAGAACCAAATGCTGCTGTTTCGTTTACTGTTTTTTCTATGTTTTTACTGATATAACGAAACATATATTTTAAGCACTTTGAGCCAACAAAAAATGTTGAAATGACGCTAAGGAATGAAGAAAATTAAAAGTAAACTTAAAGCAATTCATTTTATTAATTTATTCTTTCCTGTTTTCACAACGTTATTTTGAACCATCGTGTACAACTTCAATTTGTAAAACCTATTAATTAATTGCAATTCATCACAAGTGTAATAATGTTAATTATAACTTTGCGAAATGTAATTTTCTTTTTAATAACTTTTTAATTTAAATATGAAACGATGTTTGATTATATGCCATAACATTTTTGTTCGCGCTGTCAGTAACATATTCAAACGAATAAAACCTTCTTTTTTGCAATGTAATTATTTCAGCAGAGAACAAATTACCGGTCGTTTTAAAAAGAAATTAAAAATAAAATGAAAACGTCCATTTTCGCCTCTACCTATGCTTACAATGAAGTAAATAAACTAATAGCTATGTACGAACTCGTATTTATTTGCACGACTAGTATTGTGGTATCGGGTAAAATTATAAAATAGGAAATAATGCTCTTTACAACAAGCGATCTCTATTGAATTAAGTTGTTAGAAGTAAATGCTAAATTAAAAAAGACATACCTTTAAAACAGAACCATATAAGTATTGAATACTACCAATGTAAAACAGTACCATAGTACTGTTGTGTTTACCGAACACACTCTTTACTGGTAACAAGGGATTCCACCTAAGTTCTCACGCACGCACAGGTGTTAATACATCCTCATTTTGATTCTTAATTGAGGACAGATGTAGTTGTCTGAGGGCCCTATCATCCACTTACCATCACGTGAACTTTTATAGAACAAAAGATACGTATTAAGCTGCTTTTTTAGCTTGTATTTTGTATAAATATTATTTAAAACTAAAAATTTTGTACAGCCGACTTCAATATAAGCGACTTCAATATAGGTTATTTAAGAATAACTCAATAACCATTGGTCTGACCTTGATCAAATTCATATGGGACCACACGAGAACTATCAGCTTTCATATTAAAAAAGAATCATCGAAATCGGTTCGCCCAGTACAAAGTTATGAGGTAACACACATAAAAAAAACATACAGTCGAATTGAGTTCCGTCTCCTTTTTGGAAGTCGGGAGAAAAGCGCGGTCTTTCCTCGGTCGAGCTGAATCATTCGTGGTACGCTACATTTTGTGCCATCACATGCATGCGAGATTGTTATCTTAGCCCTCAGTGGCACAAGGATTCATTATTTTGTTAATTATGGGTCACGACATTCACTGACCATCAGATGAAATTTGGGACCCTAAGTCACCTTTATATAAAAATTAAGACAGGTACCAATATGGAAATAATTCTAACCCTACTCTATGTAAGTCACTAAGATACTGACAGGAGATTAATTCCAACGTGCAATGATTCCTTGTAATGAGATTACTTTTTTAATTCTTTTTATTAAAAGGAATTAAATTTATTATATTAATTTATATTTACCGTGTAGTTGCAGTGTAAGAATATCCACTACCCCATATCATCCCGTGGGTGTTGTAAGAAGCGACAGAGGGAAACAAATCAGGAGAGAAACTGCATAGAATAGAATAGAATAGAATAGAATAATTTTTATTCAATATACATTACATGTGTAATTCTTATTGAAAGTCATTTTTTACTTTACCACTGGTTCGAAAAAATACCCTCTGTCCTGGGAAGAACCAGCAAGAAACCCAGCGGGACATTTTTTTTAAAATAAATTTTACAATATAAATGATTACGAACTGTTTACAAAATTTATTTTAGAAACTGCTTGGAAGCGACCACCTCATTCCCAGGGGTTATTATCAACCATGTATTCATTTATACTATAATAACCCTTTTTATACAGTTTCAGCTTAATAAAACATTTAAACTTGGTAATAGAGAGAACCTGTACACTTTCCGGGACCTTGTTGTAATAGCGTATACATTGCCCCAAGAATGAATTACTGACTCTGTGGAGTCGAGAAACTGGCATCACTAGCTTGTGTTTGTTCCTAGTGTTTACAGAATGTATATCACTTTTTTTACTAAAACTATCTTTGTTTTTGTGAACATACATTAAATTTTCGTAAATATACTGAGAGGCCAAAGTTCATCATTCTCTAAACCATTTCCCATTATCTGGGGTCGGCGCAGTGAATCTTTTTGTTCCATTCCTCTCTATCAGCCGTCATTTCCACACTTACTCCTTTCATTCTCATATCACTCTTCACACAATCGATCCATCTTTTATTCGGCCTTCCTCTGCCCGTGTGTCCCTCTACATTCATATTCAACATTCGTTTTGTGACATGACTTTCATTCCTCCGCATCACATGCCCAAACCATGCCAATCTGCTTCCTCTCACCTTTTCTACCACTGGCGCTACTTTCAGGCTTCCTCTTATATACTCATTCCTTATCTTATCCATCCTTGTCACACCACACATCCATCGTAACATTCTCATTTCATTCGCATGCAGTCTATTTTCATCCTTCTTCTTGACGGCCCAGCATTCACTTCCATACATGACGACAGGTCGGATGATCGATTTGTAAATTTTCCCCTTCAGCCTTATTGGCATTCGGGGATCGCACGTTGTGGCTGTGACCTGTCGCCATTTCATCCACCCTGCGTTAATCCTATGCTGCACAGCTCTATCTATTCCGCCGTCGCCTTGAATGAGGGAACCGAGGTACTTGACATCTGAGCAGATAGGCAGTATAGCGCCATCCAACGACATGGGTACAGGACTGGAAAGACCGCCGAAATCACAGCACAGATATTCGGTTTTGGTTCTGCTGATCTTCAAGCCAACACTTTCCAGCCTCCGTTGCCACCCCGTCAGTCTGCTCTGTACCTCGATGCCTTCTTCCCCGACAAGCACGATGTCATCGGCAAAGAGCATGCACCAGGGTGCCTCATCCTGCAGGTCCGACGTCAAAGCGTCCATAATCAGTAGGAAGAGGTAAGGGCTCAATGCCGACCCTTGGTGCAGCCCTACCGCCACATCGATACTGCCCGTAGTTCCCGCGGCAGATCGTACACATGTACGGGATGCTCTGTACATAGCACGGACTAACCTCACATACTTCCCAGGCATACCTTTCATCTTTAACGCCCACCACAAAACCTCACGGGGAACCCGATCGTACGCCTTTTCAAGGTCGACAAAAACCATGTGCAGATCTTTATGCACGCGCTTGTACTTTTCGCACAATTGGCGTAATGCGAAAATGGCATCTGTCGTACCTCGACCGGGCATGAATCCGAACTGGTTTTGTGTTATCTCACACTCTTCTCTCATTCTTCTCTCTATTATTCTTTCCCAGACTTTCATCGTATGTGACATGAGTTTTATTCCCCGGTAACTGCTGCAGTTTTGAACGTCTCCTTTGTTTTTAAAAATGGGGACCAGTATACTACTGCACCATTCCTCAGGTATTTGTTCTTCCTGCAACAATTTACCGAAAAATAAACTCAACCACTTCCATCCATCCGCCCTCAGCAACTTCCACACTTCTACTGGTATTCCATCTGGGCCGACCGCCTTCCCATTCTTCATATTCCTAACAGCCATTTTTACTTCTTCCACACTAATTTCTCTCACTAAGCCCATATTCACTGGTGGGTTTTCAAGCATACCATTCCATTCATTCTCCTCATTCATCAATTTCTCAAAATACTCCTTCCATCGCTTCTTTATACTTTCATCGTCAGTCAAAATCCTTCCAGAATCATCTTTTATACATTTTACATGTGAAACATCTCTTCCATTCCTTTCTCTCGCTCTTGCAATTTGAAAAAGTCGTTTTTGACCTTCGGGGCTTTCAAGGGACCGATATAATTTATCTTGCGCCTCTGCCCTACAAATAGCAACTTCCTTCTTCGCTCTCTTCTTACATTCTTTATACGCCCCTCTCTTACTTTCTTTTATGGATTCATTCTGGTCTTCTACGCTCTGCCATTCTTTAAAGGCATTTTTCTTTTCTCTCAAAACTTCTCTAATACTTTCACTCCACCACCACCCATCCTTATCTATCATACGCTTCCCTTTTGTTTCTCCTAACACCTTCCTTGCCACACTTCGGATACAATCAGCCATTTCCTTCCAGCACTCATTCACACTCATTCCTTCCATACCACCCATCTCTATCATCTTGTTTACAACTAGCTCTCTAAATTCACTTGCATACCCCTCCTTATGCAACAAATGCCACTTTATATTGGGTGGGGGACGATCCTTATGTTTGTTGAGGCGAACAGTTAAGCAGATGTCAGCCAGCAGAATTCGGTGCTGGGATACTAAGTCTTCACCTGGAAGCACTTTGCAGTTTTTTACACTCTTGATTTGGTTCCGTCTTATCAGAAGATAGTCGATCTGTGTCGCGTGGTGGCCACTTTTATAAGTAACAAGATGCTGATCTCGTTTTTGGAACCACGTGTTTACTACAGCCAGGTCGAAAGCACATGCTGCTTGCAGAAGAACTTCCCCCTCACGGTTCCGCACTCCGTACCCCCATCCACCGTGTACTCTTTCATACCCGTCATTCACTCTCCCTACATGTCCATTAAAATCTCCTCCCATATAAACATCCTCACGCTCAGGTATTCCCATCATCATACAATCAAATTCCTCCCAAAACTTCTCTTTCACACTCTCTTCACAGCCTGTTTGCGGAGCATACACACTTACAACATTCACTACTTTGTTTTCAATCATTAATTTAACAACTATCATTCTGTCATTTACTCTTTTCACATCTGTCACTCGTTCTTTCATTCCACTATCTAACACAACTCCTACTCCATTTCGCTTCCCATCACTTCCACAATAATAAAACTTGTATCCCTCCCCAATCTCTCTTGCTTTATTGCCCTTCCATTTTGTTTCCTGCAAACAGGCAACATTCACTCTTCGTCGTTTCAAAACATCTGCTAACTCTCTTCCTCTTCCAGGCATCGTACCTATATTCCAGCTTGCAAACCTCACTCTGACATTCTTCTCTCTCCGGGCTCGCCTCTTACGTCGCACCCGCTCCGTAAGGTGCGACAACCCTTGCCCACTTCCCACAGGGGCCGGGTGCTGCCCCTGCGCGTCGCCTGCGGGGTACGCCCTAGCCCTGTCATATATCCCACAACTCGTACTCTTCATTTACTGCATGGGATTTGGCAGAAGTTTTACAGTTGGCCGCCTGCCTGACACCAACCCTCTTTGGGTATGCTATTGTTGGTAGAGGAAGCTACCATTTTGGGAAAAGGAAAAAGAAGTTTGGGGATAGGAGCATAGGTGTAAGGATACTGTTATCTCGGCAGGAAAGGTATGAGAATAACAGTAGCTCGGGGAGCCGGGGTCGCGTACCCGTATTCCATAACAGGATCACCGGAAAGGTAGACCAGCATGAAAACCCCTGACTAAACTGACTGAGAGGCCAAAGTTAATATATTAATTTCTTTAAATTTATCTCTAAGAGACTCTCTCGGTTTTAGATTGTAAATAGCTCTAATGGCCCTCTTCTGTAAAACAAAAATAGTTTTTGAATCAGCCGCATTTCTCCATAGCAAAATCCCATAAGACATTATGCTATGGAAATAACTAAAATAAACTAATCTAGCTGTCTCGACACTAGTGAGACCTCTAATCTTTTTACAGCATAAGCTGCAGAACTTAGTCTGCTTGCTAATTTGGATATATGGGGGGCCCACTGAAGCTTTGCGTCAAGAGTGATGCCAAGAAAAACAGTGGATACAACAGGGCTCAATTCCTCCCCATTTAAAAACACATTGGTATTCAGATTTTTAACATTCGTTGTTGTAAATTTAACACAGTTAGTTTTATTTCCGTTCAAATGCAGATTATTAACGTTAAACCAATGCACTAATTTTGATATAGCATTATTCACTTCGTCACATTTAAATGATTGACGTTTAAGTTTAAAAATCAAGGAAGTATCATCAGCAAATAATACTATATCATGACTATCCCCTACAAGGTGAGGTAAGTCATTAAAATACACCAGAAACAGGAATGGGCCGAGAATCGAGCCCTGAGGAACACCCATTAGTACAGGTGACCCGGAAGAACTTTTACCATTGATAATAACCTTCTGCTTTCTATTACTTAAATATGAAATAATAAGTTTAAGCGCTGTGTTCTTGACACCATAGTACTGTAGCTTCCTGATTAATGTCTCATGGTGAACACAGTCGAAGGCCTTGTAAAGCTCACAAAATATACCCAAAGCATCCTCTGAATTCTCCCATGCACAAAAAATATGTTTAATAAGCTCAACTCCAGCGTCAGTTGTCGAGCGACCCCTTGTAAAACCGAATTGATTTTTATGTAGCAATTTATTAATATTAAAGAACCTTAACATCTGATCTAAAATAATTTTTTCAAAAATTTTACTTAATGTTGGTAGTACAGAAATTGGTCTAAAATTGGCGGGGTCTATTGTACTACCAGATTTAAATATAGGTATGACTTTACTATGTTTCATTAAATCAGGAAACACACCAGATTCGACGCTTATATTAAATATAGTGGCTAGATAAGGTGCTAATATATCTATTATAGATAAAATAACTTTAACGGAAATCCCCCATAAATCTGCCGTTTTCTTAACATCAATAGTTTTAAAATATTTAACGATATCTTTTGGCAGTACGCTATGGAATTTAAAAGTATTAGAACAAGCCTTTACATTTTGTTTGAGCAATGATTCGGCGACAGTAGGAGAAGAATTTAATGATTTTGTTGTCAAAAAAGGAACATCAGTAAAATGTTTCTCAAAAGCCATAGCAACTTCTTGATCAGATCGCGTTAAATTATTGTTAATATTCAATTGAAAATCCGAGTTGCGCGGTTTGACCTTGCCCGTTTCACTATTTATTATTCTCCAGGTCATTTTAATTTTGTCGGATGCAGTTTTAATTTTGTTGCTTAAATGTAAAGCCTTAGCAGTGAAGCACACTTTTTTAAATATTTTAGAATTCGTTTTTACATAATCTCTAAATATAACACTACTATTATATGATCTTTCATCATAAAGCTCGTATAACCTTCGCCTTCTTTTATAAATTCCTACTGTCGCCCATTCATTTAATGATTTGCGACTGTTAAAAGAGAAAGTTTTAGAAGTAAATATTCTACTAAATTCACAACTTATAATTTTAAATAATGTAGCATACATATGATTAGCACTATTTTTAAACGAAAGTGATGGAAGTCTTTTTATTATATTACTTCTAAACCTCTTCAAGCGATGGCAAGCACATGGGGGTCTGTAAACACTTACAACAATGAGGTGCTCGAGCTCGACACAAGCCATTTCTACAGTTCGTTCAACAGAGAGGCTCACAATATCCTTACGTTCTTTATATAATAATGACTTATCTGCTAATATTAAGGAGCCACCACGTAAACTATTTTCTCTATTGAAGGAACTGACCACCTGGTGATTTCTGAATTTAAACATGAAATTATAATCTTTTAGACAATGTTCAGTAATACAAAGGATGTGTATATTGTTACTATTTAAAAACAATTCAACTTCCAATTCTTTGCCCAACATGCCTTGTATATTTCGATGCACCAGGTGTAAACAATTTTTATTACTTATTTGTGGGCTGTATTCAAAATTAATTAAACTCTTATTATTGCTAGAGATTGCCTCTATTGTCTCATTCACTAATTTAAATTAGTTGGAACTGATTCCAAATTAAATGTCAAATGATTATGCTCAATAAAAGCAGTCTTGGTAGCCAAAAACTTGGCTGAGTTAAAAAGTAAATAAGATAGCATTTGCTATCAGTCTTAAATTATATTTGGATAGGTATATAATATAATATATACCATAAGTGGTAGAGCCACGCTGCAGATATATTATGGTTTGTTTCATGAATGGGTCGGCTCGACCGGGGAAGAACCACGATCTCACAGAATACCAGCGTTAAATAGCAGCTTAATGTTGCTGTGTTTCGTATGGTGAGTGTAGAGAACCGGAGACCCTTTCTACCAACTTCAAAAAGGAGGAGGTATTCAATTAGACTGTATGTTCCTTTTTTATGTGTGTAATCTCATAACTATTTTCAGGGTAAACCCATTTTGATGATTCTTTTTTTTATTTGCAAGCTGATGCTTCTCTTGTGGTTCCATATAAGTTTCATCATGGTTTGACTTAATAGTTTTTGAGTTATTCTTAATAATTTATATTGAAAAACAAGTTAATTAAATACTTAAAATAAATAAAATAATTTAAACAGTGGTAGAGCCACGCGGCAGCTTTTGCTGTCGCACGGATGGGCCGGCTCCAATCGGAGTGGTACCACGACCTCACAGAAAACCAGCGTGAAGTAGAGGTTTACCTCTGCGTTTCGCTTGGTGAGTGCAGGTGGCCGGAGGCCCTTTTTACTGGAAATGAGGCATTCCATCTTAGTCCTCACGGGTGACAACGCATCTACATTTTGATTTTTAATAGAGGATAGATGCAAATGTCTATGGGCCACAGCAACCACTTACCATCAGGTGGACTGTGTGCTCGTTTATCACCCTTATTCTATAAAAAAAATTGAAGTCGGTTGTACAAAATTTTTACTTTTAATCTATTATTATTAGCGAAGTATTCCCCTTAGTAATCAGGGGTGACAACACATCCGCATTTTGATTCTTAATTGAAGAAATGTATATGGACCACTGCATCCACTCACCATCAGGTGGACTGTGTGTGTGTGTTCGTTTGTCACTCATATTCTGGGCAGCAGCGTCAATAAAAAATAAACTACAGCTGCCAACCCACTTGCGAAGCGTTGCAACTATGGCAAATATCCCCCCTATGATGCAATCTATGGGGGAGACCTATGGTCAGCAGTGGACTTTAATTAGGCTGTAACGGTAAATATAAAAAGGAGTTAAATAAGCATTGTGAAAGATTTACCGTTAGGGGGAATTGTAATAAACGTTATTAACTTTCCACTAACGAGTCTAATGGTTAAATAGTTATTAAAAACACCCGACTGCGTAAAAGAAATATTACAGAAAAATGTTTTACCCTTATGTCATTTCCGTATCTAAGGCGAATCTATCGACATTCCATATGAAACCGTTTTGGCTAGACAGTGTTTTTTTTTTAAATCCCGCACGCAACAAGTATATGTATGGCCTACAAATTATTGTTATGGGTCTGTCCTTATGTAATTTATGTATTCAATTCAGTTCAATTCAATTTATTTGTAATTCTTGCTGTGCATGTAAACTGGCTCCACGATACAGAAGAAATTCTTATTATGTAGTTGACGTTTTATAAAAATTATATAAAATAGACACACACATACACACGTTCCTTTTTTGTCTTAGTAATATATCTTAATAATAATTAATATTAATAATAATTAATTAATAATAATACTTAATATTAATAACATATCTTTAGGTATAATTTTTTGTGACATATTCTTTTATTAGCTATTGCAACTTTAAAGTTAAAAGTAAAAGTTACAGCCTATATACACGTCAAACTGCTGGGCACAGGCCTCCTCTCATTTCTGAGAGGGTTTTAGGGCAAGGAAATGTCCGCCGCACTGCCCCAATGCGTGTTGGCGAACTTCACGTCTTCGAAATATATATTTTTTTTCTTATTTGTCGGACATACAGGTTTCCTCACGATGTTTTCCTTCAACGCCGAACACGTGGTAAATCAGCACTTAACATTGCAATTAACAATTTAATTGGTGCCGGCGGGGATCAAACCTGGGTTTCTCACGTACTGTGAAACTTACAACTAGTGCTAACCATCTAAGCTAACACAGCTCTGCAACTTTACTTTGTCTTAATTTTATAGTATTTTGTAATGCTGTGTCACCTATAAGCAGTCCTGGTTTAAATAAAAATTTTATAATGAGTGCATTTATGGTGTCGTATAAATAAGTACATAAATAAATGCACTCGAAAAACATTACTCTCATTCTGAGATAGTCGGCTAAAGAGACAACAGAATTCTAGTCATGGCGCACATGAATCGTAGGTGAATAATAAAAAATAAATTGGTATAAACATAAAGGAACGAACCTATAATCGTTAAACACAGTGGAAGCCTAGCTTTACTTGCCGCTTATTTAGCTTTACCACAGCTAATGAAGTTGTAGTTTGAAGCGTTGTTTGCGGTACTTCCGCTCAGAGCACGAAAGCTCGGCAAGGTGAAGCTTAACCGATGCTTTGGGCGGTTGCTGTAATCACTTCTGCTCCGTTGCATTGCACTGCGTAGTTTTAATAAGCTCTCACGTGTATGAAGTTGTGGTAAGGTAACAATATTTGGATGTGATTATGTAAAAGGGATTTAACTTTCAAAAAGCTATATTTGAAATATTCGACGTTTAAGGCGTCAGAAAATCCGCGACCTCATATCATCCCGTGGGCGTCAGAATGGTCACGGTTTTAGCACGAATGAGTCCACTTGACTGGGGAAGTATTACGCTCTTACAGAATACCAGCGTAAAATCGCAGCTTACTATTGCTGTTTCGTATGGCGAGTGTAGGGAAGCTGAGACCCTTTTTACTGGAAACGAGGTATTCCATTTTAGTCTTCAAGGATGGACAGATGTGGATGTCTATGATCGGCATCCACTTACTAAGTGGACTGTGTGCTCGTTTGTTAACCTAATTCTGTAATAAAATTAATTTTTTTTACAACCGACTTCAATATATAATATTAAGGAAAACTCAAAAACCTTTATCAAATTCATATGGAACCTCACGAAAAGCACTAGCTTTCAAATAAGAAAATTATCATCGAAATCGATTCATGTAAAACAAAGTTATGAGGTAACACACATAAAAAACCATACAGTCGAATTGAGTACCTCCTCCTTTTTGAAGACTAAACACCCACGTGACGAAACGGGCTGAGGCATTCTCTCATAATGTTAGCTTAATACAGTTTTTTACGTGGTAGAGCCATGCTGCAGCTATTTTATGGTTGTAGCACGAATGGGTCGGCTCGACCGGGGAAGGACCACGCTCTCACAGAATACCAGCGTAAAATAGCAGCTTAACGCTGTTGTGTTTCGTATGGTGAGTGTAGAGAACCGGAGACCCTTTTCACTGGAAACGAGACATTCCATCTTAGTCCTCACGGGTGACAACGCATCTGCATTTTGATTCGTAATCGAAGATAGATGTAGATGTCTATGGGCCACAGCAACCACTTACCATCAGGTGGACTGTGTGCTCGTTTGTCACCCTTATCCTATAAAAAATGTATAAGTTATAAATAATTATATGCTTTCCCCAAAGAACAGTAAAAACAAAACTTTCTTCGTAAATCGGGTCATGGAGCCGTAGCAAGAAGTGGCCCAAGTTTTAGAAACAATTAAAACTTTATCGCAACATGGTAGTGCAGCCAACTTTAAAGAAAAATTAACGTTTTTTATTATCATTGAGCCGTTATAACTCAGGAATTCTGCGCTTGCAATTTTAATTTCTAGTACACGTCTTGCAAACACAAATTTTATACGTGGACGAGCGACAATACAGCTATAATATGGTTGTGGTACGAATGGATCAGCTCGACCGAGGTAGGACCACGCTCTTATCATACCAGCGTAAAATAGCAGCTTAACGCTGCTGTATTTCGTATGGTGAGTGTAGACAACCGGAGATCCTTTCTACTGACTTCAAAAAGGAGGAGGTACTCAATTCAAATGTATGTTCTTTTTGATTCTTTATTGAGGATAAATGTAGATGTCTATGGGTCACAGCAACGACTTACCATCAGGTGGACTGTGTGCTCGTTTGTCACCCTATCTTATAAAAGTATGTAATGCTGCTGTGTTTCGTATGGTGAGTGTAGAGACCCGGAGACACTTTTTACTGGAAACGAGACATTTCATCTTAGTCCTCAGGGGTGAAAACGCATCTGCATTGTTATTTTTAATTAAGGATAAATGTAGATGTCTATGGGTCTCAGCATCTTCTTACCATCAGATGGACTGCGTGCTCGTTTGTCCCTTATTCTAAAAAAAAACGGACATTTATATTTTTCAGAGGTGTATAAAAACTGACATTTTATAAGACATTTTATAAGTGACAAACGATCTTACAGTTCACCTGATGGTAGGTGGCTTCTGCAACCCATGGATTCAACGCAACTCCAGAAGGCTACAGCTGCGTTGTCACCTCTGATTACTAAGAGGGCATGTCTAACGGCTTAATACTGGCTCCTCTATACCTTTCAGACTACAATAAAGTAGTGCTGGCATTTGGCGCCAGAAATAAGTATAAGGAACGTTAGGGGATAGACAGAATCATAAGAAATGGAATCCTTTTAAGTTCAGTGACCGCTTCTTTGCGCAGTGGCTTAACAATGAGTTGCAGCGCCACTGGTTCAAATCTCGCATGGAACAAGTATTTGAATGGCCTACAAATAATTGTTCCGGTTTTCGATGTTTGTCCTTGTGAAATTTATGTATTGAAACTGCCCCCACGATATAAGAGAAAATCCTAGGGTGGAGGTATTGCTACCATCATCTAGGGTGACGGAAAACATCGTAAAATAAACGCGAATGTCTGAGAATAAATATTTCGTGGAATATTTGAAGTCCAAAAGGCGTTGAGGTAGCGCGGCAGGCTACATTTTGCACGAGAAATACTGTCTGCAATAAAAGAAGACCTGTGTCACTTACTGTACTTACATTGCATTTACTTGTTGCCGACATTCTTATCACTTTTCCTTATCCCTCCCATCATTACATACAACTAAATTCCATTGCTAAAGATAGGCCTTCTTCAAGGAATACCACAAAGCACGGCCCTGAGGCACCTGCATTTTTTATAGCATAGGGTGACAAGCGAACACACAGTCCACCTGATGATAAGTGGTTGCTGTGGCCCATAGACATCTACATTTATCTTCGTTTTCGATTCAAAATGCAGATGCGTTGTCACCCGTGAGGATGGAATGCCTCTTTTCCAGTAAAAAGGGTCTCCGGTTCTCTACACTCACCATGCGAAACACAGCAGTGTTAAGCTACTATTTTACGCTGGTATTCTGTGAGAGCGTGGTCCTTTCCCGGTCGAGCCGACCCATTCGTGATACAACTATACTACTAATGTAGCTGCAGATTGGCTCTACCACGTTTAAATCATCACTAATGCATCACTTACTGGTTGTCACTTCATCTAGTGGGGTAACTTACACTTCGCTTGCCGGTGCGTAAAATTCTCTCGCTTCCGATCACCTTTCTCTGTTTCACGTGTTCAGGTGAAGCTTTATATTATTCGCTTTTATTTGTCTATCAATTTACCTGACACGAAACTGTAAACACTAGGACGCTGTATTTTATTTGTAAACGCAACGATATTGCTCACGTCGGTGTTTTATACGAGCACATTCTATTTCGATTCGCTGTGAGAAGAAATAATGTTTCATTCATAGCTACAGGCGAATCTCATGCAAATTTCAGCCAGTCTGCAGTTTTTTGTGAAATTTATTTGCTGCCATTTTAGCAGACTTTGCAGAGGAGAAGGTAATCAATTCTAGTGTTTTTTGGTGTGTATTTTACGTGATATTTTCGCTAATTGTGAATTGATTTTAATATTTTTTTATCATATAGATTTTACTTTAAGCGTGGTGAGATATTATAATTTGGAGAAAAAATTCCATTCCTATGATGAGTTAAAATTAAAGTTAAAACGAAATTATTGTTTGATGAAAAATTAAACTTTAAATAAAAGTCAAATAATTTACACATAATAGGCCGATCCTTGAGGGAGGCCTATGTTCAGCAGTCGACTTATGAAAGGCTATAATGATGATGATGATAATACAATAGCTTCCAAATTCATGATTGTTATTCTTCTATTCTTTGAAGTCAGCTTTAACTTTTTTCCTTTATACTGAATTTAATAAAAGAAATATATAAAAAAAAGTTTTTGATGTGTAACATATTTCCTCCCGCTTTCCTGCAATCTGTGGGAGTGATTTCGTGAAAAGGGACGGAAGTGTATAACAGGAAGCCAGGGAAGTGCGCGTCATTTGATGAGACCAATGAGCGCACACGGTTGTAGAGTTGACCGCCAGATTTTACGTGGTTGATCATGGCTCTATGCTGCAGTTAGTAGTAGTATAGTTGTAGCACGAATGGGTCGGCTCGACCGGGGAAGGACCACGCTCTCACAGAATACCAGCGAAAAATAGCAGATTAACACTGCTGTGTTTCGTATGGTGAGTGTAGAGGACTGGATACCCTTTTTACTGGAAACGAGGCATTCCATCTTAGTCCTCACGGGTGCCAACGCATCTGCATTTTGATTCTATATTGAGGATACATGTAGATGTCTATGGGCCACAGCGTCCATTTACCATCAGGTGGACTGTGTGCTCGTTTGTCTGCCTATCCTATAAAAAAAGATGGTACCAACCTATTTTCCGAAAGGTTGGTACTGTCAGCCCACAGCGTGTGCGCGTGGGAAATAGAGAAGGAGAACACATCAGCTGTGTGCTTAACCTACAGTGTCGTGTATAAAGTGTGCTATTATATAAACTAATTTATATATGTAAAGTATATTAATGTAAACGTATTCTAATATTTAATGTATTTTATAATTGTTTCCGCATCCCCCAAATTTAACAAAAATAACTGTCTTCAAAAAAAAAATTGCATTACTCCTAGTGTTAATTAAATAAAATACAATTTTTATTTAAAATAATTAGTCTTAGTTACGAAAAATAATTTCAAATAACAGCAACATTTTTCACATAATATTAATGTTGCTAATTATTATTATCAAGGTAGGATATCAGATGTAACACATCATATGCGATTACTGTTAAGGTACGCTCGTTTTTTTTTAAATACAACTTTTACGTAATTCTTGTTTAAGCGTTTGAAAAAAGAATTTAAATGCATTTTTTTACGTGGTAGAGCCATGCTGCAGCTATATTAGTAGTATAGTTGTAGCACGAATGGGTCTGCTCGACCGGGGAAGGACCACGCTCTCACAGAATACCAGCGTCAAATAGCAGCTTAACACTGCTGTGTTTCGTATGGTGAGTGTAGAGAACCGGAGACCCTTTTTACTGGAAACGAGGCATTCTATCTTAGTCCTCACGGGTGGCAACGCATCTGCATTTTGATTCGCAAACGAGGATAAATGTAGATGTCTATGGGCTACAGCAGCCACTTACCATCAGGTGGACTGTGTGCTCGTTTGTCACCCTATACTATAAAATATATATATATATATATATATATATATATATATATATATATTTATATATATGTATTCTTTGGGGGAGGCCTATGTTCAGCAGTGGACTTGTGAAGGGCTGTAATGATGATGATGAATGATGATATATATATATATTTTCTTAGCAGCCAGTCCGCTAGTGTATAGGCCTTTCCCGTCGTAGGAAGGATTTGCCTCAACGTCACGCCAGGCCGGAGAAATGTTAATCGCAGTAGGTACCCTTCGTACGTTCCTATCTGTCACCGGTCAGGGTACTTTACGTCTGGCGTGAACAAGATTTACGATAGACACGTTATACTACCATCCATCAGAAGCTATAAGATGTTTCCGACATATCATCTATATATATATATATATAAAAATATATTGCTGTCCGTTAGTTTCTATAAATTTAAAAACAGCTCGATCAATTGTGATGAAATTTTGTGTGTGTGTTTAAATAGGTGTCCATAGATGTGGTGACCAGAAAACACTAGTAAAATATATAAATTACATAGCGGAGTATTTTTGAAGTTATATTCCTTTTGGGGCGATTGGGAAAAATGATGAGAGTGAATTTGAAAGCGCGCGCACACCGACACCTAAAAACGACACCATGAAGTTGTTACGATGCGCACGCACACTGACACCTAAAAGCGATAACTTAAGTGAGTAATTGTCTTTCAAGTTTTTTCTTTTGTTACGCTAAAGAAGTATAACTTCCTTCGTGCGTACATAAGTACACACACACTTTTTTTTACTTATTACAAGCCAGTGCTTGATCACAATCCCGTCTGGTGGTAGTGGTTATGAAGCCCTAGATAAATCGCACTGGGTCAGCGTAAAGTAAAGACAGACGCCGGCAGATTATTCCACTCCTTTGCTGTACGCATTACAAAAGACGAAGCAAACAGTTTGGTTCTAATGCGTGGATTATCGACAACAAATATGTGAAGACCCGCCGACCGCCTGGTTGTCCGATGGGCGATAAAATGGGCTCTAGTTGAGCATCAACGTTGCAGTTGCCTACAATGCTGTTAATCCGCCAGCGCCCAACAAGTAAATAGTGCGCCGGTATCACTATTAACATTGCGTTTAATCGCAATTGTTACCCTAATGTACATACCGTGGATTCTCGTAGATTAGCCAGTTCAAATTAGTTAATATATATTATTATAAGGGGGGGAATGGGAGGGGGGGGGGGGTTTAAATAGTTTTCTCATCTGGTTGGGCTGTATAAATATATAATTGGAAATGATAAATATACATTTTTTTATAAGCTAAAAGTGACAAACGAGTACACAGTCCACCTGATGGTAAGTGGTTGCTGTGGTCCATAGACATCTACATTTATCCTCGAATACGAATAAAAATGCAGATGCGTTGTCACCCGTGAGGACCTCGCGGCCTCGTTTCCAGTAAAAAGGGTCTCCGGTTCTCTATTCTCACCATACGAAACACAGCTGCATCAAGCTGCTATTTTACGCTGGTATTCTGTGAGAGCGTGGTCCTTCCCCAGTCGAGCCGACCCATTCGTGCTACAACTATACCAGAAATATAGCTGCAGCATGGCTCCACCACGTATAAAGTGTAGTAAAATACATATATTAATATAATGAAATAAATACATAAACAATACATAAATAATAAAAAGCCAACCAGATAAAAGGCCTTGGCAGGGGTGATCAACGGCCGAGGGATAGCGGGAAAGGGAAAGAAACCGGCGGACGACGCGGGTGGTATCGAGGAGCACCGCCTTCTGCTTTAATTTGGAGCGGTCCGTCACGGAGTTACAGTCGTCTCAGATGACCCGAGAGGCTGACCGGGATTAGCCTGTTCGCAAAAACGACTACTGGAGTAATATCGGTCGGCAGGCCACTCCACATGTCGGTCAGCTCGTGAGCCAGGTCCAGATTTGTTCGCTTATCTGTTTCGGCTTTCACGAGGTTCTCGTCATACGGCATTTTAATGTCGACGAAAAATATCCTTGACTGTGCCCAGTTCATCAGCACAATAATAGGCTTATTCGCAAGAATAGTCCTGTCTGTGATGATGGCCCGGTTGCAATAGAGCCTGGCGCGATAATTTTCGAGCAAGGCTTCCGGCAAGTACTTCTAGTAAGGCATTTATTATTATTGGAACGAAGTTCCTTATCGGACGGTACGGGTTTAGCGGATGGGAGCTAGGCGACAAAAAGTGTAAGATTTTTTCGTAACTATGGAGTGTAGAGTACAAGGAGAACCATCTTATAAGGGGCGCAAGTTGAAAAAGTGTCCTACTTCTTACTGAAAATAGAGGTTCCAAAACCTACCACAATGGCGCTGGCGTCTGAAAAACTACGATATGAAGATAGCTGTTGTGAACGGAGTGAAGTCAGCTGAATTCAAATATTTAAAAAATTCATGATTAGAGTAGTTAGTAAAATGTCAGTATACAAAATCTCAGCTATTTACGCAGTACAAAACCAAGCGGATTGGTCTGTCCTTGTTTATTTCGCCATGTTATTCTAATTACTTTTGGCGCTTTTTTTAAATTTATCATATGCTACTGCAGCGCCACCCTTATTGGACACGTTTTTAGGGACACTTTTCATAAATAGAGATGGTACTACTACTACTCTCCATATTCGTAACTACCCCTTCTGTCATAGTGTAGACCACAGAGTACATTATATATTACAGACAGTGTAGACGGCCTTGGCGGCGAAATAAGGAAGTGAGATGGAATAATATCCATCTCCTTCGCACTGTTTCTTATCTTGCCATGAAAGAAATATTATTGTATTTCTAATGACGCTTCATTTTAATAGACGCTAGTAATTAATTTATTTGTATTGGTTAATCAATAATATAATACGTACGTTTATCAATAATAATATACTACGCAAGGAACTTCGTACCAACTGAGTGATCCACGACACTCACGCATTTTTATTTCCTTTTTTCTTTATACTGAATTCAATAAAACTTTTATTTAAAATTCGCTTGGCCAGTGTATTGATCATCGCAGTACGCAGACTTGCACCTTCGACGCTGTCCGTAACCAGTCTTCGTAATTTACGTCTGTCGTAAACAATATGGTTGTACTACCGTCCATCAGAAGCCATAACACCTTTCCTACAAATAGTATAGTCGCCTTTTAAGACGTTACGAAACTGGGTGATTGGTTTTAAGCCAGCACATGCCAATCTAAACATAATTGACAAGTGAAGCTGGCTGCCTGGATCGCTCGCTAAGACGAGACTAGGCCGAAACGCATATAATATCTTATTTACTTTTAGTATTTGTACTGATTTTAAAGATAACATGTGTGGAGTGGGCTAAGCCCACGCTGGCCTTTTTATACTTGTATAAAATAAATTTCTATTTATAAAAGACCTAAAACTCAGAAACGGCTCGACCGATTTTGATAAAATATTTTGGGTTTGAATAGGTCCCTAGATGGTTTAGATTCACATTTGTATCTGGTAGATGGCGCCCCAAGTTGACTGTCGGTATATCGAAGTGTTGAAGTGCTTGTACAGTAGGGCTACGATGGCTATCCGAGTACAGAACCAGAGTACGAAACCTATCCAATTGCAGAGAGGTGTAAGACAGGGTGACGTCATATCCCCGAAACTCTTCACCGCTGCATTTGAAGACGTTTTCAAGCTTCTGGACTGGAAAGGATACGGTATCAACATCAATAGCGAGTACATCACTCACCTTCGATTTGCCGACGATATAGTCCTTATGGCAGAATCGCTGGAGGACCAAAGCACTATGCTCAATGACCTCAATAGTGTTTCCCAACGGATAGGTCTTAAGATGAACATGGACAAAACAAAGATCATGTTTAATGTCCATGTCACACCTATGCCGGTAGTTGTTGGGAACACTAAGCTCGAAGTTGTTGACGAGTATGTTTACCTGGGACAAATAGTCCGGCTAGGTAAGTCCAACTTCGACCGAGAGGTCAATCGACGGATTCAACTCGGTTGGGCAGCGTTCGGGAAATTACGGCACATCTTCTCGTTAGGTATACCTCAAAACTTGAAAACGAGACTGTACACCCAGTGCGTGTTGCCAGTGATGACATACGGAACTGAAACGTGGTCCTTCACTGCTGGCCGGATAAGGAAGCTCAAGGTCGCTCAGCGAGCTATGGAGAGGGCTATGCTCGGAGTTTCTCTGCGTGATAAACTCAGAAATGAGGATATCCGCAGTAGAACCAGAGTGACCGACATAGCCCAACGGATTAGTAAGCTGAAGTGGCAATGGGCCGGCCATATAGCTCGAAGAACCGACAACCGATGGGGAAGAAAGGTTCTCGAGTGGCAGCCTCGTACCGGCAGGCGAAGTGTAGGGCGTCCCCCCACTAGATGGAGTGACGACCAGGTAAGATATGCAGGAAGACGATGGATGCAGGTGGCTCAGGGCCGTGCTTTGTGGCATTCTTTGGGGGAGGCCTATGTTCAGCAGTGGACTCAAAGGGCTGTAATGATGATGAGATGGCGCTGTTGTCGAGATCCAGAAACCACCACAGATCTCTTGTATGATATAACAAATAAATTAAATTCTTATAACATATATTTTAAACAAATATTGAGTATACAAAAACTGTGCACATTAGAAAAATAAGTATCTACATAATATTTCTACCAACAAAGATATATTTATGTAACAAGATCCAATTAACGCAAGGAGATCGTTAGCTTAACTTTTTAATTACTCTGAAAAAGCAGCGCATTGTTTTATTTGTAAAAAATACAGAATGTAACATTTTTACTCAAATATTTGGCACACATCAATGGACTTGTTTTCGAAGAGATATTTTGGTTTCAGAGAATAAAGATTTCGAATGGAATTTTAATTTTTTTTTATAGGATAAGGGTGACAAACGAGCACACAGTTCATCTGATGGTAAGTGGTTGCTGCGGCCCATAGACATCTACATCTATCCTCGTTTGCGAATCAAAATGCAGATGCGTTGTCACCCGTGAGGACTAAGATGGAATGCCTCATTTCCAGTAAAAAAGGCCTCCGGCCACCTGCACTCACCAAGCGAAACGCAGAGTTAAACCTCTACTTCACGCTGGTTTTCTGTGAGGTCGTGGTACCACCCCGGTTCGAGCCGGCCCATCCGTGCGACAGCAAAAGCTGCCACGTGGCTCTACTTTCTCTTTTTTTAAATTTTTAATGCATAAAACTATTTTTTATTAAAAATAAAAAGGTAAAAGGTAAAACTTGCATACAGTCCACCTGATAATAAACGGATGCGTGGCCCATAAATATCCTCGATTACAAATGAAAATGTAAATGCGTTGTCATTTATGAGGACTAATATGGAATGCCTCATTTTCAGTAAAAAGGGTATCCATTTCTTGGTTCCAATAGTATTAAGTTGCTATTGGAACTTTGGAACGAAGTTCCTTATCTGATGGTACGAATTTAGCGGATGACGGCTAGGCGAAAAAATTTGTGAGATTTTTCCGTAACGACGCCGTCTGACGTAGTGTAGACGACCTTAGCGGCTATAAGGAAGCGAGATGGAATAATATCCATCTCCCTCGCATTTTTTCTTATCTTGCCATGAAAGAAATATTATTTTATTTTAAATGACGCTTCATTTTAATAGACGCTAGTAATTCATTTATTTGTATTTGTTAATCAATAATGTAATACGTTTATCAATAATAATATATTACGAAAGGAACTTCCACAGTGTTCCACAACACTCACGTATGTTTCTTTACGTTGGTATTCTGTGGGAGCGTGGTCATTCCCCGGTCAAGCCGACCCATTCGTGCTACAACCATAATATTGCTGCAGCAAAGTTTATCTAAAAATAATAAAATGATTTAATATTATAAAGCTTGTGTTACCACATGGCGTTGGTGTAAAAAGTTAAAACCCCGACTTTAGAAGGTATTATGTGAAATAATTACTTCTTTACTTCTTTGATGTCAGCACTTAGTTTATGTAATCTAAAATAAGATTTTAATATAAAAATTCATCGTTTTATCTACACATATAAATAAAATTGAAGTTTATGACTGTAATATCAAAATAACTGCCTTACATTGAGCTGAGGGGGTTATTTGCAAGCAATTAAGACACGAATAACATTCTTTAAGATTTTTGTCTGTCTGTATGTCTGTTCGTGTTAATCTTTGTAATGGCTAAACCGATTGTAATGAAAACTTACAAACAGATAGAGAGAAATACCAGAAGAGATCTAGGCTATATTTTGTTTAATAGGAGATATAGTTTTTGAGAAATTCATCTATGGTCTTATCTACATAATATATCCACATATATAGTTCCTACGGTGGGTGGCTAGTGATCGAATATATTATGAACAAAATACAAAGAAACCAGTCAAAATTCAAAACTAAGCCGATGGATTTTATCGCGTTTGATTTTTTTTAATTACCGACTTTACGGGAGCTGTACAGCACCCGTACCAGCAGTATTCGCGTAATATAAAAAAAGCCTTTAATCCCACTTTTAACAAATTTAACTGTGTGTGTGTGTGTGTGTGTGTGTGTGTGTGTGTGTGTGTGTGTGTGTGTGTGTGTGTGTGTGTGTGTGTGTATGTGTGTTTGCGCGTGTATGTGTGTATGTTTTTGTGTGAATATGCTAGTATTTGTGTGTTCGTTCAATATGTGGTTACCATCTTCTATTCAGGGATCATCCATTGTTGGATGAAGGCCTCCTCCATCTCGTGCCATTTGTCTCTATCTTTTGCAGTACGTGTCCACAGGTTTCCCGCTACTGCCTCTATATATCTCGCGTAATATAAGAAATTATTAATTTCGGGAGCACTATGTAATTTAACTAATATTTTTAAAATAAAGAAAAAAAAAACAAGATTTCAATAACTACTTCCTTCTTGTTGTGTTAATTGAACTTTTTAGTTACTGTTGTGTATAAACGTGATAAGTTTAGACTCTGGTAATTGTGGAAAAATCTAAACATGTTCAGTAACCATGTTCAGAACTGCCTATATAAATAACTTCACGAAAAAAATTGATTCAATATAAAAAAAGACACATGATAAACTTAAATCGAAATTCAATTTAGTTTTAATTAAAACTTGCCCATTTCGCTTCCAGGGACAAATTGACATCGATCATTTAGTATGTGTCACTGGTTTTACAAATTGTCAATAGCTCTGATTTACGGCAAAATGTTTGTAAATATAGTGCGATTTTGTGTGACAGAATAGCATCAAAGTAAAATTAATGCAGTAGAAATGCGGTTATTTTTTTAAAAGAATAACGGTGACAAACGTTGTCACCTCTGAATACTAAGATGGAATGCTTTGTTTTCAGTAAAAAGGGTCTCCGGTTCACCACAATCACCATACGAAACACAGCAGCATTAAGCTACTATTTATCCACTAGCATTCTGTGAGAGGTGGTCCTACCCCGGTCGAGCCGACCCATTCGTGCTACAGTCATAGTATAGCTGCAGCGTGGCTCTACCACGTGAAAAATATAAATCATATTAAATAACATACTTCATGTTAGGGCTGACTCTTTTTTTATAGTATAGGGTGACAAACGAGCACACAGTCCACCTGATGGTAAGTGGCTGCTGTGGCCCATAGACATCTACATTTATCCTCGTTTGTAAATCAAAATGCAGATGCGTTGCCACCCGTGAGGACTAAGATGGAATGTCTCGTTTCCAGTAAAAAGGGTCTCCGGTTCTCTACACTCACCATACGAAACACAGCAGGGTTAAGCTGCTATTTGACGCTGGTATTCTGTGAGAGCGTGGTTCTTCCCCGGTCGAGCCGACCCATTCGTGCTACAACTATACTACTAATATAGCTGCAGCATGGCTCTACCACGTATATAACATGATTCTGATGGTGAGAAATTGTAAAACAAAAAATAAAAATATGGTTTGCAACGAGATATTGTGATAAGCAATAAGAAAGGAATGCTTCGGTAGTTTGAGCACGTAGAAAGAATGAATGAAGAAAGTGTGGCAAAGCTTTATGTTGCAGAAAGTATATTGACGATATATTAAAGACGGGCCAAATTAAGAGTAGACTCAACAACAAGCATGTATCTGAAGAAGCGAGAGAAGTGTATCAGAATTGTGCCAAATGGAAGTCCGTAGACTCTGCCCCCTTTGGGTAACAGGCGTGGGAGTTTATGTATATATTTATATTTAATATGGAGCACAAAGCCTAGCTGACTAAAAAATGAAATAATTTGTTCTAACTGTATACAAATTAAAAAAACCCATATAGTCACAGAATAAACGAAAAACGTGGATCACATGCAATACATAACTGATGCATGAATATATATTTACCTAGCTCACTAACAATTTTATTGCACTCTAAATTTTATAAATTGTGCTGCGAGTTATCTCAAAAACATAGTAATTTGTATGTGGTTAGAAATCTGTATGGAGTCAAAATAAATTATTTTATACTTTTTAGTCCTTTTTAAAAACGTGGTAATAAAAAAAAAACATGCGTGAGTGTCGTGGAACAGTCAGTTGTACCGAAGTTCCTTTCGTAGTATATTATTATTGATAAACGTAGGTATTACATTATTGATTAACAAATACAAATAAATGAATTACTAGCGTCTATTAAAATGAAGCGTCATTTAAAATAAAATAATATTTCTTTCATGACAACATGCGAAAAAGTGCGAGGGAGATGGATATTATTCCATCTCGCTTGCCCTTTTTTCTTATAGCCTCCAAGGCCGTCTACACTACGTCAGAAGGGGTCGTGACGGAAAAATCTTACACTTTTTCTCACCTAGCCCCCATCCGTCAAATTTATACCATCCGATAAAGAACTTCGTTCCAAAAAATATTTAATTATTTTCTGCTTTTGTGTTGTCTCATATGAGTAATATTTGCCATATTTGCTACACTTTTCAAGCGGGCTTGCAACCACAGTTTGTTATTTTATAATCTCCTGGTTTGTTTCCCTCTGCCGCCTTTTACGACGCCCATTGGACGATATGGGGTAGTGAATATTCTTACACCTCCACTACACGGACAATACGATATAAAATGATACTATATGTAAACGACTTGACGCTTTTATAGTCAACCGTATCGGAAGGGCCCGTTTTAATTTTGGTCGGCTAAAACGTCAACCATTTACACCTTTCAGTATGACTGCCCATCTCTCGGTTCAGTTTCTCTCTGTCGCCTCATACGACACACCCGTTTAGGAATTACAGTTATCGTCACCGTTACCGTTACAGCCTATTAAAGTCCACTGCTGAACATAGGCCTCCATCATAGATTGCGTCATAGTGGGGATATTTGCTACAGTTGCTACGCTTGGCAAGTGGGTTGACCGCAGTTTTTATTTTTAGTCGTTATTAGCAAGACGCTGCTGCCCATCTCCTGATTTTTTCTTTCTGTCGCCTTTTACGACACCCACGGGAGACATTATACATTTAGGAATCACCGTTGAGGCGTTTTAAATACATAAACTGCACATGGACAAAAACAAAAAAAATTATAAGTCATATATAAATATTTGATCCGAATAAAGTCGAACCTTACAACAGCAAACAAGTGATTAGCAACTGTGCGCACGTGTGTTGCTCAGAATCTACATGGATTGAGCTATTTATAAAAGCCGGTAAAGCAGGTAAAAGTAAAGAGTTGGTAATCTCGCAATTCAAATATCAATATCTGTAAGCGGCGGTGGTTACTTACCATCAGGTGATCCGAATCCTATATTGCCTCTTATCCTATTTAAAAAAAAACTTTTTGGTGTTTTTATTAACATTTTTGACTTGGATGTTTGTCCTTTAAGCCATGTCAGTATCAAGTGTGGTAATCTTTTATAGTACACTGCTTCACAATATGCTTGTAGGCAGAAACCTTATCTTAAGATTCACAACACTATCGGAGCATTTGTTTTATCATTTTCACTAATAGTTAAATTAATACACAAAATAGCACAACTTTTACATAATCATAATCCACTTCAAAACATTATATAAACAGTAATACTGGAGCCGCCACTCAAGTTCCCGCCAAAGTCTCCAATTTTGTGATGAATAAAATAAGAGCACAGCAAACTCATTCAAAAATGATCTATTTTTAAAAGCAAGTAAAGCAAAAAAATTTAAAGAGCCATAAACCCCGCAATTCTACCAATCAATATTCGTAACTCGAACACCATAGTGATGCAGATGTTGATAGGCAGCGGTAGTCATTTATCAGGTGAACCGAAACCTAAGGTTCCCTTTGCTCTATTAAAAAAAAAAAACTTTGAGGTAAATTAATTAGGTAAACAGAAAACTCTCGAAAAACAGCGAGTAAAAAGAAATAAGTAATTAAGAACATAGCAAACTCTTGAAAAATCTGTTCATAGCAGGCTGTCAAACTAGCTCCCTTGTGAGGAAAAGGAAATAAGTAAACGACTGGAATTCTAGACGTGTGCACGACAAGCATGTCGTTTGCCGTTTTATTATGCGAATCAGCCTACCTCGTTTGTTTTGTTCTCAGTCTTTATGTTTCAAGATGTTAGAAACGAGCGTGTTTTTCCTCGCATTTTATATAAGAGGAAAACAACTCTATTTCTTTGCATTCTTTTTTATTTTAAGTGGCGAACGACCTCACAGTCCACCTGATGTTAAGTGGCTAGTGCAGTCCATGGACACCTGTAAACAACATTAAATGAAGAAGGCTACAGGTACGATGTCACCTCTGAGTTGATTTAATTTTGACATTGCTCCAAAAACATCATTAATAATTAATTAACAGTTTATTTAATTAACCTTATATATGAGTTAGTGATTTTAACATAAATATTATTAATAGGTAAATTGAATAATACACTAATATAATAGTTGTAACTATAGAAATTTATTAATTTTACGGTTTAATAGTAAATATTTCTTTAATATTGCTGTGTTTCGTAAGGTGAGAGTAGAGAACCGAAGAGCCTTTTTACTGATAACAAAACTATGATAGAATACATCTTAGTCCGTAGGGGTGATGATGGATGTAGATGTCTATGGGATGTAGATGTAGATGTCATTTACTTACCATCAGGTAGACTGTATGGACGCTTGTCATTATATAAGTGAAATAAGTACATGATGTGTCAATCCAAATTGCAAAAATGAAGATGAAGTTTTACCAAGTGCCGACAATCACAAGTACCAATTATAAAGATTTTAATACAAAAGACAAAGTCTCATACAAAAACGTACGAACTCTCTTTTAAAAACAAAATAAAAATTTTGCCTCGGTTATAAAAACTCATGAAATATTATTTTTTATAAATATCAGATAGTGTTCTTGCGAAATTACTTTTACCTCCAGAGTTTATACGCTCCAGTCTAAATAAATTGAAATACTCGGCGACGCTTAAACGACTTAATTCAATTTTTTTTCTAAAGTAAATAAAAAGAAACAGAAGTATAAACGAGTCTGTTCATAACAGAAGGCTAATAAGTCCATTAAGTCGTTAAAAGAAATAAAATGCACGTTTTACAGAATGTTTTTTTTTTTAAGAGTCTAAGGTAGTTCGTGATAGAGCTACTTTGCAACTTGCAACTGTATAGACTGCGCTAGGATCGTGAATGTTTTTTTTTTATAGGATAAGGGTGACAAACGAGCACACAGTCCACCTGATTATAAGTGGTTGCTGCGGCCCATAGACATCTACATCTACCTATCCTCTATTACAAATCAAAATGCAGATGCGTTGTCACCCGTGAGGACTAAGATGGAATGCCTCATTTCCAGTAAAAAGGGCCTCCGGCTACCTGCACTCACCAAGCGAAACGCAGAGGTAAACCTCTACTTCACGCTGGTATTCTGTGAGGGCGTGGTACCACCCCGGTTCGAGCCGGCCCATTCGTGCCACAACTATACTACTAATATAGCTGCAGCATGGCTCTACCACGTATAATGTGAAAGACTTACCACGTAAGAATGTGTGAAAATACTTTTTTTAAATTCATTGCAGCCTATCAAAATTTCATAAAAGGAATCGCTACATTAAAATAAGACTTTTTATATTAACATCATCATAACTACAGACGTTTTCGCTACATACACTCAGAAAGGTCAACAACGTCAAAGGTGCGAGACTTCTGGTACTGCAATTATCAATTCGCCTGCGAAGCGTGACAAATTCTTTCTACAACGGGATATGCCCATATTCGCCAGAAGTGGACTCTTAATAGATAAATAATAAGAAGCGTTCTAGTCATCAAATTTTACCTCTGTATAAAAAGTAAAGTTGCAGCCTATTTACGTCCCACTGCTGGGCACAGGTCTCCTCTCATTTCTGACAGGATACCACTGTATGCTGCGGCAAAATTTCACCATCGTATGCTACGGCAAAATTCTCAGTTTCTTCCACAATATCGTGTTGGTTGGCAATCTACGTCCTTGCGTTTTTATAGGAAATTTCTGCTTTCTTACTTACTACTATAATCATTATTGTTGGCAGTAATTTCGCCAGAATGATATTATGACCTTTAAAATTAGTCTATTAGTTTTTAAAAGGCTGGCAAAGCACATGCGACTCCTTTGGTGTTTTTTTTTATAGGAGAGGGGGCAAACGAGCATGCGGTTCACCTGATGGTAAGTGACTACCGCCGCCCATGAACAACTGCAACACCAGGGAGGGAATTGCAGATGCGTTGCCGGCCTTTTAAAAAGGAGTACGCTCTTTTCTTGAAGGTCCCTAAGTCGTATCGGTCCGGAAAAATCGCTGATGGTAATCGATTCCACAAGGAAGTCGTGCGAGGAAGAAAACATCTTCTAAATCGCACAGTGGTGGACCGCCAATCATCCAGATGGTGTGGATGGTATCGGGAGTTCTGCCGCGATGTGCGTTCGTGAAATTTGGCGGCTGGGATTAATCCGAACAATTCCTCAGAGCACTCCCCATGGTAGATGCGAAAGAAAATGCAAAGAGATGCAACATCTCTTCGCAGTGCCAATGAATCGAGCCGATCGGAAAGGGCTCGGTCGTTGACGATTCGAGCCGCTCTGCGCTGAATTCGGTCAAGTGGAAGGAGCTGGCACTGGGGAGCCCCTGCCCAGAGATGGGAACAGTATTCCATGTGAGGTCGAACCTGCGCCTTGTAAAGTTGCAGGCGGTGTGCCGGCATGAAATACTGTCCCGCTCTGCTGAGCACGCCAAGCTTTTTAGAGGCTAATTTGGCCTTCTCTTCCAAGTGACCACGAAACTGCACGTCACTCGATATGTCGACGCCGAAGATTCCGATACTGGCTGAGGCAACCAGGGGAGTGCCTTGAAACTGAGGAGATACGACAAAGGGGTTCTTTTTAGCGGTAAACGCGTAAACTTGTGTCTTCTGAGGATTAAACTGGACTAGATTTAGTCGCCCCCAGTCCGAGACTTTGTTCAGCAAAGACTCGACTTCAGACACAAGTTTATTCCAGTACTCGGAGACGTTTTCCCGAGAAATATTAGCACGGCCGGTGTATAGAGCATCACCAGTGCTGTCATCCGCATAGCAATGAATGTTACTAGTTAGCAACATATCATTGATATGCAGAAGAAACAGCGTTGGTGATAGCACACAGCCTTGTGGAACACCAGCGTTAATAGGCTTGCAGTCAGAACATGCACCGTCTACAACGACCTTGATGCTCCGATCTGCAAGGAAGCTGGTGATCCAATTGCACAATTTCTCGGGAAGCCCATAGGAAGGGAGCTTCGAAAGAAGCGCTTTGTGCCAAACCCGATTGAAGGCCTTCGCAATGTCCAAACTAACGGCCAACGCCTCCCCCTTGGACTCTACTGCCTCTGCCCATCTATGGGTCAGGTAGACCAGAAGATCACCAGCTGATCGACCCCGACGAAAACCGTACTGGCGGTCACTAATCAGCGGTGATCCTCAAGGTACCGGATGAGCTGGCAGTTAACAATGGATTCCATTAATTTGGAGAACAAGGAGGTGATCGCGATAGGCCTATAGTTGGACGGGTCTGAGCGGTCGCCTTTTTTAGGGATCGGGTGGACAAAAGCTGTCTTCCATGAATTCGGGACTACGCCTTGGGAGTAGTAGTACCGGAAAAGACGCGTTAGGACCGGTGCCAACTCTGGAGCACACGTCCTCAGCACAATTGGGGGGATTCCGTCATGTTGCATAATATATTCATGAATAGTTATTCGACTGATCCATAGTAAAACCCAGTAAGTAACATTAAGAAAAATTACTGTTCAGAATCTTATTCACATATTGAAACTCTACAGAAAGATGAAAACACCTACAGTTAATTCTAAGAAAATAAAAAAGAAATTATATTTTAAATCCTTTCATATATGAATAACTAAAATTTTTCAAGAACCAAGAACTTCCTCGGTTTATGTTGCGCTCCTCTGTGAAACTGAGTTATAGTCCTTACTCGGGTTTGAAACGGGACTTGCACACTCTTTTATAAAAAAAAGTGTTTTCTAGACTTATTAAAAATTGACTCATTCCATTGGTCTTCAGGTTTGGACTGACCAATAATCACGTTTTGTACGTGGTAGAGCCATGCTGCAGCTATATTAGTGGTTTAGTTGTAGCACGAATGGGTCGGCACGACCGGGGAAGGACCACGCTCTCACAGAATACCAGCGTAAAATGACACTGCTGTGTTTCGTATGGTGAGTGTTGAGAACCGGAGACCCATTTTACTGGAAAAAGAGGCATTCCATCTTAGTCCTCACGGGTAACGACGCATCTGCATTTTGATTCTATATTCACACACACACACACAGCAACCACTTACCATCAGGTGGACTGTGTGCTCGTTTGTTACCCTTATTCTATAAAAAAAACCTGCGGTTTTAATTTACCACGTGGCAAGCTCATTTGCGACTCTTATATAAAAAAAAAGATGTTAGTTAATATGTAAGAGTAAATAGCTAAATGCTCACTTTAAATATATTTAAACTATGTATATTTTGTAAAATACTGACATACAAATTGGTTGTCAAATTTAGTCGAGGTAGTTTTCAAACACAAATGTTCAATTTATTGACCTTCTCTTAATGAAATTATCTAGGTATTATAAAAGATGTTAAAATTAAATAATATCTATTAACGAACTCTCTGGAGCGTTACGGTTATGCGACTACATTCAATCAATATCAATTTGTTCATGAGACTGCTCTTCTCGCGTCAGTTCCCACGGGCGAGTGCCAACAAGAGTTGTTTTAGGGTTATATCAAACTTCAGTCGGCTTTTCCTACCGACTTCGAATAGGAGACGGTACTCAATTCGACTACGTTTTTCTTTTTTTATGTGTGTTACCACGTAACTTTTTTCTGGGTGAACCGATTTCGATGATTCTTTTTTTATTTGAAAGCTGGTGCTTGTCATGTGGTACCATATAAATTTGATCAAGGTATGACCAATAGTTTTTAAGTCATTCTTAATAATTTATATTGAAGTAGGTTGTGCAAAATTTTTAATTTTTAATTATGTAATGTAAGGGACGCCGTTATAATCTTCCGAATTTGCGAATGGAAGTGATGCATGCGTCACATTAGTCGTAGGAGTAACCACAGGAATAACATGCCCACAGTAGATCGCGCATAGTTAAAATCATAGTGGCCTGGATAAATGGAGCCACGATGAGTAACCCTTCATACCTATTCTACTATTCTATTCTATTAAAATGTTCGATGAAGAAATAGGAAAAAGGGCACCTACTTTGACAGACTTCTAGGCAAAAAAGGAGTGCACGGCGGCCAGTCTCAACGGAGACTAGACATCTGTGCAGGACAGGATTATAGTGCCCAAGTGTATGCGCAAGCACAGGTGCACTCTCTATTCCCTCACTCTCATAGTCCAATGAGGCGGTAAACCGACACGACCGGAGAGAGATGAGGCGCAGGACCAAAATGCTTTCCGAGGCACGGGGGTGAGACACCGCCAACTTCCTGAAGCAGCTACTGAGTATTTCTTGAAGGAAAAGCTTAATTACTGTTTTTTTGGCCCTACTCGAGATTCTAACGGGACCTCATGATCAGAAGACGCACCTCTTCTCTTGAATCATCACAGCGCATAAACAATGCGTGTTTTTTAAGTTTTTATAAATTTTAATATTATTGTTTATAATCTGTTTATCTGAGAAGGCCACTGCGGAACATAGGCCACCCCCATAGATTGCCTAACAGGGGGGATATTTACCACAGTTGCCACGCTTGGAGAGCGGGTCGGCAATCGCAGTTTTTTATTTTTAGTCGTTCTTAGGAAGACGCTGCTGCCTATCTCCTGATTTGTTTCCCTCTGTCGCGTCTTACAACACCCACGGTACGATATAAGGTAGTGGATATACTTACACCGCCACTACACGGTGATATCTATATCTAAATTTAGATTTTAATTTTATTTATATTCTACTAAGCCAGCGCTTATCTACGATCCCACCTGTTGGTAAGTGGTGATGTAGCCTACGATGGCGAAGCGTACTGACTTTTTTTCCCTATTTCTTGGCCTGCACGGTTTTGCGTCAGCCATGTTTTCCATTTTTCAATGTATAATTATTATCCTTCGTAGTACAAATGTATAATTAGCCTTCATAGTATACTGCTTCACAATATGTTGATGCGACACATTGTGAAGTCCTCGGGAGATTTTGACGTCAACTTGAGCCAGCAAACAGTTGGCAATGGTATCTCAAGGCGCCTAAGCAGACAACCTTATATTGAGAATCACATCACCATTAGAGCACCTGTTTCACCGTTTCCACTAATAGTTCACATGCGTAAACACTTAATATACAAAATCGCACCACTTTTACATATAAAAGTCCACTTCAAACCATTATTTAAACAATAATACAGGAGCAGCATACCGCCGCCGGTCAAGTTCCCGCCAAAACCAGCGTACTGACACAGTATAAATATGAACAGTATGGAAACTAAGACTAGTTGAGGATATAATTACCTACGCTCCATTGAAGCAATAGGGTTGTAACTTTTAGTGTTTTGATATTGCTTTTTTTATCAATCAATCGAATTTAAATAACTAGCTTACAATCTAAATAGATAATCTCAGCAAAAAACGATAGTTTAAATACGGAAAACAATTTAATATTAACACACAACAACTTGTAGAACTTTAACTTTGTCATTACGGCGTAACCTTTTGAAAGTTTCGGCGGGAACACACTGGACGAAAACGTACCTTTATTCTTCACTAGTTGTTCCCTGCGATTTTTTAGCGCGGAACCCTAATTCATTTTCTAAAATAAAAGTAGCCTAAGTTACTCCTTATGACATCAGCTATCTGCCAGTGAAAGTGCCGTCAAAATCGGTCCAGCCGTTTCGGAGATTAGCCGGACCAAACAGACGGACCGACAGACAAAAATTTTAAAAATTGTTATTTAGTTATAAGTACCGTATTTACTTTCATATGCATTTAGTAAAAAGCTGTTATTTTAACATTACAGACTTTTTATTTATTTGTATAGAAAAAAATCGGTTTCAACACCCTCAAAAACCATGAAAATGACACCCATGACGAAAAAATTAATACCTGTTGCAGCCGTCATCTTGGATTTACATTTCAACAGCACTATCGGCTTCAACATACTCAAAAACTATGAAAATGACACCCATGACGAAAAAAATTGATACCTATTGCAGCCGCCATCTTGGATTTACATTTCAACAGCACTATCAGCTTCAACATACTCTAAAACTATGAAAATGACACCCATGACGAAAACATTTATACCTATTACAGCCGCCATCTTGGATTTACATTTCAAAAGCACTATCGGCTTCAACATACTCAAAAACTATGAAAATGACACCCATGACGAAAAAATTGATACCTATTGCAGCCGCCATCTTGGATTTATATTTCGACAGCACTATCGGCTTCAACACCCTCGAAAACCATGAAAATGATACCCATGTTTTTTATTAGTGGTCGATGCACCCCATGACGAAAAAATTGATACCTGTTGCAGCCGCCATCAAGGATTTACATTTTAACAGCAGTATCGGCTTCAACATACTCAAAAGCTATGAAAATGACACCCATGACGAAAAATTTGATACCTATTGCAGCCGCCATCTTGGATTTATATTTCGACAGCACTATCGGCTTCAACACCCTCGAAAACCATGAAAATGACACCAATGTTTTTTATTAGTGATCGATGCACCCCATGACGAAAAAATTGATTTCTATTGCAGCCGCCATCATGGATTTAAATTTCAACAGCACCATCGGCTTCAACATACACAAAAACTATGAAAATGACACCCATGACGAAAAAATTGATACTTATTGCAGCCGCCATCTTGGATTTATATTTCGGCAGCACTATCGGCTTCAACACCCTCGAAACCCATGAAAATGGCACCCATGACGAAAAAAATGATACCTATTGCAGCCGCCATCTTGGATTTACTTTTTGTTACCACTACTGCAATATCAGCTTTTTAATAGCCTCAAAACCTCCGCATTCTGGATGTACAAATAAGTTCACGAATTCATTATGATCAATCACACGGACATATAAATTTGATAACGATTATAACAATGACAATCAAAATAATTCTTACCTTTCAAAATCAGCAAGAAGCTTAAAATAAGATAGCTCCGGTTTTGATGAAGCCGAGTTCAAACAGCCGTATACTACGCAATACGTTCATGCCATTTTTAAAGTCTTGAGGCGACACTCGCTACTGAGAACACCGCGACGAACGCTTAGAAGTCTCGTCGGTGCGCATGTTTGTGTGAGTGTGCCGTTTCGAGCGTTTGTTCGAAGTTTCCATACTGTTCTTACTATATATTTACTGTGGTACTGACTTAACAAAAGCCTAAAGACACACAAAAAGATAAAATAGATGCTGGCAACTTATTCCAATACTTTGCTGTACGCATGATGAACGACGTAGCGAACCGTTTGCTTCGAATGCGAAAATTTCATTTTACGAGTAGAATCCTAAGTATTTAGTTTTAATAGATTATTACTTCATAAACTATTATTTTTAACTAATTATTATTTGAGATCAGTGTTTGCCAACATTTCAAAATCAAATTGTTAGTTTCGAATTTCGAAAATCAGAGACTCACTAAATTAAATGCTGGCCAGTGACGTGTTGAGTGAACGCTCCTTGTTAATTTGTGTCCCAAAACGATGTTCACACGTTATGTAACAGTGACAGCTAACGAACATTGGAATTCAATTTTGAACTATATCTGCGTTTTAGTGACAAATGGAACTGTCCAATATGATTTTATACATTTGGGTATGTCTATATGAAATGGGTATTTCTTATAGAATAAATCTTATAGAATAAATGGGTTAGGTTATATAATATCAAGGAATACATGAATGAAAATAACCTCTGGATAAAGGGTATCACCACCATGCTGGTTCTATTAATATTTATATAGAAAATTGTACAAAATGATTGTAAAGTTATATATGTTTAAAAAACATAACCCCGCTTGGTTTCTTGCTGGTTATTCACAGAACAGATGTATTTTCCGAACCAGTGGTAAATAGAGAATTGGCTTCAAATAAGTATTATGTAATAACCTATATTGATTAAAAACATTCTATTCTATTCTATATCAAATGTGAGTTTTTATTTTAAATTGATAAGGAAATTTAATTGAATAATTTAAAATTAAAAATTTTGGACAACCGACTTCAATATAAATTATTAAGAATAACTAAAACACTATTGGTCAGACATTGATCAAATTTATATAAGACCACATGTGAAGCACCAGCTTTCAAATAAAAAAAATCATCGAAATCGGTTCACCCAGTAAAAAGTAATGAGGTAACACATAAAAAAATACAGTCGAACTGAGTACCTCCTCCTGTTTAAAGTCGGTAGAAAAATAGCTCCGTGTTTGATTTATTGTCATGCATTTTGTTTTTTACCACGTCAGCAGGTCCTATAGTTGTTATCAAATTACTTCGGATAAGGACAGAAAGCAGATTCTATGTATTATATTGCAGATACTGAGAGTCAGTGGTTTAAGTTACTGTTTTCATTTTGGGGTAGAAAGCAAAGTCAGGTAAGTACATACGTCCTACTCCTAGGCACAGGCCTCGTATCTTTTCGTTCATCATTTCGTGTTGGCGAACTTCGCATGTCTCTTAAATATATATTTTTGTACATTTCGAAATTCGAAATTCGATATTGGAATTTTAAGTGCTGATTTACCATGTGTTCGGCAGTGAAGGAAAACATCGTGAAGAAACATGTATGTCTGAAGAATAAAATGTTTTGAAGACATGTGAAGTTCGCGGATACGCACTTAAATCTTCCAGAAATGAGAGAAGGCCTGTGTCCAGCACTAGGACATATAAAGGACATATTATACTTTATTTTGGTGGTGACGGTGTTAGAATATTCACTACCTCATATTATCCTGTATGTGTCATAAGAAGCGACAGAGGCAAACAAATCAGGAGATGGGCAGCAGCGTCTTTAACGACTAAGATAAAAAACTAGAACTGCTGCAACTGTGGCAAATATACCCCTTAAAAGGCAATCTATGGGAGAAAAGTACGTTCAGCACTTTAGTAGGCTGTAATGGCAACAGCGACAGGGCAAAACAGATGATTAAAATTGCTTGTATATATCTTGCTTTTTTTGAAGCGCTAAGCGTACAAGCATAAATATTGCACAGTCGGTCATGGCTCATTAGCCTCATTCTCATATGAAGATTTGTCACCATCCGACAAATGGCAATTGTTAACATAGATGGTTTTATGGTGATGGTTTGGATTTAAGGGGGATATAAGAACTTGTTCTCCTAATACCAACCTCACCTGCAGGCGATAAACCCCGCTAGCTGACTGACGACTGACACTGCTAAAGAGAAGAAAATTTACCAGGAAAATATTGCGTTAAGCACTGACTTATAATAATCAGTATACATTCTAAAAAAACACTTTCCAGACTTATTCATGTAATACTTTTTCTCCATTGAAATTCAAAAGCCGATCTGGACTTTTCGTATTGATTATTCCGACATGCCAATCAAAATGTACAAAATCGTTTCAGCTTTACCTCTCAGAAATATACAAAAGAATTCGAGGACGCTATAGGTTCCTAAATTTAGATTGGCTAAAACTAGAAAATCTTTTCCGAGTTGATTCATAAAATGTGATAAAATATGTATACATATGAAACTTTGAAAATATAGCGTACCAATCTGACATAAAATTTTAATCACCTGTTAAGGAAATTCAGTTAAAATGGTCATTTTGGTGAAGAGAAAGATATGTGGAAAGAACTCTCAATGTCCACTTGCAAGCAAGTCACCTGACTGCTGCTATATTGTTTAAATATTGACATTTTTTATAAAATAAGCATACGTGGTAGAACCATGCTGCAGTTATATTAGTAGTATAGTTGTAGCACAAATGGGTCGGCTCGACCGGAGAAGGACCACGCTCTCACAGAATACCAGCGTATAATGGCAGCTTAACACTGCTGTGTTTCGTATGGTAAGTGTAGAGAACCGGAGACCCTTTTTATTGGAAACGAGGCATTCCATCTTAGTCCTCAGGGGTGACAACGCATCTGCATTTTGATTCTCTATTGAGGATAGATGTAGATGTCTATGGGTCGCAGCAAGCACTTACCATCAGTTGGACTATATGCTCGTTTATCACCCTATACTATAAGGAAAAAACACTATTAATTATTTTTTATTTTTACTACAATTCAGTTACCAATCTATACCAGTATTGAAATTTTAAAATATGGTCTATAGACATCTACTTTTATCCTCGATTAAGAATCAAAATACAGATGCATTGTCACCCTTGAGGAGTAAGATAGAATGCCTTGTTTCTAGTAAAAAGGGCCCTCGGTGCTCTATGAACTGAATCCGCAACTTGTTGTCGCCGCTGGTGATAATAGAGCTGGTTCTTTTCTAACTCAAAGGCTAAGTAAATCAGCGATCAAACGCAGCTAGCATTTTTGGCACTATACCGTAGGGAGTAAGACTTTATGATTTTTTTTTTGATTTAGTTGTTTTAATTATGATAATAAATATTTTATCACATGTAAATAAGTTTGAATTTCAATTTGATTAATGATTAATCCATTAACCAAATTGTATTAGAATTTTAAGCATTAACACTAACAATCCAAGTCATAAGTTTGAGGGAAATGTATAAACGAATTATATGTTTTAAAACAATTTTAAAGAGAAACTATATTTTATAAAATAAATTTTTTTAACGGGTTTTCACATAAAATCTACTATATTGATTTGAGGAAAATATATTAATCCCTAAAAATCATCTAAAAGGTTTAGATTTTCTAAAAGCTTTCTTTTGCTCTGTCTCATTCAAGGCTTTATATTGCGTGCCCACTCGCCCTTTTCAGTTCAATTTAGTCTAACGTAAACAATATTTAGTTGCAAAGAGAACTCCTTTCAACACCACTTAAGGCAAAAAGCTTTGGTAAACAAAGGATTCCAAAACAAATGACCTAATCTTCACTTCACGAAATATTCTTACATCTGTAAAAATGTTAACCTATGTTATATATTATAACTATATCAAGTTATAAATAAACGTTTTTCTTATGTGAAAATAAACCTCCCCGTAGAATGTATCATAGGGGGGTATATTTGCCATAGTTGTCACGCTTGGCATGTTAGTTGGCAAGTGGCAATCTCAGTTTTTAGTCGTTATTTAGCTGCCCATTTCCTGTACGGTGTATATAATATTAGAAACACAGTATTATATTACAAAGTATTATTTACATAAGTTTGTATGTCGTTGTATCCGCTTTTGTAGTGTTATCACTACCTTAGGTTTAATGGAAGAGCATGATCTTAACATTAAGTCCGCCTTTTTATCGACTCGATCGTAATGTTTCGTGAAGTTCAAATTAAAAAAAAACGAAACTTTTTATTATGTACATATATAATACATTGTTAATTTATTTATCTTAACAACATAAGTAACATTATAAAAACACAGATTACTCTGGGTCATAAACTAAGCTTGTATCTCAAAACCCTGGCATGCGATATTACAAAATGGTTTGTCACTGGACCTTATTTACTTAGAGATTTAGTATACGATATTTTTAACATAACATGATTGACATCGGAGGTTAAAAGTTACGCTTCTGATACGTAATAGTTGGAAAGGCGCGGCATGCGTGTGCATGTGTGTGTATACGAGTATGTACGTGTGTATATACATACGTGTGTCCGCACCGGGCGAGGTGGACGCGCAGCAGCGCTGAGCGGCGCGAGGCACGGCGTGAGTTATGTGTGTGTAGAGTGATCCTTATATGAATTGTATAATAACAAAGTGCAAACCTTGTTATCCCTTATTCATTAAATATCTTTGTAACTGGTATACTGGAAGAAATTTCATTATGAGATACTTATCTCATCGCATCCATGTACAAACTCTTCATAATGATGTGTCCTCTCAGTTGTTTGTGTATACATTGTTAAATAAATAAACAAATCGTCAAATCGTCAGCCAAACGAGACGATAAAGGCAGATCCTGCTTACAATGTGATATGTCCATGTTTAGCAGTAAACTTTCAAGAAGAAGGTCGCACTTATGGTACTGCTATATGATTTATATTTAACCACAGAGCAAATAAGAGCTTAAATAATTTAGATTTTAAATAAAACGATTAAAATAAACGAAAAGTAATAATATTAATTTATATCTCACGACGGTTTCGTAGTGTGATTTTCGAGACTTTAATATGATGCGCCAAAAGTTGGTTTAAATTCCCAAATTCTAAATAAAGTCCATTAAAGCACAGTTTCCGGATTTTCGTGTTTCAAAATTGTATTCAGCGTTTTATTATAATGGCAACACATATGAGAAAAGTTATAAGGATCCATTATCAGCATATATTGTTATCGATCCTCACCTGCACGTTTTGATCTTGAAAGAACAAAGAGGTTAGCTGGAAATGCGCCATAACTTTTGGCAAATTATCTTTTTCCGCAGTAAAAGTTTATGGTGCTGCCACAGGTTTATGGCTCCGCTCGGATGCTTAAAGCAAATTCGAGGTTTTCGTTAAAATTGAGTTTAAAATATGCTCATTGCTTTTACTATATTTCCGTTGCGAAATTTGTGGGTTTTTGCGAAAAATTTTACACTTAGTTTCTTTTTACTTACTTACTTACTTATCATCACGCACAATCCCTGACGGGGTAGCCAGAGAGAACAGATCGCCAAGTGTCACGATCCTTACATACCTCTTTCGCTTCTTTCAGATTCATTAACTTCTTCATACATGCACGTCTAGGTATCCGAGTACTCTTGACCCTCCCCTCTTCGAGCAGTTTGCTCACATGGTCTTCGAAAGTTAGTCTCGGTCTACCTCGACACCTTTTAATATTAACTTTCGCGCTATATATTTTCTTCACCATTCGGTCTTCACTCATTCGCTCAACGTGCCCAAACCATCGAAGCACGCCCTTATCAATTTTTGTGATAAGGTCATCTTTAAAACCTGCCATATTGCGAATCTCTTCGTTTCGCTTCCGGTCGGCCATGGTAACGCCGCACATTTTACGAAGAGATCGCATCTCCACTGCATTCAACTTGCTTTTATGCTTCTTCTGGCATACCCAGGTTTCGCTGCCATATAACAAAGTCGGTACCAACACTGCGTTATGTATTGCAAGGCCTACGCCTTGCCTTTTGACTAATGCAGTCAGGGCACCATTGACTTTGTTCCCGGCAGCGACACGCCTGTCCACATCTAAATCATATCTTCCATCCCGGCTAAAAGCACTCCCCAAGTATACAATTTCATTTACCTGTTCTAGACATTCCTGATTTACCCATATTTTACACTTCGTTCTCTCTTCGTCCCTTTCAAATACCAGAACCTTAGTTTTATTAGCATTCAAACGGAGACCTTTAATTTCACATTCCTCCTTCATACACGTGACTAATGCCTGCAGTTCTGCCTCTGATGGTGCAATAAGCACTGCATCATCAGCATACAGCAGACAAGTTTAGTTTCTTTTTAGATGTTTTGTTTGTTGTTGTTAGACTTGTTTGTTGTTATGCATGTCAATTTTCCAAATTATGTGCTCACATTTTGTATCAGGTGTATTTAAAAATTATAGTTTTTGGGAAACGTATAGTTAATAAACATAATGATATGGTAATTTTAATTTTTTGAAAAAGAAAACTGTATAGGAATCTTACTAACATCACGAGTGCATGGATGGTAGTACTAGATTTTATTTTGACAAAACTCGTAGTTCAAGTTCTTTTAATGAAATTAAATCGGAGTCCTCAAGGGTGATCTAAACTTTGATTCTTTTTTTTTTATAGAAGAGGGTCAATGAGTATGCGGCTTACCCGATGCAACATGAAACTGCAAAAAGGACCGGTCTCAGTGATAGGCCTTACAGACAGAGGACAATTAAATAAAATTACTATTTTACTACTACTTTTACTCATGTCATGTAAATAACTTCCTCAAAGCAATTATTTCGATATCGATTTCAAAACAATTATAGAATTAACAACATCAAGAAACGATCTTTAGGGCCGATGTGACCAACTTTCAAAAAAGTGCCTACACCTTTCTAAAAGATTGGCAACGAACCTGTAATTCCTTTATAGTTGCAGGTATTCATGGACGACTATGATCTTTTACCATGAGGTAAGTCATATACCAATTTACCTTCTTTTATATAAAATAAACCATGTATAAAAATGTAAAAAATGTATAATGTAAAAATGTATAAACCACCTGTATTTTGGTCACGTTAACCTCAACAGAGACCACCCTGTAAAAGAAAAAATGAGAAAAAAGATGATCTGACATCAAGAAACGGTCTTTTGAACCGATGTGACCGACTTTCAAAAAATAGCCTACACCTTTCTAAAAGATTGGCAATGCACCTGTAATTCCTTTGGAGTTGCAGGTATTGAGGAATCCGTATTTTGGTCACGGTTAGTCTCAACGGAGACCACCTAGTAAAAGAAAAAATGAGAAAAAAAAGATAAACGCCTACGGAGCAGAGATGTCATTTATCTCCTAAGTATCGAAACTAATTCAGCTCAATTTCTCGTTCATTATTGACATTTCCGGAGGACATTTATTTTAAAGAGGTCAAACGGGCGTTAACCTGAAAAGCTAAAACGGCCATTTATATTCGTTACTTGTAGTTATAAAAGCGGACGGCAAACCGCATTGGAACTGTTATATATTTCAATTCTATTAGGGTATTAGGAAATGTGCTGCCGTGTAGTGGCGGTAATAGAATCCGCTACCTCATATCATCCCGTGGGTGTCGTAAGAGGCGATAGAGGAAAATGAAACGGGAGATTGAAACAATGGCATCTTCTTGCTAACAAATTATAATTTAAAATTAAAAAATTTGTGCAACGGACTTCAATATAAGTTATTAAGAATAACTCAACAACTATTGGCCTGACCTTGATCAAATTCATATGGGACCACATGAGAAGTACCAGCTTTCAAATAAAAAAGAATCATCGAAATCGGTTCACCCAGTAAAAAGCTATGAGGTAACACACATAAAAAAAACATACGGTCGAATTGAGTACCGTCCCCTTTTTGGAAGTCGGCAGAAAATAATAGATACTGCGGTTGCCAACTCGCATACCAAATGTGATAATAATGGTTAATATTTCCTCTATAAGGCAATCTAAGGGTGAGATAATATTTTCAGCAGTGGATTTTTAATAGATTTTAATGGTATGGAATGAATTGGTAATATATACGATTCTTACGACACCCGTGAGAGCCGTGGTAGCTCAGATGGTTAGCGCTCGCTGTAAGTTTCACAGTACGCGAGCAACCCGGGTTCGATCCCCACCGGCACCAACGAAATTGTTAATTGCAATTTTAAGTGCTGATTTACCACGTGCTCGGTGGTGAAGGAAAACATCGTGAGAAACCTGCATATCTGAGAAATAAGATAATAATTTAAAATTAAAAATTTTGTACTGCCGACTTCAATATAAGATATTAAGAATAACTCAAAAACTATTGGCCTGACCTTGATTAAATTCATATGGGACCACACGAGAAGTATCAGCTTTCATATAAAAAAGAATCATCGAAATCGGTTCATACAGTACAAAGTTATGAGGTAACACACATAAAAAAACATACAGTCGAATTGAGTACCATCTCCTTTTTGGAAGTCGGCAGAAAAATAATTAAAAATTAAAAAATTTGTACAGCCGACTTCAATGTAAGTTATTAAGAATAACTCAAAAAGTATGGGTCTGACCTTGATCAAATTTATATGGGACCACACGAGAAGTATCAGCTTTCATATAAAAAAGAATCATCGAAATCAGTTCACCCAGTAAAAAGTTATGAGGTAACACACACATAAAAAAAAAACAAAAAAAAATAGAGTCGAATTGAGTAGGTACCGTCCCCTTTTTGGAAGTCGGCAGACAAATTATTTCTAAGAAATGTAAAGTTCACCATCACGCATTGGGGCAGCGCAGCGGACACTTCCTTGCCCTAAAAACCCTCTCAGAAATGAGGGGAGGCCTGTGCCCAGCAGTGGGACATATATAGGCTATAACTTTAACTTACGACGCCCACGGGACGAAATGGTATAGTAGGTATTCTTACATCGCCACTACACGGTTTTGTATTAGAAGTTCATGGGTTGGCTTATAAGCTGTTTGTCTATCTAATGAGATAAGAGATCGCATTATATTGTATGTTACAGTTGGGGTTGGTGTTATTTAAATAAATGTAAAGAGTTATTTTTTTAAGTTGAGTCTTTGTATATTCAATTTATATCGCTTAAAGTTTATATGGTTTTTATTCGTTTGTTTAGCTACGTTCGTTTGTTTAGCTAAATTTAAATATCAGTAGTGTAAGATTTAGTTCAGAATGAAAAAGAGTAAGGATAGATATCTCAAGTAATAATTTTAAAAAAAAGTGTGTGTGTGTATTTATGTACCCACGTAAGAAGTTATACTTCTTTAGGGTAACTTTAGGGTAAGAGAAAAAAAACTGGAGAGTCAATTACCCACTGAAGTTGTCGCTGTTAGGTGTCAGTATGCGTTCGTATTGTAACAATTTCATGGTGTCGTATTGAGGAGTCGGTGTGCGCGTGCATCAAAAAAATTCACTCTGATCATTTCTCCCAAGCGACTCAAAAGAAGTGTAACTTCAAAAACTTCACTTCGAAATTGTAAAATACTGAAATTCTATATGTACGAAAATACGTTATTATTCTATTTTATACCTATGCTTAACTATTTTATATATTTATTAATTCTTTATTCAACCTTACACAATGTATAGAAATAAAAGGAAGACTTAATGCCCATCTGACGGTAAGTGGTGATACAGTCGAAGATAGCTATGAAGACATCAAAGACATTTAAGTTAGTATACCTATATATTTAAATCTCTTTGGAAGACATCAACATTGTAATCAGATGTGTAGAATAGCATATTTTTCTTAAATACAGATTACATGTCATTCATATTGAAAGTTATTTTTTACTTTTACCACTGGCTCGGAATAAAACTACGTACTACGTCCTGGGTGGAACCTGGATCAGACCATCAGTAAGAAGGAAAGGCAGATGTTATCAATTATTCCATTTTAATCCTGTACGCAAACGGTATTTTTTATAGAATAAAGGTGACAAACGAGAACACATTCCACCTGATGGCCCATATGCTACATCTGTCCTCGAATAAGAATCAAAATGACTAATATAGAATGCCTCGTATCTTTTGGGGTCTCCGGTTCTCTACACTCACCATACGAAACACGACAGCATTGAGCTGCTATTTTACGCTAGTATTCTGTAATAGTATGGTTCTACACCGGTCGAGCTGACCCATTCGTGCTTCATAATAATATAGCTGCAGCATGGCTACATTCCACGTCACTATTGCTTTTACTTTACAACATTACCAACATTAACAACGTAATGTTTCAAGCACGGCGTCGTCATAAATTTTTGTAAGAAAATCTTCCGCTATTATATTCTAGTCCATACCCATAAAAGCCGAACCTGACTAGAATCCAGCAGATGCATTTAAATAGTATTGTCTTTTCCGCTTCTATGTTGGAAACGAACGGAAATTACACGTTCAAAATCCAGATTTGCAATAGAGAACACAGAAAATAGTAACAACACGAGCTATTTAAAAAAAGGGAGGTGAAATAAAAAAAAAGTAGTTCGACTAAATTACCCGTGTTAATTAATATAATGTTGAAGCGATTAAGTTAATAGCTGGGGTTGATATAAGGTTTAAAAATTCAGTGAAGTAGATAATTTGCATTATACTTAATGGGTGATATTATATTAAAATATTACTGAAAATGTTGAGTGTTATTTCCTTTTTTTGTTTCTGTTTGTATTTAAACTCAGTTCAAATGAGACCCGTGTCCATTTTTATTGTAATGTGGTTGTTGTTGTTTTTATTATTCGCTCGAGAGAGCAGGCAAAGGAACTATGCGAATTATGTGAATAAAAAAACAATTATTGGATTATATTGAAATTCTATGCCATACAGCCTTGTCTTTATGTATAATTATCCTTTATAGTTCACTGCTTCACATTATGTTGATGCGTCACATTGTACAGCCCTTGGGAGATTTTGACGGCAACTTGAACCAGAAGGCAGCTGACAGTTGGCAATGGTATCTAAAGGCGCCTATGCAAACAAACAGCTTATCTTGAGAATCCATCACCATCAGAGCACTTGTTTCACCATTTCCACTAATAGTTCACATGCTCAGACACTTAATACACAAAATCGCACCACTTTTACATATCAAAGTCCACTTCAAACCATTATTTAAACGATAACACAGGAACAGCAAACCGCCTCCGGACAATTTCCTGCCAAAAACCCCTTATTGTAATGTTACAGTGACAAACGAGCTAAGACATTTTTAACTTATTTTAAATAAAGATGGCAAAGTCGTTGGCACCCATGGGGACAACATGAAGAGAATAGAATAAAATGAAGTTCTTCACAGCTTGTAATAAAAATGGTTCTCTATATCGATCACAGAATGCAGCACTGCTGTTTGTCGGGAGTGAGTTCCAACCCATATATAAAATTTGCCTTAGGAAGTGATAGATTTATAATAAGACGCTAGTCACTGGCTTCCCAGGACTGATGTATTTTCCGAACCAGTGGTAAATAAAAAATGTTCAATAAGTATTATGTAATAATCAATATTGAATAAAAAATTATTAAAAAAAACTGGCCTAGGGCATCATCTCAGGGAGAACATAGGTTATTAAACTTCTGATAAAATGTTATATGTTTTATTATGATTAAGTGAATGTTACTAGTCAGTCGAAATAGAAATGAATCACTAGCTATTATAAATGGACTAACTAAATTTAGATTTGATTTATTGAATTCAAAATGAAAACAATTTAATACGGTTTTTTTTTAAAAAAGTAGCGATCCGTTAATATGATATATGTTACGGATTAAATATATAATTATGATTATAACAATATTCACAATGTTTTTTTTTCAAGTAAAAGTCAAAGAAACAGCATTTCTGCCACTAGTGTATCACCATCATCATCATCATCATTACAGCCCTTCACAAGTCCACTGCTGAACATAGGCCTCCCCCAAAGAATACCACAAAGCACGGTCCTGAGCCACCTGCATCCATCGACTTCCTGCATGTCTTACCAGGTCGTCACTCCATCTCGTGGGGGGACGCCCTACACTTCGTCTACCGGTACGTGGCTGCCACTCGAGAACCTTTCTTCCCCATCGGTTGCCGGTTCTTCGAGCTATATGGCCGGCCCACTGCCACTTCAGCTTACTAATCCGTTGGGCTATGTCGGTTACTCTAGTTCTACTGCAGATATCCTTATTCCTAAGTTTATCACGCAGAGAAACTCCGAGCATAGCCCTCTTCATAGCTCGCTGAGCGACCTTGAGCTTCCTCATACGGCCAGCAGTGAAGGACCACGTCTCAGTTCCGTAAGTCATCACTGGCAACACGCACTGGTTGTACAATTTCGTTTTAAGGTTTTGAGGTATGTCTGACGAGAAGATGTGTCGTAGCTTCCCGAACGCTGCCCAGCCGAGTTGAATCCGTCGATTGACCTCTCGGTCGAAGTTGGACTTACCTAGTCGGACTATTTGTCCCAGGTAAACATACTCGTCAACAACTTCGAGCTTAGTGCTCCCAACAACTACCGGCATAGGTGTGATATGGACATTAAACATGATCTTTGTTTTGTCCATGTTCATCTTAAGACCTATCCGTTGGGAGACATTATTGAGGTCATTGAGCATATACAACATCCTCCAGTGATTCTGCCATAAGGACTATATCGTCGGCAAATGGAAGGTGAGTGATGTACTCGCCATTGATGTTAATACCGCATCCTTTCCAGTCCAGAAGCTTGAAAACGTCTTCCAATGCAGCGGTGAAGAGTTTCGGGGATATAACATCACTCAGTCTTACACCTCTCTGCAATTGGATAGGTTTCGTACTCTGGTTCTGTACTCGGATAGCCATCGTAGCCCTTCTGTACAAACACTTCAGCACTTCGATATACCGACAGTCAACTTGGCATCGCTGAAGGGACTGCAGCACCGCCCAATTTTCGACGGAATCAAAGGCTTTCTCATAGTCCACATACGCCAGACATAGTGGCAAAGTGTACTCTTTGGACTTCTGTACAATTTGCCGTAGGGTATGTATGTGGTCTATGGTGCTAAAGCCCTTTCGGAAACCGGCTTGTTCGGGAGGCTGGAAGTCGTCAAGTCTGCGCGCGAGACGATTCGTAATGACTCTCGAAAACAGCACGTAGACGCGGCTCAGAAGGGAAATCGGTCTGTAGTTCTTCAAGAGAGCGTTGTCACCTTTCTTGAAGAATAAGACCACCACACTTCTGCTCCACGCCTCCGGTGTAATGCCACCATGGAGGACGGAATTAAAGAGCTTCTGAAGGACTTCAAGTACCGGTCTTCCACCCGCTTTCAGAAGCTCCGCTGTAATTCCATCCTCGCCTGGGGCTTTGCCGTTTTTAAGGTGCTGGAGAGCCATTCTAATCTCGATCAGACTGACGTCCGGGATATCTTCGGAATAGTGTCGGATAAGACTCGTTCTTGGATCGTTACTCACACTTGCGTGTGGCTCCAACGATGACGTGTACAGCTGCCCATAGAACCTCTCAATTTCACTCAAAATCTCAGGTGCCCCGGAAACTATGCTGCTACATTCGGTCTTCAGCTTTGACAGTTGGCTCTTTCTGGCAGACAGGTCTCTGGCAAAGACTTTGGAGCCTTGGTTTCGCTCGATCGCTTCTTCAATACGAGCTGTATTGAAATTGCGCAAGTCCCGCCGCATGCATTTGGAGATCTGTCTGTTCAGTTGCCTGTATGCTGTCAAATCTGTTGAAGAATGTAGCCTCATCTCCCGTCTAACAGCCATGAGATTAAGAGTGTGATCGGAGAGTTTTTGTGTTCTTCTGCGGCGGGTCTTGCAGAACTTAGCTCCGACCGCTTGGATAGTTTCCACGAGCTTGTCATTCATATCGTCCACTTCATTGCAGTCTTCTAGGCACTGAAAACGGTTTCGTAACTCGAGCTGAAAGGTTTCGGGACTTTGGATTAGAGCACGAGGGGGACGGAGCGTTGACTTCATCAGACGAGACCTCTCCAACTTAACATTTAGGTTCAGTGTGCCTCTAACCATTCGGTGTTCGCTGCCGGTTTTCACCCTCGCGATCACTGAGACATCACTGAACAGTTGTCGTCTGGTCGTCATAATGAAGTCAATCTCATTTTTTGTCGAACCGTCGGGGCTCGACCAGGTCCACTTCCTTTGGGGCCGCTTCTTGAAGAAAGAGTTCATCATAAAGAGTCCCTCTTTCTCCATGAAGTCGGCCAGCTGCTGGCCCCTTGGGTTCCGTGTATACCTAAAAAAAATTAACAATTTTACCTTAAAATATGAAACCAATATAAAATGAAAAACTACTTGAAAAAAACTTAGAACACCAAATAGTTAAATCCGGCGCGGGCCTTAGGCAGAAAGGAAATTCCACCTGAAAATCAACGATACTGATACATTATAATCGTTGGCACGTCTGTTAGTAATCGTGTAATTTCTAAACGACTTAAGCAATAGACACTAAATGCTCCAAATATATTTGTCTTGTTGAGACAATGGTTCATAATTATGCTGGGATCCAGTAGGTAGGTGGCGCTGAATTCAAGCTATTTACAAATTATAGAATTTTGGACAAAATGACTCATATTCATAATATATGTTGGTTTAGAACTAAAATCAAAAATCACACAATCTAGTTGTTCGCGCCAAGCGCTAATGTCAATAATTGACGTCAGAGGGCGCGCGCGCCTCTAGAATACCGGTTTTGACGTCCCGTCGTGTCGAGGACACGCAAGGTCAAGCCAGTCCAAATTCATCGCTGCGATTGATAGCACGCGGTCCATTTTGTCGGGAACTCGTAATGGTAGGCGCGTATAGTATAGTAGACAATTCCCAGTCAGTATATTTACTATATACTGACTGGGAATTGTAGCACGTATTCCTTGCTGAGAGCTTCACCCGGGACTTTTAGGTTTAACGCTGAGTCCGTATAAGGGGATTCGACTGTATTAGTTACTAGTGCAGTATTTGATATTCTAGAAATAACGCCACGCAAAACGGTAGTGACCGTTGATCCGGTCACGCTTGTTAAGCTTTATAACAAACGAGAGTTAGTGGCTTCTGTAAGGTAGTTAATCGTACGACAGAGTGAAGGGACTGTCATCGTAGAAACGAAGAAAGTGACTGTGGACGGAGAGCAGTGGGAGCGGTGCGGAGGTCCGAACTACTGCAGATGGTAACGGTCTAATAAGGTCAATAACACTACCAGCCACACCCAGATACACATCACTGACCCTTACTTTCCTAGCACTATACATCCACATGGGACCTGACCGAATCCTGAGGGACCAGTCTCCTTGGATAGAGGTAAGTAAGCTCCCTTTATTAGAATAGAACGCTCCCCCCTGATTGTTTATTGTAATTAGAAACTTTCCACCTTGGCGTTAGGACGCCCGACCTGCACCTGCTTGTAGGTTCTTCGTGTATGGGCCGCGGAGGACCCTACTTCTGGGATAAGCAGCTGCTGGCCGTAACACTAGTCAAGTTTTTAATTAATTTGTTGTGCCACCTACTGCAAAGGATAGACCAACGTCAGGCGGGCCAGTAAATATAGTTTAAAGATTACTAGTGTAATATAAAATATAGACAAATAACTCACGTATAAGATTTTTCTTCCTTCTCTCTCAGATGATTTTGATCTGTGAAAAAGAAAAATACATTAAAAAAATATTAAAGTGAAAACTTCCTTAGCCGCTTCGAGCGATTTTTGATAGGGCAAAAACTTATGGGCTCGCGTCACCGATGACCTCGACATGCTCGTAACGTATTTTCTAGTCTATTGTGTATCCTCGCTATGGATGAGCGGTGCTTCCTAGCACAAGCAAGATTATTTGCTTAAAAGGAAGCACCCAGTAATTAAAATTGTATTAGGCTTAGTTACCGTAATAAATTATTTTGTATTTGTATTGCGCGCTGCCTCTAGCTGTAGCTGTCATAGCAGCCTGTGTACATTTATACACATATATAATTGAGTTTTTGCTTATGTGGCCAGTCCTTACGACTTCCTCTGTTTTTTTTTAAATATAAGTATGTTCTTTCACTCGGTAACGTTCGAAGTCATGGTCATGTTTTGTTGTTGTCACACATTAATTTGAAGTTCAAGAGCAGAAAAACTCAATAACTGGTTTTTGGTACTCAAACTTTTTGGTACGGGATTCAAAGCCGGGATCGCAATTGCTGTTCATGATCAGCAATTGCGATTACGGCCACTAGAAAAACGAAGCAGTGAATTGTACATTTGTTAGAATTGGCATAGTTTTTTATAATGTTAAATTGCAACGTTTCTTAAATTCTTCATTAGCTCGATAAATGACAATTATTTTCATAAAAACAGAAATATCTAGTACAGTTGTAGCACGAATGGTTTAGTTTGGAGCAATTGGCGTTGCTTATTTAATTTTAATTTAAACAAAGGAATAAAATTGAAGTGTCTGTTTGTAATGTCAAAATAATAACTTTTCACCAAATGTAACAAAAAACAATTTCTGTCTGTCCGTCTGTTTGTTCCGGCTTAAAACGGTTGGACCGTTTTTGACGGGACTTTCACTGGTAGATAGCTGATGTTATAATGTCAGGCTTTAGCAAAATAGCAGGAATAATGGGTCTCCCGTTACAACTGAGTCACAGACCGTTTTGTCACAACTAAATTACTCAGCTGTCTATTTAAATTTTAGCATTGTACGAGTATTGTTTTATGGCAAATAAATGCTATTTATTTATTTATTTATTTATCAGGAATAATTTAACCTACTTTTATTTTAGAAAAAGAATTAGGAATCCGCGATAAATACCAGAAATTTCGCGAAATTCAATCGTAATAAATTCCACGCGGTTGAAATCGCGGGGAACAGCTAGTATTAAATAAGTTATTTTTTAGAAATGTTAACCCAATTTTTATTAACTCTTTGCTTTTAATTATACAATTTTTCTTTGTTTTCCGAATAACTACATTATCAAAATCAATCCAAAAATGTTCTTTAATAAAGTTCTGCAAACAGTTAAATATCAATTTATTATTCATAAAATACCGTATTCAATGTTATGATTTACTTACGAGTTCTAGAGTAAATTGAGTACTATTTTCTGAACGTTTCTGTTTGAAATAAGTCTGCCTTTATTCCAAGTACAATTTCTCTCGAGGTTACATAGAGTTTTTGATTAAATCCCTCGGGTTAGATAATGTAATTGCTATTTGAATAATTGATTTGTGTTTGTAAGGTTATGCAAATATATAAAAGATTTCTTTGATTTTAAAACGGTAGGTAGCTATTATTTTCGTTGACTATTTTTAGGATTCCTCTGTACTGGACAAGGAACCCCGTTAGTTCTGCCCATCTACTCTGAATATGACATAGCGTCATTATTATAATTTTGGGGTTCATTTACTACCTTTACGTATTGTATATATTTTAAGACTCGTTTTACAGGAGTAACTCCAGTCATGCGTCGGAACTGACACGCACAATTTCTTTTTATTTTATAAATATTTTATCACTGTTGTTGTTTGTAACATTTTCGAGGATAGGAGTAAACCACTAACACATATTGGGAAATTTCTGTAGACTCCAAATTGCTCTAAAGCTATCAAAAAATTGTGAGAACGCCTGTACTCAACATTGGCATTGGTACATATTTTTTTTATACGATAAATGTGACAAACGAGCACACAATCCACGTGACGGTAATTGATTGCTGTGGCCCATAGACATCTACATTTATCCTCGATTACGAATCAAAATACAGATGCGTTGTCACCCGTGAGGAATAAGATGGTATGCCTCTTTTCCAGTAAAAAGGGTATCCAGTTCTCTACACTCACCATACGAAACACCGCAGTGTTAAGCTGCTACTTTACGCTGGTATTCTGTAAGAGCGTGGTCCTTCCCCAGTCGAGCCGACCCATTCGCGCTGCAACTGTAATAGGAATGTAGCTGTAGCATGGCTTTACCACGTAACGTTTGTTTACGTGGTAGGGCTATGCTATATTATGGTTGTAGCTCGAATGGGTCGGCTCGACTGGAGTAGGACCACACTCTCACAGATTACCATCGCAAAATAGCAAGCTCAGCTCAATGCTGCTGTGTTTCGTATGGTGAGTGCAGAGAACCGGAGACCCTTTTTACTGGAAACGAGGCATTCCGTCTTAGTTTTAAGGGGTGGCAACACATCTGCATTTTGATTCTTAATCGAGTTTAGATGTAGATGTCTATGGGCCACAGTATCCACTTACGATCATGTGGGCTGTGTGCTCGTTTGTCACATTTATTCTATAAAAAATCATAGGCTGTTATTTTTTATTTCTTTACTTGAACTTTATGTTCTAAGTGACAAGATTCCTTTTATACCTAGCAAACTATCTGGGTAGGTACCACCTTCTTTCCTACTTCTACCACCAAGGAACAGTGTACACTGCCGTGTTTTATTCGGTAGGGTATAGATAGAGAGCAAGTATAAATAGTGGTTGTGAGGCATCTTAGTCCTCATATTACCAACACAACTGTAGCCTTCTTTGTTAGAAGATGATTACAAGTGTCCACAGCCATCCAGGCATACTCTAAGTTCGTTTGTTACTTCAATTTTGTGAAAAAAAAAACAAACGTGAAAACGCACGTCTACAGTATCAACCTTAATGAAGTAAACAACGGTTTATCTAGGTCTGTCCCATCGGGACGAGGAAAACGAACACATTTTCCTTCAACGTTCAGCAGTTCACTGTTCTAATTAGTTAAGCTTTTGTTTTTATATGTACTTAAGCAATAATGAAACTGTAAAAAAAATTAATGAAGCTTTTAAAATTGTTTAATTTTATTTTTTATTTTTTTATTTAGTTAGGATAACAACAGCTTTACATTATTATAACAAACAAATTTTAAAAATTCGACCAATAACAGTTATCTACTAGCTATATTTCATGACAATGTGTTAACGAAAACGTATAAGTCAATTATAAAGAACCTTCTCACTAAACATGCATAAAAATTATGAATTTATCAACTAAATGAAGCAGAAAAAATATAATAAAATTATTTACAACAGTAAAATTTTTGATGAAAATTAATATTCATCGAAAAAAGAAAAATATTGGCAAGATTTTATGTTTTGCAACATAGTAAAATACGATTAAAATAACTGAAAAATAACTACTTCTGAAGTCGGTTATAAGACGTAGTGCACAGTAGTATTGAAGTCCCGATTTAGAAGCTGTTATGTGAAAACTATTTTATTGTTTATATGAAGTTCGCTGAGCGATCTTGAGATTCCTCATTTTTTTATAGAAATGGTGTGACAAACGAGCACACAGTCCACTTGAAGGTAAGTGGTTGCTGTGACCCATAGACATCTAAATTTATCCTCAATAAAGAATCAAAATGCAGATGTTTCGTCACCCGTGAGGACTAAGATGGAATGCCTCTTTTACAGTAAAATGGGTCTCCGGTCCTCTACACTCACCATACGAAACACAGTAGTGACAAGCTGCCATTTTACGCTTATATTTTGTCAGAGGGTGGTCCTTCCCCGATCGAGCCGACCCATTTGTGCTACAACTATACTACTAATATAGCTGCAGCATGGCTCTACTACGTATGAAATAGCTCAAGGTCAACTAGATTATCGTCTAAATAGATCTATTAAAAACTTTATTCGCTATTTCCCTATTCTTAAGGGTTCCACCCTTATGTTTCTAAAAATGGATTATCCCCGAAATATAAGGACATACGTTAAAATAATGAAAGAACAATAAAATTTGTTCACAATTGACGAAAATATCGCATAAAATACATACAGACAAACTGAAAACCTCCTCCTATTTTTAAAGTCTACTAAAAACAGGAAGCTTATTTGTAGAAACACAGGAAATTAAAAAAACGTGATAATAAGTAAGAAGTTATACGCGATAAAATCCGTAAAATTATAATCAATATGTAGCATCGCGAAACTTAAGAAAACATTAATAATTCGTAAAAATAATATATTTATTCCACGAATAGCTTATTAACATAATATATATGACGGGACCAGCACCATTGCACGTGCGGCGCGGTAGCCGTCGGTGCAGTTAGCCAGAATTCTTATAAATAACACGTGTTCCGCACACCTGCACCATTGCACCTGCGGTGGCACCCGTTTTGCTTGTATAAAACGGACGGAGCGGCCGCCGTTAAAGCAGTTTTGGCTCTGACGTGGAACGGTGCGCTTGTCGTATTCCGTTACTAGTTTATCCTCGACTCGTTGGATAATTAATTCGTGTAAACGAATTAATTATTATTCCTAACTACAAAATTAGTCTCTGTACTATACTTAATTACACATCCTACATCAGAAGTGGGATAAAGTCCCCATTTTCGCCCACATATAATCACATAAAAATGTGAATCTGCGCATTGATGAATCTGTTTTTATGTTAAATACCGTAATGAAATTTGCTGTCCTATTTACGATATTGTCGTGTCATTAAAGTGTAGAGAAAAGATAAAGTAAAATTATTTAAGCCAAGTTTTTTTATTTGTTCGATTTGTATTAAATAAGCTAAAGCAAGTATTTTCATTATTTCTTGACGTACCTAAATATGTTAACAAATTTCGAAAGAAATGTTGGAGGCTTTCTAATTAACTTGTTCAAGTTTTGTTGTAATTTGATAATTCACGTGAAACATGATTATCATTTGCTATATTTTGAAGTTCAAAACGTTTTATGGGATGTACCAAAATAAAGGATTAACATTAACACGCTATGAATTGAAAATAATAAGTGACATTTTTGTGTTCTAATGTGTTGATCAGTTTTGCAGTTTGCTCCGAATATTGTGTCGTCGACATGATTGGGGTTTGATGTCGAGGGATTCGTAGAAGTCTCTACAACAATGATCAATGAGAAAGATATTGTGACGGCTAATCGAACATGGTCAGGTACGGCCGAGTTTGAGTCTACACCGCTACAGTCTGTAACTTATCGGATGATCTTACGGCAGGGCAATTCAAGCGGCCGCCGAACAAATGGTGCTTTGGCGCTGTAAATGGAGGGCTTTCGTAGATATTGCGCAGTTGCTTCCTTCCCTTTGAAATGTGTTGTGGTATCTGTCTCTACACATAGTTTCCAATTTTTGCAATGTTTTCAAATGGCATACAGTTGCCGTTTCTTAAGAGGATATGTGATGAATTTTGGAAGCTCGGAATTCCATGGTTCGCAATACATTTATCTCGATTTCTTTTATTTTTGCAAAGCAGAGCGACGTTTCGCTAGCGCTAGTACGGCGCGACGGCTCGCTGGCGCGAATGTGGCACGAACGCAGCAGAACGAAAAGCTGGAGTGCGTTTGCCTGGAGGTAGCCATATCGGAGCGTTCATGACTTAAATGAAGTCTGGGATGGTTGACTGGTATATTTAACAAGAGTTAATATCTGTTAGCAGGTGGTGATAACTGATAGACTATATGCTGTTCACTGTCAACTGCGTGAGGACGCGCGACAGTCAGAGGTAGCCTTGTCTGTGTGTCTAAAAATACAGAGAGGTTGCATCACTGTAGCGGAGTAATTCTTCTAGTGCAAGAAAGGAAGATGGTGTCGCTGAGAGGCTAATTTGTTCTGCACTGGGATGTGTCGTGTTGCTGTTGGTTTACATACTTAGGTGTTATCATGTCACTACGTCCCTCACGATACACTTTTGTGTGATTGTGACAGGGACATGTTTGCGGTATGGCTAGTCTGTAATTGTTCTATACTGAATTAAAAAAAAGAGAGTAAGAAAAAAAGTGGTTCGTACTATCATTGCAGGGTGTTTGCCGGTCCAATGATATAGCTACAGGGAATAGTGATTCCGGACTAGCAAATAGTACTTAAAAAAAAAAGAGTAATATCATTGCAGGGCTTTCTGCTGGTCCAATGATATGGCTATAGGGAAATATGAAAAAAACAGTACTTGAAAAAAAAGAGAGAAAATAGAAAAAGCTACAGACTAATCATTCCGATCTACCATAAAGATGATTAAAGTTTTGTAGGGCTTACTGCCGGAACAAAACTGATTGTCGCCCAAATCTGAAGGGTCAATATGGAC